>JBBPDH010004412.1:0-10000 GCA_037974565.1 Clupeocharax schoutedeni
AAACCAAGACCAACTGATTACAGAGGTGGAATCAGGTGTGCTTCCTGCTTGGTTAGAATGAAAACCTGCACCCACAGTGGCCCTTTCTGGACAGGTTTGCCCACCCCTGGTCTAACTCCAGCTAAACAGCATTTGTTATCTTTTGCGACACTCCTGGCTAGGCGTTCTCTTTTATTTAAGTGGAAGGATGCCTCGTCACCCACTCACGCCCAGTGGCTCAGAGATATTATGTCCTGTTTGTCCCTGGAGAAGATTCATTACTCAATCCGTTATTCATACTTGAAATTTCAACAGGTGTGGGGGCCCTTCCTTCGCTTTTTTCATATACATTTATAGTCTGATTCCCTTCTTATTTAATTCTTTGTCTGTTTGTTTTCTTTTCCCTTATTTTGCATGCAGAACCAAAAAACTTCCAGCTCCATATTCTTTATTTATTTATTTATGTTATTATTTTTTCTTAAATGCCCGGCGTCTAGCCTTTCTTATGCATGTAAAGCTGGCTTGGAGTCAGGGTGAGGTGGGTGCTATAGGGTTTATAAAGGGGTTATAAAAGCTACAGTATATTGAAACATTACATATCCCTGTTTAAAATCAATAAAAATATTGTTGAAAGACAAATTACTATCATTACTATTGTGACTATCATTACTTTTTGTGACTAAGGGTTGTAGCCCTGGATGCTCAAGCCTAAGAATGCTCTTACTCTCAGTACAAGCAATGACACCATCTGAACATTCATTGGGAGAATAATAGGCAAACTCTCCATTCATTTGTTACGTCCCGAGGCACTCTCGGCGTATTTTTCTTTGTTTTTCTGTCTTGTGCATCATTCTATCCCTATTCGCTATATGTTCCCTGTATGACGTGGACATTTTGGATGACTTATGATTGGCTGATCGCCTAGGAAACATCCGATAGGAGGTTTCAAGCTAGAAGAGGACATCATTATTCGTGTGTAGAGCGACGGAGACGGAGGGAGTTAGAGAGAGAGGTGTTTGGAGAGAGAGAGTTTGGAGAAGAAAGTGTGAGAGTGTTGCTGTGTAGCCTAAGCTTTATAGTTATACTAGAGTGATTGTCTGAGAACTTGTGTGTTTGTGCGTGTGATTGAAGAGTTTGTCTGAAAGACATGAGTGTTGACTAAAACTATCTTTGCGTTTTTGGGGTAAGCTTAGTTTCTTTGTCTTACACATTCCCTTTATCACACATTAGCATTCCTTTGTTAGCACCTCGGGTAAGCGGCGGACACCACCCTCTGTATTTCTGTTTTGTTTGGTTTTTAGAATAGTGTAGTTAGTTTAAGACAGCATTTGGGTCTAGATCAGTTTAGAGGTTTCCACATTATAGTAGGGAAGTTTTGGTTTACTCTTTTCTATTCGTTAGTGTCGTCTATAGACCCCTCCACTCACTCTCGTGTGCTCGTGTTTGTTTGTTGGTTTATTGGTTCGTTTCTATACATTTGTGTCAGACTTTCATATTTGTGTTTTCCTTGTACATAGTAATATCACTTACTCAGCACTATATGTATACACTTGTATATATTTGTATAATATACCACTTTCGTACTAAACTAGACCTGTCTGTTGCTCATAATTCCTCTGTGTGCGGGTTTGTGTCCTCCCTGTTCCATCGAAGAACCCTGATTAATATCTAGCTAGCTGTAACAAATTAATTATCTATTCATACGCATGCCAAATATATTACTGACTTTAGTTTATGTACAGTAATGTATTATTTCAACATCTTAACATGTAACATTAACTGGGCATTCTGGCATTACAGAATCCTTATGTGTGCTCAGAAAAGTCCTAATACAATACAATCTCTTTTGAACTGCATCTTGATTGAAGTGCTTGAGTATTATGAGTTTTTTTTTCTTTCGATCACAATGCACCACCGGTCCAATGAATATAATGGTGTTGCCACTCCCTTAAAAAAACTGTCCACAAACTTTTACATTTCATTGTACAGCTGCTACAATAACAATAAATAGATTCTGATTCTCCATACAAAAAAATATGCTAGTTTCTTCTTGGCATGCTGTCTAAGCACACTGTTCTGTCACCCAGGGGCTCAGGTTCAGCAAATAGGTTTAATTTTATGGATCACCTCAAAGTCATCTTATTTCACACAGTCTACCTCAGAATGTACTCAGAAAGATGAAACCAGAAACAATTATTCCCATGCTAATAACAGTGAACTCTTCCCTCTGTCTTGCACACAGTGAGTTTAATGTCTCAACGTTCTTGTAGGTAAAACTATAAGAATCTGTGCCCCCTTAGACTAGTAGTTTTTAACCTAGAGTGCCACTACGCTGCATGTCATAGTGTTGCCCCTGTTCTTAGACACCCAGTTCATGTTAGGAAGGACTTGTTAATTGGTTCATTTGTTGTACCAGGTATACTGGGAGCAGGGTGAATGCTAAAAAGGGCAAGGCAGCATTATTCCAGGAGGACTGAAAACCTCTGTCCTAGATCAGACATTGTCACTTGATCATTAATGTTGATAAAAGGCTTATATCAGATCATTCTTCATTCATTTTCTGTAAGCGCTTATTCCTTACTAGGGTTGCAGGTACCCGGAGCCTATCCCTGGGATCTACAGGGATGACTGCAGGGTGCAAAGACACACACACACACCATTCACTCACACCCATGGTCAATTTAGAATCCCCAATTCACCTGACACAAATGTCTTTGGACTATGGGAGAAGCCCCAGAGGAAACCCATGCCACCATGAAGAGAACATGCAAACTCTACACACACAAGACCAGGATATGAACCCCCCAACCACTGTGAGGTAACAGTGCTACCCACTGCACCACTGTGGAAGCCAGATCTTGCCTCAGTGTTATCCAATTAATGCTTAATCTCACCTGTTTTCTTCTTAGCCTATAACATCACTATCTGCTGCTGCCCAAAGAAGAATGGACTCCCTTTCATGGGCCTCCTTTGAAAAGGGACTTCCTCATCTCACTCTTAAGGAATGACACTTAGAGGCTGTTCATTATGGGGAATGAACCTAAGCTAAATTTATTAAGCACACCAGCAGGATACATATACCATTGGTAAACTCTTTGGAATAATTCATAACAGTAGCAATGAGATCTAACATTTTACACATACGCAAGGTGTTCCTGACTTTTAACTCTCCCTGTATATATGAAACTGAATTGAACTGAATCATGTTGGCTTTGCTCCTCCTTGCCCCTTCATCACCCAGCTTTGATAAATGGAAAGATCCAGGGACTTAGAGAAAGCAAAGTGGGATGACAAAGATGATCGCTTTTGGTCTAGTCGTGTAGTTCTGATTTAGGAGCTGTTCTGTTCCCCTTCTGTTTTTTTCCTTTCTCCACCTCTCTGTTTTTGCTGAAGAAGGCTTATCCTCAGGGATATTTGGAGGTTGTATTTGTCCACTGAGCAGCTGCGGCAGAGCTCCAAGCTGTAATTGGACCTGTCAGCCTATTCCAGGCAGCAGCAAGGGAAGATATTAAAAAGGCTCACCCCTTTACCACACGGTCATAGCATATTAGGCCAGACTCAGTCTGAGACACCACACATGTACACTTTAGGAATATAAACAGCAGTCACCAGCTAAATATCTATGGCTGGCCTATGTCCAATGCACGACTAATACCCTTGTAAGAAATGTGCTGGTGAAAACACTGAGTTGTTCGTACTGGACAGTGAAGATAAATAGAGAAATAAAATAGAGAAATGAGAAATTTAGTAACTAAAAATTAGTTCTGTGGATTCCTTCAATTACTGATCTGTAGAGTCAGGCTGTTTGTATTCAAAATGGGTAGTGGGGAATGCCAAAAGCTTTAAGTTGAATAATCTAAGAAGACCATATGTCTTGCTACACACCATGGAGCTGAGTGAATGGCAGAGGCCAGTAGAATTCTACTCCTTGAATCTCACTAATGCTTCCAAGTAGGGTTTACCTGCCAAGTCATTTAGTACCAGCTGTCATATCAAGTACCAGGACTGTGGGTCATAATCATGCCTGGCCATTAGAGCAAGTTGTATTTTATTACATAAAGACACTTCTCATTTATTCAATTTAAAGACAAATTTGACCTTAATTAAATTATCTTCTGGCATAACTTGTTAACTGGGAGATCCATTGTTGACCATTGATAACATGATTTCTAATGGCTGCTGACACATTGTTTTCATATGTAAACAGAGAGCGCACCAGTGTCGGGTACTGGCACTGAAATTGGACCAATATGAGCAGAACATGCTTCATGGAATCTCGGAAAGAGAAAAAGAATTAATAAGATCTGATCCTGTAAAAAATCAAGCCTGAAATAGCACAACCTGCTCTTTATAGAAGAGTGTGAAGCACAGCACTTAACATAGCAGTTTTACACAGTTTTCTGCCCAATTTTAATTTTGTCAACTGCCTAGAACTCTCTCAATCATAATGCCACCAACACTGGAAAGGTGAAGGCAACCATGGTTCCTCAGAGCAGCATGAAACCAGTCACACAGACACAGTTGGAGGAGCACACTAATGCCAGTCCTATTACAAACAGTGATGATCTCCCAATGATGGAGCCATGTGTAGCAGTTTTTAAAGCACTGTTTACCAACATGGTGCCCACACAACTCACCAATGTATTTAATTTAAACTGTTGCTATATCATATTTGTACATTTCATCATATAGATTTGAAAATGAAAATATCTTAAAAAGCATTTAAAACATGTTTATTATACTTGAAGTTCAGGTAAACTCTGTTCTAGTGTACTGAACCGTATGACATGTAGCCCTTCATATGGCTCAGTACCCATGAAGTTTTAGTTTTGAAAAGGTTGATTATCCCTGTTTTAAAGAAAAAATGTATTATAAGGTTTTGTAAAACTTTACTAATATCATAAAAACTATACTGTGTTCTATGTGATCGTGATCTAACAAGGGCAAGGGTTTTATATAATTTCACAAACAAAGGCAATTGTTGCTGCAATGAAACAAATCAGTAATGAGTTCTTGGTGATCTGAGTTTTATTCTGAATATGCTCATGCACATGAGTCATTCTATAATTAGGGGTACATGTCACGTCCATGGACTTGTTTATCAACTATAAACTGATTGTTAAAAGTTTATTTAATATAAATTACTAATTTTATGTCAGGGAACATTTACCTTTCATTTGATATGAAAATCCAACAGATACCATTATTCATTTTTGTAAAAAAATGAAATGTGATATATGTGATGTCCAATTTGCTAAATATAAACTTTGGTGCTTCAAAACAACAACAAAAAAATATTTTCTTGCACACAATTTTCACATATTTGTTCAAAAAAATGAAAAAAGAGAAATGTGTTTTTTAAAGTGTTTTTGTTTAAATGCACATTATGTCATTTATTTTGTGAGTGTCCAAGAAGTAATGTCATCTGTGTTACCAGTTGATCTCCCGGCCAATAAATAAACAATGGTTCACACCAAAGTCCAACATCATGTGATGTCACTGTCTTTTTGAAAAGGAAACCTGAAGACACAATGGTAAATCTCTACTCATCCTCTTCAATATTTTCTCAATATTAGTGTGTGCGCATAGAGCGAGTTAATTAACCGTCAGCTGTGTTAACAACATATTCTTGTTAAATTTCTATAGTTGCTGTATTTATGAATATTTGGAGAAAGTGTACAAAAATATGAGTTGATCAAGTTGTTGTAGTGAAGAATGGGAAGTCTGCAGTAAGCACAAGGCCCCAAAAATGGCCGAAATGTCAACTGTGTTACCCAGTATTATTTTCACAAATATATTTAAATATTCATTAGAGGTTAAGCATGGCAAATTATGATTTTAACACATTAAAGGTGTATACTATGCAGCCATCAAGATAATGTTTTTCTGGTTTTGGATGTGCTGAAATGTACCCTAATGACTCACATGTTCTTCTTTTAAAAACTGATGGAAAACACATTAGCATACAGAATTCTGTGTGTTGACTTGTTTCAGCATGTTGAGCATGAATATGCATGTACCTCAGCTACTCTGGAGTCAGATGCCAAGCCATTAGGGAAGGCAGGGGTTAAGCAGAGTACTTTGGGTTTTCAAGGGCAAAATTTCTTTTGAACAGGCAGATCCAGATTAGTGGATCCAGCACCCATTTTCATGGATCTAGCACCTTGTCACGGTGGGCAGAATAGAAAGGCTTAGACGCCCTTGTTGCGTGGCGTAGAGTAGAGGCGTAGAGGAGTAGAGGCCCGCACCAAATGGGCCCGTGCTCTCACTCGCACACACACGGGGGTAAGGGAAGAGCTCCGGGGAGCGTGAGTACTCGCGGGACCTTGTACGGACGGTGATAGGGACACTGAGCATGAAGCTTGAGACTTCAATGACTGTGCGAGGATGTACACCTGTTACCTGCTTTTATACCTGACGTGTGGTCATTTCTGGTACCTCATGACCGTACGTGAACCGGTGTGCGTGACACACCTATACTATGATCTGTGTAAAAGTGTAAATTCTGTCATCCATGAGCACATCACAATGTGAACAGTGTGAAATTCTTCCTCTTCCTGCATTTAACCCATTCACCAAATGAAACAGTGAGCAGCCAGGAACATAGTGCCCGGGGAGCAGTGTGTGGGGACAGTACCCTGCTCAAGGGAGCCTCAATGGTGCCACGAGAAGTCTTGGGATTCAAACCCACAGCTTTCTGATCACAGGGCAAACACCCTAACCACTAGGCCACTGGTTTCCCCTGTAATAATGTATCAAGGACACTCATAATAATATCTTCAAACAAATAAATAGATAAACAGTTAACTGAAGGCTGTTGTCATCTGATTCCAGGGCATGCTTCCACTTCTGCTGCTTTTCATGCACACAGTGACATAAATGATAGCAAACAATATCACCATCACTGTTTATCAATTATGCTACTGCTGTGATTGTCCATCCAGCTAAAGAACTTAATTATGTCGTGCTAAACCACTGGTTTGTGACCAGCGTCGATGCCAGGATTGTCATTTTGGATTGAAACAACACCTTCACAGAACGGTTGGACCCCCAGTTTCACTCCAATGATCATGTAATATGCTTTTTATAGAATTCTAAGGTATTATGCTAATAAGTTAAACTAAGCAAACTCAAACATGACAAAAGTAGGTGGCTCTAGGTCCAATCAAAATGCTGCAAAAAGTGTCTTTAGCTTCGAGAAACTGTCAGAGAAAGCTCACAGTGTGCTGTGTGTCACAGTGGGCTATTTTTTTTCCAGTGACCTTTTCCTACCCCAACAACCGGTTGAATACATAAGGGATCTAATCTTTTATGAATGAAAGCCTGTGGTTGACAGGGTTCCAAGCAAGTCTTTTGTTTTTGGGAACAACACCCTCCTTATAAAAACCTCTTCATCTGTCATTCTTCCCTGTCCTTTCATCAGTATTTATTTCTGGAACTCCTGCTTAACAGAAGATCATGCCCCCCCATATACATGATTGCACCAAATATACATGTATTCTGTAATATATCACTGAAAAGCTATATTTCTTAATATCTAAAAGAGATAGAATATCCAAATATGACTATTTCTTTTGTACTAAGGAAATATTTCTGCACATAAGGCATGTTCTCACTGGACAATGCAGTTTCAGGGCTCATTCCTAAAGTGTTTTTCTCAAAAACATTTGAAGCTCAAAGCTGCCATACTGTGTCTTTTGAATATAAGTGCATAGATTTTTTTGTTCAAATTAATCACAAACAATCTTTTTTTTCCATGATTTTTTCACACCCTGACACTTCCTCAAATTTGGCCAAAACAGAGCTGGCCTAGCTGAACTGTGGCAGCAAGCTGACCCCTTCCCCACCCTCCACCTTTCCCTGCCTGTCTCCTCATTATTATTTAAAGCTACAGACACAGAAACGGTGCGTCCTACAGAAAACTCATTGTAGGACTGGCTTAAAATGGCTGCAATTCTGCACCAGAGCTGAATTTCAAAATAAGACTAATAATAAGAATAATCAGACCTATATATCAGCATAAAGAAATAAGCATGTAATGGGACCTCTAAAGCCATCTGAATAATATTTTGTATGTGCCTTCATGCCCTAAAAAAAGTCTGGCTCATCAAGACATGGACTCCATGGATCAGACGATGCGCAGCACGGATGCTTAATCGGACTGAGATCTGGAAAATTTGAAGGCAAGGCAGTCATCATCACAGCCACCCCTGACCCTATCACGGGTTCTTATCAACTTCAGCAGCACAGCACATGGAAATCCAAGAATGATAAGGAAAAGGAGAAGTATGAGGCAAAGTCGGATGTTTTGTGTCACTCAAGGACAATGATGTATGAGCTGAGCCTTATCGCAAATCTCGTATAACTGCTGCCGTAAGATCACACGGTGTACTTTTAATGCTCTTTAAAGTCTCTTGACGCTAATAGGTATCCTGTGGTTTTCCAGCATAAATTAAAGCTGCCCCCTAAGGAGCTAAACATCAGCTCTCAATGCCTTGAAGTTTCATGGTAATTAGTCCAAAACAGTGGAAGGCCCAGATGTTGCTGTTATGAGATTAGGATGCTTTCCTACGTTATGTAATATAATACAGCACCAGGACACGGGTTGATCAATTGATCTGCTGACTGTTTTTTTAAGTTTCAGCAAAGAATTATACACTGGAAGAGTAACAAGCATATACAACAACCGGGAAAAAAAATAAGAGACCACTGCAAATATCAGTTCAATACTTGTCCCGATAAAAGATACAACCTGAGAAACTGAACAGCTTTGCCTTCGTTTTATTTAAACCATAATTTTAAAGAAAATAACAAAAAAATCTAAATAAAGAGAAATGATGCAGTGTTTACGGAACAAATCTCTCATTCACTCTTAAACAAAATGGCAATAGTTACCTTTGACGTACTTCTAGTAGTGTTTTCCATCCAACTGGTCTCACTCTGAGAGGAGAGGATTACAGCAGTGTTTTTTATATTTTTCCTCAGTAAATACGATTTCATTCAGGGGATCACTAATCAGCACCTCATAAAGCAGAGGTGTTTTTTAACAGACACTGGCATGGAATTGTTGTCAAACTCATAGAGATATATTGTCTCTTATTTTTTTCCCGGAGCTGTATTTTAGTGGTCTTTGCAGGCTTTGTAAGGCTTGTCAAGTATCAAAAGGATACATCTCTCATATTAATATTTGGTGTAGAATATGACAGTTGATATTTTATGTATTTACTCAAGACTGAAATATTTACTTTCCACATTATGGGTTGGTGAATGTCAGAAGATGATGCATAACATGGGATCCACATTTGTAATGAGGAAATGAGATGGACATGGTATATGGGGGAGACCGATCAACAACAGCATATATTACATATATAACAATTAAAAACGACATCCCAGTAAGCACTATTTTAGTCTTTTCATAGTCTTATTTTTAATTTTCAATGCATTTCTCATTCTTCAGTACGTTCACTACATAGCATACATTACACAATGAAAAAAGATCCATTCCAAATGCACAGAATAAATGTATTTATTTACTTTTGCCTCATCATATTATAATGCAATGCAATTAATATGTAGTTACGTATGTGCTTATCAAGCCTTATAGAGCGGCCCATGCAATCAGATTTTAGATCAATAGATTCATTGGATCTGTTATATAATGATTATTTTACAGTGCTGTGTTTGAAGTTAGAAAAACGCACCACAAGACCAATTATTAATTAATCTCTGGGGAAACAAATAAAACAAGTATTTTTTGTCCTTCCTCTTTGTTCCAAGCTGTTATGATCTACCTTTGAAGCGATGACTAGTTAGTGCCTAATGTTACAGCTTCAGAGGGTGCTTAGGTAAGGAGGGTGTGAGATATTATCTTCTTAATGACGCTCCACAGATTGATTCAGACTGCATTATGCTGTTAAAACAGCTTCACACTGGGTCCAGAATTCAGTTTTCTTCCTTATACATGCTTTCTTTCATGGTCTTTTACATTTTCTTCTCTCTCTCTCTCTCTCTCTCTCTC
>JBBPDH010004422.1:0-11528 GCA_037974565.1 Clupeocharax schoutedeni
TGGTAAAATATTTTGCAGTGTTTACATGTTATTACTGCATATCATTCATCAAAATAGAAGTTTTATTTCATACAGTTTCAAAATGGACATGCATTTTTTTGCATTTTGTATTCTTCAGGTAAATAAAAGGCTATTTTTGCTATATATTTAAACATTGAGGATTTCTTTAAAAAAAATGTCAAAGTCTCATCTCGTGAACCCAGTCTCGTGTCTCGTCTTGTCTCGTGGGAAAAGCGTCTCGTCACACCCCTACTAGTTATTTATGTAAAGAATCAGTATCATGAAAATACATCTTTTACTTAAAACATCTTTTTCTACATGTATTCATGTTGCATCCAACTGTTATTTTGTTTCAGAATGTTCCGCACTCTTGCAGACCTTACAGCTCACGTATAGAACACATTTAAAAAACGGCTCATTTTGAAGTTATAAGGAGTGTTATTTCCTGAACTGCTTTTTTCACGAAGGGCCGCCAGTCAGAATAAAGCTCGTTTGCAGACCAGTCCTATAACAACAGTAACAAAAACAGCCTATTAAATATATATGAAGGACCCTTCAGGGTATCATAGATTTAAAAAAAATTGTTTTTAGAAAATGTAAAATCATTCTGTTTTGGCTCAATACTCCTCTCCTGGTTTGGCCTCTTCAGGTGATGTTTGGTAAATAGAATAGAATTGACTGCAGAGACAATCTGCACACATTCTTACACAACTATTCTTTCATTCTGTTGTTGTTCTTATATCTTGTATATCTTCTTCTTACTTTTTACTTCAACTCAACCTACCGTACTCCTCTTCCTTCCCCCAAAACGTCTGTACAGCCTACACAGTTGCATGACTGCAAAGCTTTGATTCCTGTGTGTATATTTGCTTCATACCTCAGTGCTAAACCTTCATTTATGTTTTGAGGGTTTAGCAGAATGATACCAACAGGCTTTAAAAGATACCCATGTTGATCTGACAGTGGAGAGTGGGGAAAAAAAGGCATTACCAGCTTGAAGCAGGCACAGTGATGTAAATTAATTGGCTCTCTATATAGCCTTCAATCAGATTATCTTCTTCCTGAAATCCATGTGTGATTCTTACGATTCACATTGCAAGGTAGCAACTGACAACTTCAGAGCTCCCGGAGAACAGGTTTTGCTAATTATTTCTGAATGTGTTGCGGATCACCACGCGATACTGTCAGTGGTTACGTCTTTAATGTGTTGTTTCGCCTGATGGGTGTGTTCTTTTTAATGAACTGCTCTGGTCATTTTTACTCATACAGTTCCTGTTCGTAAAGCTCTGTCAATAAGTCTATCTGCTTTTGCTGTGTGCTTATCTCTCTTACTCAGTGTTTGGATGGATGCAGAGGACATTAAATAAAGGTGTTTAGTTTGGGCTTAATAAATATTGATGCCAAATACTAAACAGTTACGTTTTCAGAATGACTGATGGTTAAGCAGGATATTTAGTCAGTTTTGTGGGTATTTTTATTTGCTTATTGGAGGCTATATATAACTTTAATCTTCAGAAGAGATTCTTCTTGTGTCTTCAAAATGCTATATATATAATAAAATTAAATAAAAATAAATATTTAATAATAAATAATTAAATAAAATAGTTTTTTGTTTTATTTGTAAATAATTAGCAGTTTGTAATAAGCAGTTTGTATTGGGAGTCCATAGTGTTAGAGGAGTTATGTCTTATAGGTTAAACACATTAATGCGGTGGTTCACCTTTCCTGGGTATCCACAGCATAGTTATGCAAGCGCACCTGCTGATAGCCTGTGGGGTGGTCATGAATTAATTGGAGCACATTTACATTAGTTACACCTGCGAACATATGTAGACCTGTGCTAGACTTTTAACACTAAAAGAACAAGTGACTGATCAAGCTATTTAATTGCTGCAAAGGACAGAAGAGAAACCCTCACTCAACTCGGTTAGCATATCAGTTCATTAGCAAGCCAGTCAAAGCATCTAGGTGCTTACTGTGTGTGTGGGTGGGTGGGAGCTTGAGGACTGCGGGATAATGAGATGTGTTAGCAGAGAGTTTTGGGGTAGCCGTGCTGTGGTAGGGCCTGCTTTCACACACACAAAATAAGTGAAAATAGTCAAAAGGTCTGTAAAATCATTTTAACTGACTGGGTGCCACTCTTCCAGCTTTCTTTTGGGAATGGACTTGTTACTTGCAGTATCAGATGTTGGCAGCAGCGTTTGAGGTAGAGGCGTCGTGAAATAAGACAAACGTGTAGGACAGGCATCAAAATATCTTTTTGATATGTTATTTAAATAGCTCAGGCTTTATTTATCCAGAAACAGCACAGCAGGGGCCTCCTCGGGTGGTAAGAAATTGTGGCAACACGATGCCTCCCCCTGAAGAACCTCGTCTGAGTGTTTAGTATTAAAGATGTGTAAAGTGGCTGTTTTCTAAGAACCATGTTATTTTCCATTAAACACTGCTTCTCAGAATAGACCTACTCAAAAGAAAACTACCTAGAAACATTTTTTCAAAGAACACATACCTTTCCCATTAGTTTGCTGTGAGTCCTATGAACTATTTCATCAGTATTTGTTGATCTTCAAACTTTAAGATTGTATGAGAGGACCTATCTGAACGTGCCTTGAGTGAGGCACTAAGGAACAAAGGCACAATTTACTACCGCCATTATAGATGGGAGGAGATAGACTAGACTAAACTGAAGTGTTGTGGCAAACACTTTATTTCCGTCACTTATCTGAGAAGCCATTAGTGGAGACTGGAACCCCCTCAATGTATATCTTTTTTTTTTACATGAAGTGTGTTTAGCACTTCTCCATGTATGTTATTATCCAACTAGAGAGAGAGGAGTTGAGGACTTGACATAGCTATGGCTGTCACTATTGAATGATTGCTTTATTAATCAAGTGATCTACTGATAATGTTGGCTTGCCTTTCAAAAACTACAAAGCACTTCACTGTAAACCAGTAATTAGTAGGTCTTTAAAAACAACATTTAAAAAATGCATGTAAATATATTAGTGTGTCTATCAGACTCTTGTCTATTTTCTGTGAACGAGATGAGAAGGTGAAGTTAAAAATAAGCATTAGCATTATGCCGTCCAAACAAGTCATGAAGAAGACTTTAATAAATATAATGATTTTAATCCCCTCTCCCTCCTGAAACCATATCGACAAAGTCTGCACCTGCAATTGTATTGAATTGAGAAGTTTTTGGAGTGTATTTGTGTAAGATTTGTGTTTAGCAGTATTAAATTGCAGATAAGGATACAGAGAAGTGAAGACTACAGAAGTGAAATCAGGTTTCCAAACATGTCTTGGCTGATCTGCTACATCTGGCATTCCTTTTCATATGTCTCCATGTTCAATCCAGTAAATGACACTAATCATGACATGATCCTGACATAATCATGACAGGTCTGGACATGGCTGCTTCATTCTGAGTATTTGCAAGTGAGATAGAACACAACTAGAGCACTCTTAGTTACCTGCAACTTGCCCAAGAAGCAAATGAGCACCAGCTTGTCAAGTAGGCGTGATTGAATCCTTCTGCCTGTGGGCCAACTGGGAACCATCCATAATGAAAGGCCAATCATCATCGGCTGTAATCTGTAAGTCCTCTATAGAAAACCTTTACGAGGGAGAGGGAAAAGATATAAGAGCATTCAGTCTTAGCTTGTGCTGTACCCTTAGTCAGAAGAGGGAGAAGAATTGAAAGATGCTGCTAAGGTAGTATTGCAACGTGTGTTGGAAAAGTTTTGTGTGTGTACAGAATATTTATTAGAGAAAATTCATTAATGTGATGTAGACTGGATGTAAGCATACAGTATAACTTAGAATGAACAAAACTTCACTGTTGCAGGCAGACAGTTCGCAGTTCATAGCTTGAATAGTTCACAGTAAGTCAGACTGTTTACTGAAATGACACAGACAGGTCTGTACCGTCTTAATGAAGAGCTGAGTAATTTGATCTAAATGATCATGTTTGTGCAAGCTGCATTTCTTTGACATATGTCGCTGATTCTGACCTGATGTTGCCAGCATCTGTGCCTCTGACCCCTAGCTCCCGCTCAGCAGTCCTGGACATGCACTGACTGCTTTTGCTTATCATTACCTCAGTCTGGACATTATCTCTGCTGAGTGTAATTAATACGGCTGTCACGTGTTGTTAGTCAGTAGGACTGGCAGGATTCTGAAAGTAGGCTGTTGGGCCGTATGGCCAGGCGTAGTGGAATGTGTGGCCACCGCGGTGTGCGTAGGAGAGCGGACTTGCCGCATGGATACCTCCGATACTCCACCAGTGTTGGCAGCCGACTTTTTTTTTTTTTTTTTAAATTTTAATTATAATACTGGTTATAGGCCAATAGCTGACACTTAATGTCTTTCTTGCTGCCTTGCTGTATATGTTCATCAGAGCTCTAAACTGTTGATTTTGCAAGTAATGCCAGTAAACAATGATTTGTTCTTATTATTTGTCTTATTATCGACTCAGTCCATGCATTTCAAGGTAGGTGGAACAAGTAGAATTTTTCAGTACATTTATACAGTTGTCCAGATGAGTTCAATAGACAGGTGTTACCCAATCTTGGTTTTGGAGACCCAGTGCCTGGTACATTTTAGAACTTTCCTCATTTCAACCCATGAATGTGTTGTTAATTAGACGTTCAGTCAAATCAGGTATGTTGAGAGTAGGAAAACATAAATGTGCAGGACAGTGGGTCTCCTGGACCCCGTATTTGCCAATACCAATACAAATATTACAATTTGACAGTAAATTTCATTTAGAAATGATACTTGGTTCAGGTGGGGAGACGCTGGTAGCCATAGCACTCTTGTAGTACTGCAGCAACTGCTTCTTACCCTCTGAAATGGCTTTGCTGCAGGGGTGCTTGGCTCTGGTCCTGTGTTACGGTGTTCAGCACAGTTTAGTAGTTCCCCTTCACAAACATTAACTAAGCCTCTCAATAACCAGGTGAGTTGAACAAGATGTGTTTATGCAGAGAAATCAGCAAAGATGTCAATTCCTCGATTAAAAAAATCTAATTGTTTAAAATGAAACTGCAATTAGTGATACATTTAAAATCTGACTAGTGTTGTCACGGTACCAAAATGTCACTATTTGGTACCAATACCAGTGAAAATCCACGGTTCTCGGTACCAATTTCGCTACCAAAGCAAAACACAAAAACGTGAATTGAACAAGCCGCTATTTTTATTAATAACAACCAATAATTAAACAGACATGACTGAATAACACACTTCTTATTTATAAACTTTTTATAAATTTTTATAAATTTATATAAATTGTATAAATCCAGATTTTCCTGAGTCAGTCTTGAGCGTCTTGGGAAACATGACTTAACAATAAACAAGTGTTATACGGCAACTATTCTTCTTAATTTAAAAATGTATGAATAGATTTTTGTTATTTAAAGTTGTACCTGGTGACATTACTTAATGCACAACGAAATGCACTTGATGTTGGATAGCACATGAAGTCATGTATATGAATGGCATCTTATTATAAAGTCTTACCAAACTAGACAGGACTGGACTTTTATTTAATCAAACTGCGCAAACCATATTTCATAACCTAGAACTGCTTTTCTGATGGACCGATTTAAAAAATACAAACACTATACTTTTGTTCTCAAACACGCAAATTTTGGCTACACAGGTCATTTAAAAGCCTCTGGTGTGTAAAATAGTATGCTATTATGTCCTGTTGTAAACGCTACAAGAGCATTCGTTAATAAAGAAACTTTATTCTGATACTGCGTTAGCATTCGCCGCGCTTATGCTAACGATTAACTACGCAACTGGCAATGTTTATTTCAGTCCGACATTCAAATTAATATAGGGTATATTTTTTATAACAAAAGCACTATATATAAAATAAAATTATAACTTGCCTGCTTGAATTCTTTTATTAAATCTGGGTTACTGTCTTTGAGGTGTTTTAGAAGGTTCGATGTATTTCCTCCTTTTGACATAAAAGTTCGATGACGCTCTTTGCAAATGGGTTTCTGGTGATCAATGATGTTACCCTTGTCATCAGTCGCAAAAACAAAGTACTTCCACACGTGGCTCTTTCCTCTTTTCTTTTCAACGAGCGGATTCAGAGCCACCTCATCAACAGCAGTCGCCATGACTCTTTGTTTTTACGAAGAAGACGCAACTGCACAATACACAAATAGCGCAGCAAGAACCAGATTGACGGTGCTCAGTACCACCGGTACTTCAGAAAACCTGGTACCGTAACATTTACATTTTTTCAGTACCGACGTGGTACCGAAGTACCGGGTCTTTTGACAACACTAAATCTGACTGTTAAACATGCTGATTTTTAAGGTTTAACCTTCTGCACAAAAGGGAATAATTAAGACTCATCTTGCTTTTGACTTACTAGGACTATAAAGGCATTCGATCAGACATGGATATTACCTCTGTATTTCTGCACACGTAGACAACAGTGATGACAGGGAAGTAAATTCAAAACATACATCTTCCCAAATCTTTGTTAAGCCATTAGTATTATTTCTGGACACATAGTCAAGGTTGGTTTTTTTCATTTTATAAGAACCAGATAAAAGTTAGCCAAAATGTTATTAAAGTGTTTTCTACTTTACTCTCAGACTCAAACATAATGTGCAAACGTGGTCATCACATATCCCTTCACTCAGTCTTTAAAAAAACAGCGGGTAGACTTGTGCAACTGTACAACTTCCTAGCATTAGCAACATGGTATTGTAATTTGTACAGCCTAGCAAACTATCATGTTAATTATTGTAGTCAGTTAATTTATATTCCATGTTTATTTCTATTAATTGCCATTCTTATGTATTTTCCACATAATAATTGTGATGTCTTTTACAGATTCAATTTATTCTTCAGTCCTAGTCTCCCTTCTGATTTCCAGATCTGGGTGATTTCATATTAAATATTCTTTAAACCTTAAAAACAAAATAAAACTTTATTTTGATTGTTCCATGGTTAATGATCAAATGTATTGTTACCAATAATCTGTTAGCTTCTGAAAAGTGTCTAAAAATTGGCAGCAATTCTGTGTTCTAAAATTCTGTTGGGGTCTAAATAATTAGACAAATATTATGAATACTTATGAATGAATCATCAAAAATCATTAAAGTGCACGACTACCAATATTATCAATAGTTATAACCCTGTTTGGAACATTGTGGTGAGGTTTTAATTGCTTTGCTTGCATTCAGGCTCAAGTGGCTTTAGTGAGGTCCGGTACTGGTTACAATTACTGATTACAAATGCCTCTCCCACTCATCCCAGAGGTATTGGATGGAGCATCATCACTCCAAAGAATGGAGTTCCACAGCTCCTCTGCTCCACAGTCCAGTGCTGAGGGGTTTTATAATGCTCTAGTCGGCGCTTGGCATTAAGCTGGTGGCCTTAGGATGATGTACTGCTGCTCCAGAGCAATTTTCCACAGAAGAAAATCATTGCCAGTAGAAGACATGTTTGCACCTTTTGAACACCTGTTTCACCAAGTTGTTGCATCTTTAAGTAGCTGATTTTACGAAATATAAGGGTTGTGTGTTTTGCACATGCTGTCGGCTATTTGGTATTACACAGGAAATTTGAGTGGGGTCTGATTTGTCAGGTAGGGATGGCTTTCTTGCTGGAAACAGCTGGTAATCTTCTTTAAGCCATGTGTTGTCGGTAACCCCTCTGCCTAGTATAGCAGGGAGTTCTGTTAGTGCCCGGTATAGCTGGAAACCCGAGCTAGAGTTGGAATGTGTCAGTCTGATGGGACGGCCAAATCCAGCTCGGGATTGGCCCCTGTGTCCAAGGATTGAATGTCCCGCACTGCATATGAGCTCGCCTACGTGTAAGACTGCACTTGGACAACGCACACATACAAATGCGCGCGCACACACACACACATAAACACGGCGACGGTTTGAGGACACCCCCCTCAGGTTGTGTATTTATAGAGGACAATAAGCCAGACTGAAGATCTGGCTGGAGTGTTGCATCATAGACCTTTGCGTTTGTCTTGGACCATCCACCACTTACACTGCATGTAAGGAAGCCGGTCAAGGTGACTTTAGAGAAGGCAATTACGAAGGCAAAAGTCTATGGTTTCAAATTGGAGTTTTTGGCCAAAGACGTGCTCTGTCAGCTCACTACTGTTTTTACCAGTTATTCCTCCCCTGTTCAGCCATTTATGAATCTCAGGCTGCTGATGTCTTTACATTGGACTGTCATATCACACAGTCACATTAAGTGCAGTATTTTGCATGGATCATACACAGTGGAGAATATAATAGTGTCTTAGCCAAAGGCTAGATCAGACAAAATTAATTTTAGCTGGTGAATTCATGTGAAAGACAATGGTGAGGTTGGTATACAGCTAGCAGAAGCTGAATGTTGCCATTGGCCACTGATATTGCTCATGTTTAACCAAGCGAGTATTTTCCAGCCTGCCTATATTCCTCTTGCCAGCCAATCACTACGTCTTCGTCTCTTCAGTGCTAACGAACTAGCTCCATAAATCCTCAGCAGGTATCTTAAAATGAATGTGTCGGCAGTCATAGTCATCATGTGAGTGAAAACCCATGTGACCGAAATGAATAGACCGACTCATCTCTAACCTGCCTGTCTGCCTCTGTTTGACTACAAGATCCATTCAAGATAATTTTATGCCTGCCTGTCTTTGAGTCCACATCCTTGCCGATACTGAGTACATTTTTTGCTGGTTGAGTAATGTCTGTTAAAATGGGTCACGGCTGTAAGATGTCATAAATGTAACAGATGTACCTGCTCAGTTTTAGCTGAAAGGTTACATAATGGCGTCTGCCTCCTGAGGCTCATCAGAAACATTTCAGTAACCCCCGGCTGATCTGTCTGCTGTGTTAAACCTCAGGCCCCGCTCAGTGAAATTCTCTCCTCGCAGTCTGCCTCTCTGCAGCCCTCTCTATCTTTGTTTTTCCATTTTCCTCTTTTCTTGCTCACATCAACCGTCCTCTGTCTGTCTTTGCACTACAATTATTGCATAAGCACCTGATGGCATTCGTTTTGTACTTATTGGAATATATTTGAATTTTACATTTATTATTCCTGAAGATGCATAGAAAATAATAGACTACTTGCTATTTTAAATGCTTGATTTCTGAAGTGTCTTCTTAGTATAGCTATCAAAAAATTCCCAAAATGGTACAAAGGGTCCACACCAAGTCACCTTAAAACAGATCATTCTGTTTTCTCATGCAATAACGTAATTTAATGTATCTGTAGTAACGGTATGACAATAATCAGGCTGCTAAGGAAAGGGTCTTTGACCTCAGAGAAGGGAAGTCCCTCTCAGTCTAGAATGTCTTGTAACCGTGATGAAGAGTTGCTCAGCTGGCCTGGGAAGCCTTGCAGCCATGATGCAACCAGTCAGGCAGCCAGCCTGGGAGGTCTCATAGCCACAATTAAGAGATTTTTTAAAATTGATTTATTCTGAACTGGATGAGGAACTTCATGAAAGGTCATTTTCTCCCGTTTTATTTTTAATTTTAAGTCAAACAAATATTTTCTGTCAAGTTGTTTCTGTGTAAACCACTAGAACATAAAAAAACAAAAAATGCATTGTTATGTTTCACCAGTAAAGCTATCTGCCTGAGCTGGAGGATCATCTTGACCCCACAGCACTGCAGTGTGTGTTGGTTGTGTTATGCTTTAGATTCTCTCCATTAAAAGGGCTGTGCTTCATCTCTTGTGTTTGGAAGTCTCTTAGCAGTACTTCACACCACTGTATGCACCCATTCAGACAGAAGTGTCTCGTCACACACAACCCAGCACTCTCACCCACACTGTTACACACACCTCACACCTGAGTGACCCAGTCACTAACACTTTTCGCTGCGGTAAACGAGACTGCCCCTTTGGGAGACTGCTAGGGGAGCGGGAGCAGTAATTACTTCAGCTAACACGGCTGCACAGCACTGCAGACTGGGCTTAATGTGGGTCAGACGCATGCTGGGCCCCGCCGCGGGCGCTAAGTGTGCGAGGCTAAAATAGAGCGAGCTCATCCCTGCACTATCTGTCGAGTCATTGCATTTCACACATACCACAGGAGGTGGCGAGCAAGAGAGAGAGGCCCCCAATCCTTAGGAACTTTTCTCTCACACACCCCCCCCTCCCCAACCCATCCACCTCTCTTTCTCTATCCACCTCTCTGCCTGTTTCTCTCTCTCTGTCTGTCTCTCTCTCTCTCTCTCTCTGTCCCCTCTCTCTCTCTCTCACTCTTGCTCTCTCTGCCCCCTCCCTCCCTCTAAACTCCCTCAGCAGGATCTGCTCACCCTCAAGCTGCATACATGTGGTATTCATGTTGTTTTCCTGAGTTTCATTGATAGACCGTTTAGCTTTTAAACTGGGGTATATTTGGAAATAATAAACGTTCAAACACAAAATACACTCTGCTGACTGTCAAAATGCTGTCAATCAAGAGGAGACCAGGTTATGGCTCAGTTTATTTTCCTGATAACCTGAAGAAATGTATAGCTGCTGAGGAGCTTACTTTATTACAGAATTGCTGGCTGAACTTTTGAATACAAAACATGTCAAATGTATCTTAACCCTGAAACCTATTAGAAATTCCATACAAGAATTCTTGGTAGCTCTACTTCCAGTGCTGTAAAATTGATTCAGATCTTCATCAGTTCAAATATCCATGAAGCCCCACATAGAAATTGCTATTGGTGCAGTATTTAAAAATGTACTGTGTCTAATACTCCCTATTTGCTTTACTCTTTGTGGAAACTGTTCTCAGTGAGCTAGGCATCAACCAGGCATTAAGTTTTTCATAAGATCTATTACTTTATAATTTTATATTCTGTCTTTTTCAGATAAACCTACATGTTATTTACTCTGTCAATATGTTTTGAACAGATGGAATCTTCTAAACTCAATCTAAAATAGTTTCAAATCTGAAAAGACGTTTTGTTACACCCTTAGTGTTTTTAGTTCATGAAATATTTGTTTAATCGCAAATGTTAGGTGGTTATCAAGGAGAGGGAGAGGGTTTCCTGTTTATGGTAGGGAAATGCTGCAATAGTTTTCTGCAGTGTTATGCAGATCTCATGGCCAAAATACTGAACTATGTGATTTTATTTAGCTGTCCTCCTGCATTATGTGTGGTAAATATCTCAACTATGTAATGTTTTAGTGTAGAGCTCTGCTGCTCTCTGGCATACAGAGGCATCTTTGTGTGTCTCCTGGGCCTGCTTGGACACATGTTTTACCCTGGAGAGCGGCACAACTGACTCCAGCTGACTGCAAGATGGAGGGCGTATTTGCTCCCCATAGAGACTGTGTGAGCCTTGGTGGGACAGATGTAGCTCTCTGCCTCACACACCCAAACATTCTCGCCAGGTTCCTCCCTTGGTGACCTTGCTGGAAGTCTAGAGGACTGTCTGGATTGAGAGAAGTGGGAAGGACGTACACACACAGCCTCTCTCTCTCTCTCTCTCTCTCTCTCTCTCTCTCTCTCTCTCTCTCTCTCTCTCTCTCTCTCTCTCTCTCTC
>JBBPDH010004476.1:0-11525 GCA_037974565.1 Clupeocharax schoutedeni
ACTCTTCACCCAGAGCCACAGAGAAGAGGGCAGAAACATCACTGGGCAGTTTCTTCATCTTCTGTGCTGCTGTTATATGTTCTTCCTTTTGCTATTTATTTCTGGCTAAGAACTTACTATCATTTAAATGATTTTTATATTTATTTAAAATTAAAAATTATTTTAAAAGTATTTTCTTTTTTTCAACAATGTTCAATGGTTCAAATGTTTTATGGGAGGCATTAAATACTCTAAGTAAATTCTTAAAAAAAAAAAACATGTCAGAATGAAAATATTGCATTTCATTTTTTTTCTGCATAGACTAGTCAGAGTCTGGAGTCTTTATCACCAGCAAATCCAAAGCAGAAAAACATTAACACTATAAAGGCTATAAAGTTTTTATTTACTTATCGCATGTGTTATCGCCATCGCAACACTCAACTACATTATCATTACATTATCATCACATATTATTATTGTGTTTTCCTAATATTGTGCAGCCCTAGTTCTAAGTGAGTACTAAATTGACCCATGACCAACTTCTCTATGTTGTTTTTATGTAAATATGTTCAATATGTTTTGATATCCTGCTCAGAAAGATTTCAGTGGAGTGTTCAATTTTTATAATAAGCTCTTGAATTTTATTGATCTTTCATACTAACGAAGTCCTGTTGTGTACTGTATTACACGTTGTAAAATGTAAATAAAATTAGGTACAAATAAAACTATTTGTTTCTGACCACCCCAACACTTAAACTATATGAAAAAAATAAAAAACGAAATACGTTTTTTTTCCTGGGTCTCAGGAGGATATGTGTGCACTCCTGTCCCCACCTATCCAAACACACACACACACACACACACACACACTTACTTACACACATCTATGGACATACACAATTACACATGCAGACCCAAAAGCACACACACAAAACGAATTGTTACATAAATGCATACATGCCTACATGCGTTTTGTACGCACGTATTTCTTATTTATACCATACTTGTTTCATTTTCTTTCTTTTTCACAGAAGCAGCTTGTATAAAGGCATTAGCTCATACATCAATGCTTAAAGTTCATGACATATACCATGACCTTCCTGCTGATGAAGCTCCCATGGTTTCAACAATGGTTTCCAGTGATGTACATTACCAGTCAGAATTTTGGACACATATCTATTCATTCAGTGTTTTTTCATTGTTTTCATTGATTGTATTAGTTACATTGTAGATTAAAATTGAAAACAAACTAAATGATGAAGGAACACATGGAATTATGTAGTAAACAAACAAACAAAAAAAGATTTAAACAAACCAGAATCTGTTTTGTAATCAGGGAATGATGGACTTTTTTTTTTTCTTCTTAGTTAAGCGGTTCTTGCCATAATGTGTAGTAGAACCGTAGTGGAACAGAATCACTAACTGTGTACAAACCCAACCATCACAACTGATGATCCCAAACACATTAAGAAGGCAAGAAATTTCACTAATTTACTCTTGAAAAAGAACACCTGTAAATTAAACATTGATTCCCCATGAATATGATTAATATACAATATTGCCAACAATAAAAACAAAGAAAATTGTTGAATGAAAAGGTGTGTCCAAACTTTTGACTGGTAGTGTATATATATATATATATATATAAACAACCTAGTAACCTAGTATTAGTGGTCACTATAAGAACTTAGCATTAGTGGTCACTATAGTAGCTTAATGTTAGCAGTCGCAATGGTAACGTGCCATTTTCAAAAATTGCGGATTTGTGCAGGATGTCTACATATATCTAATTCTGGAAGCAATTTTTATACATTTACAGAAATCCCTCAGCTTTTTGTCAGGGTTACATTCCAAGAGCACCCACTGTTGTGTTTTGGTAAAAAAAAAAAAAAGTCTATTTTTATAGTGTAATCCCTATACATGAGCCCAAACGTGCTCCCAAAACACTTCAATTTCATTTAAAACTCATTAACCTTAAAGATATCATGGAGATAAATGTATTGTACAGTTTACACTGAACACCAACAGCACTAGAACGTAAATACCGTGGCGGGTGTGAGAGAGAGAACGCAATAACACACTGTTCTTCAAGCAAAACGTCTTTCATTCTCAACTTTTACAACTTTGAACAGATGTTTGCAACACAGAGAGTACTGCGCCCCCAATCAGAATACTTAGTTCGGCTCTCCGAAAAAATCCGCAAGAGATTGAATCCGCGACTGCTGATCCGCGTAAGACTGAGGGATTGCTTTTTTACAGTGCAAGTTGGAACACATGTTCAACACGTTTGTTTTAGAAGATTTGTACTTCGAGTATACATTTGAAATTCACATTTACTCAAACACATGTTTAGAAACAAACATCCAAAGTTCAAATTTGAACTT
The DNA here is from genome assembly GCA_037974565.1 of Clupeocharax schoutedeni. Classification (NCBI taxonomy): domain Eukaryota; kingdom Metazoa; phylum Chordata; class Actinopteri; order Characiformes; family Alestidae; genus Clupeocharax; species Clupeocharax schoutedeni. The sequence continues at coordinate 2,364 of JBBPDH010004476.1, forward strand.
TGTTCAAAGTTTTGAGTTTTCTCTTTTAGTCTCAATGCTCAGTCACATTTTAAATTGTACCAAACACTTTTCATTTTACCACAATACCAGCCATACACCCCCCCCCCACACACACACACACATATATATATATATATATATATATATATATACTTCTCAAAAAAATAAAGGGAACACTTAAACAACACAATGCAACTTCAATGTATACTGAGTAAAAAGATGCAGATTTAAGGTGTCCTCTTTGATACATGGTCACTTAAATCTAAAAGGACTTGAGCCTAAAATGTCCTAATAAGACTTTAACTCCAATAAACAATTTAGTAATATTTCCCATCAATTCAATAACACTATAAATCCACTCTGTCAGACCACAAAGGTTGATGAAACACCTGATAAGTCTGAAAGTCTGAAAGTAATATTTGCATATGTGTTGCTGGTGTCATGTTATTCTTGTTTTACTATAAATAAAATTCTGATGTTTCTCTTTTAGTCGTACCAGTCGGTCACATTTTAAATGGAACACATTTCATTTACCCATTAAGACTTTTCTAAAGTCCAAAGTGCAGTTTCTGTACATGTTTGGGTAGTTTATTTATAAAGCAAGCTGTCATAGACCATGTGATCATTTAGTTTGCTTTACTGAGGAAAAAGGCTAAAAAGAAAAGTATCCACAATAAGACATAAAAGCAATACAGGATCAATAGGACCTAGTTAAATGGCTAAATAAATAAAGTTCAATTCTGTACAGAGTGAGATATACAGATGAATGCACTGTTTTTTTGTGCAATATGTATTTTAATTGAAGTATTTCAGGAGCAGTTCTGCAATAGTTGCGTGCCCAACAGTCCAGCTCCTGATCAGCATGCTCAGCCCAACCTTCCTGGACTCTTCCCCAGTTCCACCCCACCCCCCACTGGCACAGCCACTCTAGAAGACATTTAAAGGAGAATGGCTACACTAGTGCCAGGAAATGAACTAGTGCACTTAAGTTCAGCAGTAGGCAGCTGACAATGAGCCCGGAGCACAGTGTGTGGGGATTGTATCTTGTTTAAGGGAACCCCAGTGGTGCAGTCCTAAGATTCAAAATCACAAGCTTTCGATCGCAGGGGCAACTCCCTACCCACCAGGTCACCAGCTGCCCTACATTAACAGCCTTTTTCCCATAAAGGCTGCTTTTGGCAGTTTCTAGAAATGAATAAACCTTTATAAAAGTATATGTAGGTTAATTCCAGTTGAAGGCTTACGTAGAGGTCGGGTAGATTTCAATTTTTTAATTGGGTCCTTTATTATGGATTTATTATGGTACATTCAGAGAGTGTGATTGAAGGGAACCCTCTCCTTTTTGCAGCTGAGAGCCCAATAAAGCTGTTTTAAATAAAAGCTTTACTTAAATAGCGCAGCAAAATGACAGTGATGGCTCTATCATGGACATTGTTTCATTCAGGAGAGCAGTTGTGGGCCGTCTTGGACGTATAGTAACAAGCCGAGTTCAAATCATTGTAGTTGTCCACCCGAATAAAATTGACTTTCCCCAAGTGGAAGTGTCCAGGAGAGGTGAGGAGAGGCTTTATTTCTTCAAATTGGAGCTGGGCTCGGGTTCCAGTGGGCCACGGCTGTCACGAACACCCCTGCGATGCTTGGATGTGGCATGGCTCCAGTGTGGTCACAGGAGTGGAGCTGATTTGTCGGCCCCTTTTTTGCACACGCAACAGAAAAAGGGCCGTAAATCCTGCTATATCTGAACCTCCCTGCGGTTTCTTCAATTCACTGGAGTGAACAGAGCGGCTTGCGAATGAACCATGTTCCTCGCTTTCCCAGATCTGACCGCAGCTTATGCTTTAAAACGCTAATTTATGTCCAGATGACACCGCGACCTGAGAATTGACAGCACTCTAGGCTCGACCTTTCAGGAGACAATTAGGAAAGCCAGTGGCAGATTTATTTACAAATGTCACGCCAGAGGAAGTTGAAGAGAGAGGGAGAGAAAGGGGTGGGGAAGGGGAGGTGAGACAACTCCAACTACTCCAACCACACAAACCACGAAAGAATATGTATCACGACACGCACAACTGTATACACAGTATACAATATATAAACTACATACAACATTGACAATCAGGCCGAAAAGACCTTCAGGTGCGTGCCAGAGGCCTTCTGAAAGGAATCATCTGCGACTACACTGTACTATAGTCCAGTAAATGTGCTGTTATTGCGGTAAACTAATCAGCAATGGCCAGTGGCCTTCCACTCACATGTATGCAGTCAGCCACACTGCAAAGTGCTACGGAATAAAACACAATGCAGTCATAACACTGTGAATATAGAGTTTCTCTCACACACAGACTCATTAAGAATGATATAAAACCAGTCTCCATGTCACCAGGCCTGTGAGTAATAGGCTAACCGTGTAATAATTCGATTCGTGTTTTTTTATGTGTTTTTATATTTTAGTTTGTGTGTGTCTGCATTTGTTCCTTGTTTTGTTATTTATGATCTTCTTTATAAGTCACCGCATCACCTCATACCCGACGGCCCGCCAGCCGTTGTTATCTGTACGCATATACACACATTTCACACTCTCACTCGACTTGTGTGTATATTCTTATATATTTATGGTCACTGTACTCTTTTAAGTTTCAACTTTCACCAATTTCAGTGTAATCTGTGCATTTGGCAAATCAAGTCATTATTTTTGTGCGTTTCCGTATCTCATTTTAAAGGCTACATTAATCCCAAAGGACAGGACACAAATCACAGTTAACGTAGACCAGCTCTCCGTCTGGTTTTCAAAGGGTCAGGTGTCCCATTACTTTCGTTCGTATTATATAACCTGTTTTTTTTATAACAAACTAGATAAAACATTAATGCCCTGGCAGTGACATAGCTTTGGTTTTATATTTGATTTGATTACATTAATGTTTAAGTTGAGATTTACAGAAATATTTGATCTGTAACTGTGTGACTGTGTTAAAGGGAACACTACTGTTAAAAAGCTCCTTATTTGTTTAAAGTGTTTGCAAATCAAACATTGTATTGCACCTTTGTTTATATACAGTAGCAGTACTTAATTAATTATTGAAATTAATACAATTCTAAATTATTTAATTTTGCGTATATAAAAAGCGATTAATCGTGATGAAAAATTTCATGAAAAAACTGAAAAAACGATTTATATTCTAAAATAAATAAATACTGTGTCATCAAACATCCCAAGCCATTTTTAACACTTTTCATTGGTTAATAATTTCTAAATTTTACAGACCCACGCGGAGACTGACCAATAGTATCGATTTATGAAAAAAAAAACAACAAAGACCAAAAGCGAAGTTACGAGGTTTCCGCCCGACAGCGACGATATATATATATATACTGAGTAAAAAGATGCAGATTTAACGTGTCCTCCAAGACAAGACTGTCATAACAAGACTGTTGAACTCCAATAAATAATTAGTAATATTTCACATCAATTCAATAACGCTATAAATTGTTGATTAAACACCTGATAAGTCTGAGATAACAGCACAAAGAAGGGGGGGAAATGGGCGTGGCCTCTGTGATCCCCAGGCTGCCACTGCCACTAAAATTTGCGTATGTGTTGCTAATGGTGGTGTTGTTCTTGTTTTCTTCTAAAGAATCCTGAATTCACTTTACTGTGGCAAAACGAACATCAAAAACGTTCTGAAACCTGGGAGTCTCCAGCTGGTCAGAGTATGTGATTTACGGTTCAGAAACAGGCTGTATGAGTTGAAGCTGGCCAGTCCACTTGTTGCCCAAATCTTATTTATCACCTTCTGGAGCCGAAGCTGTCGCAAAATCCCACAGAAAAGCGCTGCAGCTGAAAGGGGCTCTTGTTTCACAGCTTGGCGGAGCTGCAGAAAGCACAGTATTGATCATCACTCATACCCAACGGAAGATGCCAGGGGGGCATGAAGGGGCTGCCCTCCCCAATTATTAGCAAAATGACCAAAATGCAGCCCCCTTCTTAACCTGCCACCATAAAGTATGTGCAGCAGCTCACACTCTAATGAAGGCCATAGCCATGGAGTAACATTGGGGGCTCGCTGGCTGGCAGTTGATATGGGGAGTAGATTTTTTTCGAAGCACGATTACTAACGGGACGCCAATCCGGACAGCAGTGCATGGTCATCTGTCATAACACACCAATACTGTATTTTGTCATTATGGTGACATTTTGACATGATATGGTGATTATATTTGCATATTGAATAAAGCTCCCCCCTTTTAGAAAAAGTCTCTTCCCACACATATATAAATTTAAAAAAAATTTCAGGAGCCCAAGTGCTTAGAAAACAGTAACTTGTGGGGCAGGTGTAAAAGAAGACTTGGCATACATCTGTAGCGTAAGACTTCTCCGGTTTGATCATTTAATAAGAGGAGTTGTCACGCTTAGGGTGTCCTTAGGCCTAGATGTCTTAGACTACAGCCCTGAATGCGGCACGCATAATGAGTCCCCAGTGTTGACTCCATGGCCACTCCACACACCCCCTCACACAGGCTCTGGCGCACGCGCGGGCGAGTGAGAAAGATAGAGAGAGCGATCCGGAAAAGTCACGAACAAGAGATAGCCAGAGAGAGAGAGAGAGAGAGAGAGACAGACAGACAGAGAGAGAGAGAGAGTAAATCCACGCTAAAATATCAAGGAGTAAGTCATCATCGCTTGCGTAGTATAGACCCAGCTCCCAACTGAACTTTGTGAATAGATTAACGCCAATATTTTTTTCCCTGCGCGATAAGAGTCTCACATTAACGCAGCACATTAACGCCGATAACAGCCCAGCACTAATATATATGTATATGTGTGTGTGTGTGTGTGTGTGTGTGTGTGTATGCATGTGTGTATTATGTATGTCTTTTTGTACACTGTAAAATGTAGTGTTTGGAAGGTGGTGGGTTTGAATCCTAGAACTGCTAGTGGCATCACTGAGGAACACTTGAGCAGGATACACTCCTCACACACTGCTCCACAGGTGCTACGTTGTTGGCGCTCCGTTTACTGAACATTGAACCTCCCCCATCTGAAGTCCATTTAGACGTGGCTGGATGAGTTCGATGTGGAAGAACATGACTGTCCCGGACAGAGTCTTGACCTCATCCTCTTCCAACACCTTTGGGATTGACTAGACCAGATTGTGACCCAGGCCTTCTCGTCCAATATCAGACCCTGACCTCTTAAATATAAAGAATCTAAAGAATGTTAGGAACAAATTCCCACAGAAAATCCCAAATCTTTTTGGAAAGTCTTCAGAGAGGAGTGGAAGCTGTTCTAGCTGCAAAGAGGGACCAGCTCCATATTAAAGGCTATGTATTTGAACGCAAAGTCATTGAAGTCCCTATACTTTTTTCCATATAGTATATGCATGTATTTATCTGTGCATGCATGTATGTATGTATGTATTTTACCTCAGACTGACCAATGGTTAATAAAAGTTTGGGGACTGCGATTTTGAGCTCCATTTCTAAAACTCATTTTTAAAGCTTTTCTCCAAATTCAGAACTAGAACTCTCCGCTTCTAGGACACCTGGGCTCTTCACTGATCTCACACCTTCATTTCTGACCACGTTCTGAAGGCTCCCTTAACATATTGCTCATATTTGGATCTGTGATAGAATCTGCACCGTGAAACGATCAGAAAAATGTTCAGAGTGAACCATTTTTCTTGATTAAATAATAAAACAATTAGAATTGAAAAAGCATGTTCAGTACAATTCTGCAAATGAAATGAAAGTGGCCCCTTGTAGTTATGTATGAATGCAGTACAGCACTACAGTACAGAATGTCTTTCTCTGCATTTAACCCATTCATGAAGTGAAGCAGGGGGGCTACTACCAACGAGGGGCACCCAAGGAGCAGCACGTGGGGACGGTAGCTTGTCCAAGGTTACCTCAGTGGTGCCACTGGAGGTCCTGTGATTCGAACCCACAATCTTCTGATCATAGGGGACAAAGTCCTGACCACTAGGGCACCAGCTGCCCTCAATGACACAAATCACTCGAAGGCTGTAATTGTTTTTTTTTTCAACATTTTTATTTAGTTACAACATAATTTGAACATCTAAAATGAAATGTAAAACAAATAAAGTGTTATTTGCATTTCTAAATGTAATCTTAGCATATTTAAATGTTTGGGGAGGGGTTTTTTTGGTCTGCAGAAATGTTTAGGTAAGAAGTCCATATTAAAGTAATGTCTAGATGAATGTAGGACCTGATGATCCCAGCAGAACATCACCCAGAGCATCCTGGAGCCACCTCTTCTCCAGTTAGGACAAATACATACACACATTCAGTCGTCCCGATGATGTGGGTGTGTGGTAGGAGCCTAGTGGGTAAAACACTTGCCTGTGAACTCGATGACCACAAAGTTGCAGGTTCGAACTCCCACTTGCCATGGAGCCCATAAGCAAGACACTTAACCTTCAGTGTGTCCAGGGGGACTGTCCCTGTAACTCATGATTGTAAGCCGCTCTGGATAAGAGCGTCAGAGTTGGAGGAGTTCAGTGTGGAAGAACTTGACTGGCCTGCAGAGTCCTGACCTCAACCCCATCTAACAACTTTGGGATGAACTGGAACGGAGGTTGTGATCCAGACCTTCTCATCCAACATCAGTGCCTGACCTCATAAATGCTCTACAAAATGAACGGGAACAAATTACTTAGAAATCTTCCTTACAGCACTTTTTGAAGGCACTGGATACCAGGTATCCCCCCAAGACCTGCCGTTTTGGGAATGCTCTGATCCAGTCATCTAGTCATAAGAGTGTGGACTGTAGAGGGACTGAGATCCTTCCCATCAGCTTCCACTTGCTGCTGCTGTGGCCAGATCATCAAAGTTCACCTCACCTGTCAGTGGGTTTAATGCTTTAGCTTAGATGCCATTGCTTTTGAAGCATTTTTTGGTAAAAAAGAATTTTTGTAAAACGTTCTGATAATAGAATCTAATGAAATAAATAATAGAAAAATATGTATGAATTCAATTATAAAATAGTGCAAACTGATATATAATAATACATGCACATACTGATGCATTATTTAACACTTTAATTAAAACTTTTTAATCTCAACTTATAATAACTTATTATATATAATAACTTATTTTTAAATGTTGAAAAATATTTACATAAACACACACACACACACACACACATACTTATCTGGCGCTTTGGAGCGCTGCCGCACTAAAAAAAAACAATTAGTGCTGTGACGCGCGCAAACAGTGCAACGTACGCAAATTGCGCAGCGTTTTCCGCGTGCTGCGGTGGCACACACACACACACACACACACACACACACACAGACACTCACACACAAACAGTTGGGAGTGAGCAGCGAGGCGCCGGAGGATCAGAGGCATTACGGGCGGCAGTGCGGCGCGAGCGGCTCCAGAGGTCGTGAAAGCTCGAGCGGCCTGAGGGTCTGTTGGACGGAGAGGGTCTCTTTTAGCGGGTTCTGTGTGAGCGTCTCAGCTCAGACTCTGTTTCTGTTTGTCATTCTGCCCTGCGCCGTCTGGACCAGAGCGCCAGCTTGAAACTTTCTCTGCTACTTCACTGTCCCAGACAGACGGAGTAAACAACGGCGCTCGCGAGCCGTTAAACTCTTTGAACTCTCTTTAAAGAGGAGGATAAAGTACTTTCCTGCGATATTTTATCTTCCCTCGAGTTGCGTTTTACTCTAGTTTGTAAATTAGGAGCCCTCGCCCGAGCCTCCTCGCTCGACTGACGCACCACGGACTGTGTTGTTGTTTTCTATATTGTTGTTGTTCTTTATCTGTGGATGCACTTGTTGCCTCTCGCGCGCCATGGAGGACCCCCGGCCGCAGTCGCTCGCGGGAGCGGAACGCGCGAACACCATCATGACGATAGTGGGCTCGAGGACGGGCCCGGGCTCTGTGCAGGTCCATCACTATCATCATCATCATCCTCTTCTTCATCATCTTCACCACCGCGCCGGTGAGTGCAGGGGATTCGCGCAGGTGCCTCTCGGACCGGCGGGCAGGCAGTGCAAGGGTGAGCCCGAGCCGGAGGAGGAAGAGGAGGAGGAGGAGCAGCGGGAGGAAGAGGAGGAGGAGGAGGAGAAGGAAGGCACGTGGCCGCGCGTGGAAGCCGCCGCGGGTTTCAGCGGGGAGCTCCTTCAGACGCGCGAGCTCAGGGCGGCCCGTGACGCAAACGGCAGCAGCAGCAGCGGCAGCGGCGGCGCGTGCAGCGGTGGTGGCAGCAGCAGCATCTCCGAGACGGCACGTGAGTTGTGCAGGGCCGTGTCCGTGTCTCTCGGGCTGGTCTCTGCCGAGGGGCAAGAGGCGCACCACGCACCTCTGGTGCCTCTCGCGAGCGCCACGGACTACCTGTTCGAAGCACACGTGCAAAGCTCGTGCGCGCGAGAGGGGCGCAGCGACGACCGCCAGCACCACATCCACATCCAGCACGACCACCGGCGCGAGATGTTCAAGGTGGGCGAGGAGGAGGAGGAGGAGAGCGCGGGGCGCGAGCATCCGCTCTTCAGCCTCACGAGCCTGGAGTCCAAAAGCAGCGTCGCGTCACCGAGTGCGAACGCGTGCCGGTTCGAGCCTCAGCTGCAGATGGAGCCGCTGTGCCACCGCGAGGACCCGTTCTCGGTGGGAGACTCGTACGGTGCTGCGCCCCCCTACGGCGTGCGCGTGAAGTGCGAGGCGCTTGAGCCCTGGGCCAGGACCCCGTACCCCCAGAACTACCCGGCCGCTGTCTACCCTTCCTACGGACCCGCGCCCGCGCAACAGTATGGGGAGTCCGCGGGGCCGCCACGCGCAGACCCTTACGAGCGCGAGCCCTGGTACCGCGCGCCCTTCACGCACACCGTGAAGAGCCACGTGGGGGAGTGGCTGGACGTGAACACGCTCGCGGACGCCAGGTAAACAGCAAAGAAGTGTGTGTGTGTGTGTGTGGGTGTGTGGGTGTGTGTGTGTGTGTCTAATACATATTATTCCACCTCAGTGGCCTGAAGCGACTTCAGCAGACTTGAACGTGTCTGTGCACAACCAGGGCTGCAGCAGGGCAAAATGTAGAAAGTAGAGAGAGAGCTGGTGCATATGTAGAAACTGTGCGCGCGCACACACACACACACACACACACACACACACACACACACACACACACACACACACACACACACACAC
>JBBPDH010004485.1:0-11524 GCA_037974565.1 Clupeocharax schoutedeni
CTAATATTTAATGAGAATTATATTCCTGCATGCATCTCTTCACCGTAAGAAGAGTTAATGTAAGCACGGCAACAATTGTGACCGCTAGCATAATACATAGTCATAGTTCTAGTTATACTACCTCTCAAAGTTTATTCTATTTATCATTTGTTTATCTTTAAAAAAAAAAATTTCTACACATCTTAATACTATCAGAGGTCAGGACAGGGGGTGTTACATGAGATCTTGGTGGGAAGAGCGGCCTCCCGTCGGGGGGTGAACAGCTGGGTCGCAGCGGTGGTATCCGCCCTGCTGGGGGCGGGCCTTGGGTTCTTGGATATTTTCAGTGCATGGATGGCCCTCCACCAGGGGGCCCTGCACCGTATGAGTGGTCACAGAGGTTCTAGGGGTTCCCTATCCATTCCCTACACATGTACCACATAGAGGGAGTAAATAGATCAAATAGGTAAAAATAGGTGAAATTTAGATATAGGTGAAGGTGTTTTCCCATCGGCAACAATTTTTGCGGAGGTTACAACCTACATTTTCAACAGCTTTTACAATCAACAAGTTACTGCTACCTAAGTTATACACCTTAAACCCTGTCAAAAAGAAAAACCAAGTCAGAGATTAATACACAAGTAATGAAAAGCAGTTAAGAGGTTAAGTGGCTGAGGAATTTGTTAAATATATATAGGAAAAGGAAGAGATGTGCGGGAGCACTGGTGCTCCTTAAAGAAGTGGGTCTTCATACGACGCTTAAAGACCGTGAAGGACTCCACAGATCTGATTGCAAGAGGGAGTTCATTCCACCACTTGAGAGCCAAGTCTGAAAAGAGTCTTGAAGCATGTCTTGAATCATGTCTTCCTCTTCTTTCAAGATGAGCTGTGCTTAAGGCTCTTAACTGTAGGTGTGAGCTGGTGTCTGTGCCCTGTGATGGGCTAGTGCCCCATCCAGGGTGAGTAACCAGCTTCACGCCCGTAGACCACGGAACAGGTTCTAAGGACCCGCAACCCCAGTAAGGATTAAGCAGTTACAAACAATGAATGAATGAAACAACATGCAGTGCAAGTTATTTGATAAATAGAACTCTTACTGAATTCGAATGATATTTGAAATAAATGATGAATGTGTATCCATTTAATAAAAGTATTTTATTATTCTCTAGTGTATTCACTTATTTATTTATTCTCTGTTTTTAATCTTGACTGGCTACTTTCTGAATTACACAATATTAACAGTTCTTCCTGTCTGATGACCTCTGCATCCTCATTTTGTGACATGCTAAGGTTTGGCTAATCTTATGCTACAGTAGACTGTAGTCCACTCAACATAGCATCGTAATTGAATAAGTAAATTAATGACACACTGTTAAAGCATTATAATACACAAGAATTGGTGAGACCAAGCTGCTCGATATGTGGAGAGATTTGGAGCCTGGTCCTGTAGAGAACTGAGGTTTCCTGGGGAGATCAATATGACCGCATCTGTTGAAACCCTGCTTCAGCTATCAATCACCTCCACCGCAGGAAAACACGAAGGCCCCCAAGCAGTGGCCGCCAAATGAAACTGAGTGAACGAGCTGGAGAGGGCTGGAGGAAAAAGAAGAAAAGACTGCTTAATCATTGCAAGACTCAGTGATACAGCGAACCCTCAGGGGAAAGGTGACTCCTGAAAGACAGATGAAGTGTTTACCAGGTATGAGTAATAGACTGTTAAATATAAGGTTCCGGTGATATTTTATACTCCTTCAGTCACTAAGCCTCCTCTTCATTTCAGCCTATGTCCTCCTATAGAATTTTTATCATGGCTTTTCCTGTAGTCTTTAGCTTGGATGTTCTGGAACATTGAGCCTATGAGAAAGGGCAGGATGCTGAGCATACTTTTACTAAAGGCAAAGAGCTGCAAACATGACTTAGAGGTGTAGAGTTATTAACACTGTCATTTAGCTACACGAGTTTAAATGAAATTACATATTTTATTATCAATATAACTTACATAGGGACTTATATTTACATTTAAATTACATTATGTATCGAGTGGTTCCTTTCTACACTTCAAACTGCAAAGTATCATTTTCACCCCACAATAAAATATATGCACAGTTTCAAATCATATTAAAATACATCCTCTTCCAGAATCCACACTTTTGAAAGTATTTTCCCTCTTGTTTCTAAGAGCTATAAGTAAGACATAATTAAATGAAATGTAAGAGGAAGCATTTTAAAGTGTATATGCCATGAGGGACCAGGGTAGGTTAAGCAGCTGGGCAGTGAGAAGCACTGACACATTGCTGAGCTAAGCTAGAAGCTTCTATAGCAGACTGTATTGGGAAGGAGTGAGAAGTGTGCTTTTCAGAGTCTGGAACATGTCTGCGAAGCATTTCCCTCTGGAGAGTGCATGGCCCACATATAATGGAAAGGAAGTTACATTTAAAGCTGATTTCATGCATGACCAACACAGACTCCTACTCAATACCTGTACATGCACATGGAAGTTCATCAGGGCAAGAAATGAGTCCTAAGCCAATTGTGTCACCTATTCATAACCTATATTCGATTGGTGTGCATGCATAGGATTCTGAAAGAGAGTCTGTGCATACTTTTATTGGGCATATATACATGCTCTATGTGTGGAATATTGAGCACTTTTGTCCTCTAGAGGCACTGTGGGCAATTTCTCTGATGGTAAGGACTTGCATTCAGCTTTGTACACAAAAATACATTCCTGTTCTAAAATGAACACAATACTATTTCTGTGATTTCTGTGATGACTGAGGTTATGTTTAAGCTTTACTTTTGCATTTATACGCAAATGCTATTTTTTTTAAACAATTGAAGCAATCACAGAATATCTCTTTACATACTTGTTGTCACGGACGACGCGGCGGTTGCCACGTCGCCATGATTTACCCCTTTGATCACAGAGGCAAGTCAGGTAGGCATCCATGACTGTGTTTTCTTTATTTAAGCAAAGCATAAACGAACACAAACGTGTCTCGATGGCCAATACATGAGAAACCGGGCTGTGACTCTAAACGAGGCGATGGACCGACACCGAGGTCCACATGAACAGAACTTAAATACATGACATGACAAAGACAGAATAAACACAATCACTCAAACTAAATACAGGACAGCTAAAAACGAGAAACAAGTCAAACAGAATTCAAAATAAAAGCTAAACCAAAACAGTGGCCCCTACTGGCCACTGGCCGAGCTGTGACACTTGTATAAAATTCTAGCCAGCTTTCCGTAACACTAAAATGTTCTCATGCTCTGTGCATGTACATGTTTAAAATACAAGTTGTTCTTAAATTACGTGAATGATTGACACCACTAACTCAGAACTCTGTACTTTATGCTCTTGGGTTTACAGTATATTCCATACACAATAACATAAATCTTGCTATTATTTGTAATTATAATTAGCAAAGTACCCACAGATCACAGGGATATATACTGCACTTCTGCTAAAGACACCAGGGTTCCACTTCTTTACTGGCTTTACAGATACACTGCTGATAACGAACTGCTCAGCATGGTTTCCCTCTCTGTGATTTCCTTATGCCCTACTTTTTAGACTGCTGTGGGAATATCACAAGCAACATAACAAATGGATGGAGTTTAGGAAAACCGTACAGGAGGTAGAAGCGATGCTAAAATCACAGAACAGAGACTGTGGTTAGGAGAACTTAATATTAATATATATTAACAGTGCTCTAATTATAAACTTAAGTAGCAAATCTACAGTATATGTAACAAGTTAGAGATTTTACACGAATGCTTACAATAAACAAATTAGTATACAACATTGTCGCTTTGATCTGTTGTATTTACAAGATATTTAACATTTACATTTTCGGCATTTATCAGACGCTTTTATCCGAAGCGACTTCCATTCTCTAACTACAGGGGACAGTCTCCCTGGAGCAACTTGGGGTTAAGGGTCTTGCTCAGGGACCCAGTGGTGGTATGCTTAAGGTAGGATTCAAACCCGTGACCTCTTGGTCTGGAGGCAAGTATCCTACCCACTGAGCTACCTCCACCCCCACCCCCACCCCCACCCCCAACATGTCATGTTCCATCGTTTCAGCCAAGCAAGAAGCACAGAAACAGACTTCCACTCTCTTGTTTTCTTTATTCGAACCCATGCAAACAAAGGGCTGATATGCTTTCCAAATCAGAACTGAAGATGACAACACAACAGAAGCATATGTGAATGGCAAACCAACAACCAAAGAAAAACAAACAAAAAAAATTATAAAAAGTGTGCTATTTATAACCAAAATTAAAGACTAAACTACTGAATTTCAGACCCCTCCAGTTTCAGAACTGGGGGAACTTGCAAAATTGCAAGGTGTTCAAATACTTATGTTCCTCACTGTGAGTATGCTATTTCAGGTATACAGTTTGACCTTCTGTTCCGTTGAGGAGACATATGTAATGTTTGTACACTGAAAAAATGATCAGTTATTACAGTTGTGTTGTTGCACACACAAAATACGTTACATCCATACAATTTATCAGCTAATCACATATGAAACTGTCACGCATGCATCAATTCTACTGAAAACTCACACACACATATGAAACACTCATACAGATACAGGTGAAATGTTCTTACACGCACACACATATGAAACACTTGTACACATACAGATGAAAAGGGCTCAGACTCACACACATATGAAATGCTCATACAGATACAGGTGAAACTGACTCACGCACGTATGAAATGCATGTGAAACTTAAAAATTCAGCAGGGGATCACATAATTATTTCCCCCCACTTAGATAGGGGTGATTCTGACTTTTGTAGTGGCTTCCACGTGGGCTGGGCAGGAAGAGACCTGTGCCTGAGCGGGTGGGCAAGATGCTATACATGGATAAAGGCAGGGTACAAAACATCTGCAGTTGGCACCTATGACTGCTCGTATGGACTGTAACCCTCCCAGGTCACTGGGTACTCCACCTTGGTGGTGAGACTCAAAGAGATCCCTCACTGCATTAGGGTCAGGACTTTTTAAAACAGTTGGGGCTTCAGGTGTCTCCATCAGTTCAGGACAGACTTTCTGCCAACCACAGGTATATTACTGCAATTTCACCTATTTCTATATTGCAATTACTGGGTCTCTAGGTCTGTAACCGCCTGGTCAGTGGTGGGTTTGAGCCACTGCTTTTTTGTTGGTTTTCCTTGGTGCTGTTCATGGGTTTTATGTTTTATTCATGGTTCTGTTTGTTTTTGGGTTTTCTTTTCATGGTAGTACTGTGGTGACTCTGGTTATGTTCTGTGGGCTCTTATTTTGATGTGCTTCTGGGTTTTACTTTGCTCACGGGGATGGTCTGATCATGTGGGTTTGTTCCTGTGTCATGTGCCTGTCTGCGTCAGCTGTTTTCTGTTAGTGTAACATGTATTCCACCTGTGTGTGTTTACCCTTTGATTTTCCTCCGTGCCTAAGTCTTGTGAGTGTCTTGTTCTGTATCAGTCCATCACCTCGTTTAGAACACCTCAGTTTGACCTCATGTTTTCTGTGTGTGAAGCCGCATCTAGTTTTGTGCCTGTAACGGCCACTGAGCCTTGTTCGTTTTCTGAAGAGCTTGAAATAAAAAAACACAGAATGGATTCTAGTTTTCTCGCCTGGTTCACGATCATTGGGGATTAGACCCGGCCACCGTGACAAGGTCAGTGGTCCTCAACCTTTATTTCGTCACGGACCGGTTTAATATCAGAAACTATTTTCTCGGCCCGGCCTTTAAGGAGTGGCAGATAAATATACATATACGTATTTCTACAAATAAATGACACGCATAAAAATGGGGATATTTTAAAAATATAATAATGGGGTATTTTTAAAATACAATAAAAAACATAAGTCCAACGCGTACTCGCAGCTTTATTAACAGCATTTTCATTACAATGAGCCAACAACAACATTTTTTCTGTGCAGCCCGGGGGTGTGGGACCACGGCTCTAGGTGATATGATAATTTAAAAAAAGAGCTTTTTTTTTATTGCCCGGTGTGGTAGAATCGAAATATTCTTAGTCTAGAAAGATAACCCAAAATAACCGATTTAGGCATTTAAATCCTTGCTTGGCAGCCGCTAGAGGCCACCCTTTTCGGTTTTTAGGTATGTCTTTTATTTTGACATGTTTGTGTACACCAGCTTTGAGTTAAAGGAATCATTAGTTTCAGCTGAATGTTGCGTTATGGTGAATAATGTTTAAGTTCTGTTGGTTTGTGTGCGTGGGGTTTTGTATATTATTTGGTGAGGGACCCAGGACGCAGCCTCTTGCATATGCTCAATCCTCAGTCCTCCAAGCTGCAGTCTCGGTTCCTGCTCCCAACCTGGGCTTCACGAGGGGTCTTTGACATGGAGGTCCCGGAGGGCCCCACGAGGTTGCTTGAACACAGTGGTCACAAAGGCCCCCGCCTACCCAGCCTCCACCCTTATGGTAGGCATGCAGCCCCAGTGGCGCCCCAGATTTGTGCCGTAGAGGTGGGGGTACTGTTACATCACCGCTTGTCAGTTGCTAGAGACCACCCTTTTCTGTTTGTAGGTATGAGTTGAATTAATCGTTAGTTTCACTTGACTGGTTTGTTAGGATAAGCAATGCTTAAGTTCTATTATTCTATCCAGTGTTTGGTTTATGTTTGTGTTTAGACCCTTGTGCCTTTTTGTTTCTAAAAACAAAAGTTAAAGCGTGGAAGTCTGTGTCTACACCTCCTTTTGCTGCCTGGAGACAGGCCACAACTTGACAGCTAATCAAAAAAGACAAGCTGAATAATAGGCTTAAGAAAATGCTCAGCAGTTGGGATAGTCCACTAATAATATGAAAATTGCTATTTTTTTAGGATCTGACAGGTCATAGTACTATCTTCTATAACTATTTAAGTCCCATATTATTTGCAAAAGAAATAAAATAGGTTCTAGTCTGTTCTTTTCACGGAAACAGGAAATATAGGGACGCTGGGTAAAACAAGTCCCAATATTTTTAAAATGCAACAAGGAATGGGTTTTTAGCTCTGCTTTCTCATCTTTGCCAAGGATAAAACTAAAGTGTACAGGATGGTTGGGGAATGCTCAACAGAAATTCCTCTCCCTGTTCCTTGCCGAGCGCTCTCCCTGTCAAATGTCGACAGTCTGTTTCCAGAAACAGCGCCAACTTTCAAAGTGGAACGCGATACAGTTTATCTGCAGTGGTAAAATGCTGACTGCACAGAAGTACTTCCATATTTAATTATATTGAAACATCATAGTAAACACTGTAAAAAGTAAAGCACTATTTATGCTAATTGTTTAGTGCATGGTCTTTGATACACAGATCCCTAATCTTTTAGGGTTTTGTGAAGAAGGCCTGCTGTCCTTTCCTGGAGCTTTCTTACCTTTTAACACTTTCAATTTTATCAAAGTTTTCAATAATGGGCATTTTATTAGATTTCTTAAAAGCTCAGAAGTCTTAAAAGCCCTTTCACTCAAGCTAATACATCATCTGCTGCTTAATTAGTGATTATGGAACTATGCCAAATATCAACCCACTCACTCTCTCTGCATATTGACAAAGTGCACTTGCTGTTGAATCTTCCATTTCATTCTTAATCTTGATTTACTTTCTTTTTATCAATTAAGACCTCCATTTCCTCAGTGGAGATGTAAAGGTTCATGCCCATGCATAATTATTCAGTGCAAATCTTTGGAAGGTGTTTACAGATACAGTATGTTACTTTTTAACGAATTGGGTTTTTTAATTGTATTTAGCAGTTGCAAAAGACACTATTAAATGCACAAACCATTTGAATTAACAGGCAACCCACATTTCCAAGCCAATCTATGTAGAATATGATGTTGGGTTTAAACATATTCTGTAGTGAATCTATGTACCTTGCATTATAATCCTCACAATAAGATCTAGTTTATAGGTCTCAATATACAGTAGTGTGTAGCAGTCTCATCCTGTCTTGTCTTGTCTTGTAATTTCTGTCACTTTCTGTTCTGTTTCCTGCTCCTGTGCCATGCATTGTCTTGTTTATGTTGAACATGTGTTATCTGTTTATTATGAAATCATTGAATTTTGAAAGCAACTTATTGCGACTGACAGCATCTGCTGCTCTGGCGATCTACTTGATGCTGCAGGTGGGCCTCCTGTCTCTGAGCATGCTTCCTCAGCATTGCTGTACTGGAGGGTTCCAATACATCACCGGCATCCCTGGCTGTACCCAAGATCCTGGCATTATAGAAGGCCCTAAGTCAGTGACCCTGCCATAACCAGTGGCTGTCTTCAGGTTCCGAGTAGCTGGTGCTGAACCCAGGTGCCACACCTATGAATGCCTTCCTTGACAGATGCTCTGCTGCCAACAATTGTCTTGCAGGATGCCCAGCCTCCAGGTACCTAGCACCTTTGTGCCCAGCTGTCAGCCATTCAGTCTCCTAGTCCCCAGTCACTGATTATGTAGTCCCATGGTTCCTCACTGACAGCATCCCAGTTTCCTATTCCAGTTTCCATGACCCAGTTTCCTTGTCATGACTCTTGTCCAATCTAAGAGTAATTGCCCTGCACAGCCCAGTGTCCAACCATTGTCCCTTTCCTTATCAAACCCCACATATAGTCTTATGTACCTCCAGCCCTTTTCTATGCTTTCTGTCCAGTCACCACCACCACCTGTCTCATATCCATGACCTGTTCTCCTCCATCCATGATCCAACCCCGTTTCGTTGTACCTGCCCTGTCTCATGTTCCTTCATTTGTTCTGCCCAGCGTTCAGCCTTTTTTCCCCATCACTGTCAAGCCCTTCACCCAGTCTGTTCAGTTCTCTCTTCCTCAGTTCTCAGTTCTCTCTACCTCATGTGTCTAAGTCCACTGTCCAGTCTTAGACCCCTCGGTCCATGTCTCTGTCTTCCTGTTTTTCCTTGCCCAAGTCTCTGTACCGGCATCTGTCTTATATTCTGCATAGCCCCTTTTCCTGTCCTTAGTTCCAGGCTCTCTGTCTGAATGACATTTTAATTCCTGTCTTCTCATTTTTCAGATTGTTAGCCATGTTAAGTCTGTTGTTTCCCTGTATCAATTCTGCTGCTCCTACCTGTTACCCCTCTTCTAGGCCAGCTCCCATGGCTGATTATCTTCGTACCTTGGGAGGTGCTCTCGAAAGCGGGGGTTTTGTAACAGTCTCACCTCGTCTTGTCTCGCTCCTTTCTTTCACCATGTTTTATTTCCTGCTCCTCTGCTACGTCTTTGTTTATGTTGAACATGTGTTTTCTGTTTAAAGTGGATTCTGTCACATCCTGCTCCTTGTGGTTCTGTTCATGTTTTTCTCTCTGCCTCTGCCCTTGTCATGCCCCGCTTCAATATGTTCAATATGTCACCTGTTTGTTTGTAACTCAGTCTCATCACAGCTCTCCCTGTTTGTTTATGTGTATTTGGAGGTCACCAATACTGTTTCCTGTGCATGTGGATCCTTCTTCTGTTTCAATATTCATGACTGTTTTCCTAATATGTTTGTTGGTCTGTGGCGCTGCATTTGTCTTTGTCCTCCATCACCCTGACAATATTGCATATTGTTCAAAAGTTAGCAATCATTCAAAATATTGTAGCGATCTGGCCCTTTAGGGGTTAATTGTTGGGACATGATGTACGTGATGTGTGGGGGGATCCGATGCGCCACACCTGGGTCACCATGGAGACTGGCGGGCTTTTGGGGGAGTAAGGGAGGGGCTGAGGAGAGTAGCCCCTCAGTTGGAGTGTAGCAGAGTTAGAGGGAGGTTGGGCTGAAGAGAGACTGGGAGAAGGAGTGTGAGAGAGGGAGCTAGACCAGCACGGGAGCAGCGTGCCTGCTGCTCCCATGGCTGTGAGAGATGCTGTTCTGCTTGGTGTTTTGGAAATAAAGACAAAGAAAAATAATTCTCTACCTGTGTGTGTCGCCTTCCTCCACCGTTCGGCACAATATATTAGCTTTGTCAAAAGATCTCAAGGGGAAAAGTCTATATTGTCATGATTCCCCATGTCGCCACATGAAGGTGGGCACTTTGGCAGACTTCCATTTTAACTAACTTTTTATTCATAATCAAAACAAAATTGGCATGAGGGCCAGAAACAGGACCTAATCTTCTTTTTTAAACAAAAGGAGAAAGGAGAAAACCAAACCAGAAAGACGGTGGTCCCTAAAGAACTAAAAATACAAAAACCCAGACTTCACCAAGCAATACTAAACACTGCTGTAACATTTACCACATGCGACATCCATTCCCTAACTACAGGGGACAGTCTCCCTGGACCAACTTGAGTTTAAGGGTCTTGCTCAGGGACCCAGTGTTGGTGCTGGAGGTAGGATTCGAACCTGCAATCTCTTGGTCTGGAGGCAAGTGTCCTACCCACTGAGCTACCGCCACCCCGTAACAACTGTAACAAATAATAACGAAAACCCATCACCCTTCATAATACAAATCTAAAACAAAAACACTAATCTAAGCGACAACAGCCTCTAGCGGTTGCTGACAGGATCTGACAATAAATAAGAAAATTGAAAAATTAAGAAAATTAAGAAAATTAAGAAAAAAGCAGAAATCTTTTGGTATTATTAGCTCCATCCTCAGATAAGGTTGTTCCACCAGAGTAGATGAAAGAGCAAGGGGAAACAAATCAGAGAAGCTTATGGACCCTTTGAACCTTTCTAGCTGTAACAGTGAATACATTACTAGTAATTGCATTATACTACACAATAATTAGGGACAATTCATATAAAGTGGGAGCATTCTTTTAAAAATCTACTGAAGTCATAGCCTTGAGTGGCTTATTGTTTTATGTCATCATGGCCTAGATGCTGATCACATCAACCTGTCCATGATAGACCTCACAGTATTTAAAGCAGCAAGTCCTGCTTGTCTGTGATATACTCCATCCTCACTTAATCATTGCCTTTTCCACAGATCTAAGTGGAAGTTCGGCAGAGCATTCAGTTAGTCAGACAGCAGGAAACCGAGGTCTTACTGTGTAGTACTGACTTTCCTGTTCGACTGTTGGGTGCTCAGGAAGGAAGAAAAAGATTTCAAAGACTGCATGATACAATCTCTCCTTCACCCTACCAAGACAGGTTTACAGCTGAGCGCTGAAAGCCTGCGCTCTGTACTTCAAGGGCCAGGTTTACAGTTATTTGTTTCAGCTGTGCACTAACATTCAATTGAACTAATTAGCCCCTAACTTCATTCACAGAAGCAGAATAATGAGTCATGTCAGGTGGAACATTGACTGCCTGGAGCTGATCGGCTACCCCGGGCACTCTGCCAGTTGTTTCCCTGCTCTGCAGTGCACTGCTTGACACAGCTGCCACACATATTCCACCTGAGGAACAAGTGAGAGTGAGAGATACACTTACTGCTTATGCATTCTGAAAAATAAAGGGGCAACAAAGAATTCCTTAGAGTGGTGTGATAGAACTACCAGTTTTAGCTCACTAGAGGACCATTCAGTGAATGGTTCTTTACTCACCTTTTTGTAAATGAGATGTGTGAATGGGGAGGACCTCTGAAAGACTGATAGAGAATGAAGATCA
>JBBPDH010004511.1:0-11523 GCA_037974565.1 Clupeocharax schoutedeni
AGAGTTGCACCGAGCCGAGCTGGTACCAGTCAGTGGAAAACCCCATAAGAAAGACACTCGGAAAGCCCTTTGTAAAGGGTGGAATGCCATTTCAATACAGAGTATGAAGCACAGAAGAGGCAAGACATTTAGAGCACACACTCCACCTCAAAAGCCAATAAAGTTTTCCAGTGATTTATGGTTAAGGCCAAGTAAAATATTTTATTTCAAATTATATATCACATTGCGCATTGTTTGAATGCTAATTAAACATGTTCATAGTTTTGTAACAGATTCTATTAATATTATAATGTTTTCTTTTCGGTTTTCGGTTTCTGTTTTCGGCCAAGTGTTTCCCCATTTTCAGTTTTCGGTTTCGGTCCAAAAAAATCCTTTCGGTGCATCACTATTATATACCGATTATAGTAATGGCTATACACATGGGCAGCTGGATAGCCTAGTGGTTAGAGCATTGGCCCTGCCATCAGCAGGCTGTGGGTTCGAGTCCCAACTGCAAATTTCACCACTGAGGTACCCTTGAGCAAGGTACTGCTCCCACACACTGCTCACCAGGTGCCCCTCGTTGGCAGCAGCCCACTGCTTCACTTGGTGATTGGGTTAAATGCAGAGAAAAAAAATCCCATTGTGCTGTCATGTGTTCACGTGTGACCACAGGCCTTAACTAAATACAACACTGACAGCATTTTGGCAGGACATCAATGGCAAGTCCTTGACCCCATCACGCTATGACCTCTGCCGATTGTTTACAAGGTATGAATTCAAACGTGAGGCAGCCCCTTTATGGTTTGTGCCCTCCAGAGTGGATCTTCTGCGTTAGTGCACTCAAGACAGATGTCACCAGGGGACTTTAATCTATACGGGGACGTCTGAGACATAGTGCTAGATCCTCCGCTAACCGCTGCTGCTAGTGCTTGCCAAGGGTCTTTAGAAGGTGACTCTATCCTCTCCTCCATAATTTATTGATACATTTCCCCCAAAACAAGGCATTGCAGACGTCTTTAGTGCCTTTTCACATCCCCGTCCCTCTCTGGCTGCTCTTTCTGTCGCTCACACTCATGCACTTTCTGAGCAGTCCCAATGGTCTTTTAATTTTTGAGAGGTTATTTTTAGCTGAAGATAATCGAGGTGGAAACTCCCATCTGTCCCATGTACATCCCAGCTGCCCTGCTTTTTAGCGAGAGAAAAAAAAAAAGAGCATGAAAGAAAAAAAAAACATATTTGCATGATCATAGCAACAGTAAAGAACAGGCTGAGAGAGCAGCATGATGTTTCAATCTCTGAGCATTTAAAAGCCCCCCTGGGGTCACAGCTACGGGCATGACCGTAGTTGTCGCATGTTGAGGTTTTGTCAATCTATTTGCTGACGCCTTCGTCATGTATTTATGGTGCTTACCATTCAGCAGGAGACGCCCTGCCCAGCGTTTGCGGTGATTTATTTCCAAATGCTAATGTCTTCATAAGTTTAGGCAGCTCCACTAAAGCAATGAGCAGTGAAATGAGAACAACTCCTTGCTCATATTTCATGGCACGAAAGTGTCGTTTTTCCCTCGGGTGTGAGTAGAATACTAAAAATGAAAACATTTTAAAATGTAGCTTTAGCGACAGCGGAGTTCTCTCTTGGTTGCATTTTTTATCACAGCAATTGCAGAACGATAACATACCAGACAATGCCTAAAATAAAAATATGATGGATGATACTGTACAGTGGATAGAAGGGTCACTGGTGTGTAATAGTAGTTCTATTTACATCTACTTCTAGTCTTTCTCCCTTTAACCGTTCTTTGCAAAACCAGGGACCACCCTTTCATTTATTTTCCAGTGAAACAAACATCAAGAAAGTTATTCAGTTACCCATATAGTCTTAAATCCACACAGTTACAGCTGTGTCCTCCCACTACAAGCCCAAAGCTCTCAGCGACATGATTCACAACAGCAGTTACTTACACATCCCTAAGCTGCCACACACACATTTCATTCTTATAACCACACAAGTGAAAATCAGGAGGTTCCAAAAAAATTATTATCTAACAACTGTGCAACATAAGTGTGGTCCTCACCACATAAGCCACACTTTAAGCTTTCATTCAGGTTTAAAGACCTACACATTTTTTCTAAGAATAGTGGAAAAAACATCATTTCAGATTTCTGTAGGGAAATTTAAAAGGAGTCTTCCAAAAGGAATTAAAACTAATTTGTTCATTTAAATACAAAATATTTGAAAATGTCATCTCCAACCTCCGCAGCTTTATTCTTAAAACAGCTGTTTCTGAAAAACAAATGAGTAATGTTGAGTTCAATGTGTGGTTGAAAAGTTCAGTGCTAGCAGCTCTGATGAATTTTAATTGGCAAAATTGATCTGCATATCCAATTGGTTTTCCAGCCTTCGAGCCTTTTACTGTTTCTTGTTTGCTCTCACTGTTTATCCATCTCCCACTTACACTCTCACACCTCCACGCTTTCTTCTCTAAACTCGCTCTCCAATCCATCATCTCGGTCGTGCTATGGAGCCTCGTTAAAGAATAAACGCAGCCATTACATTGCTCCTTCTCTGATCAGGCCCCAGCCAACATGCAGCATGATAGACGCATCCAGCACACATGCTTTACCTCCAATCCATCACACACTCTTTTTCCTGTTCAAACATTTTTACAGACTCTTCATCACAGGCTAAACCAAGCTTCAAACTTTTGATTACTTTTTCCCTTTCTGTGTATAAAGTGGGATTACTGTGTCCTCTCTAGGTTATCCTTCAGTGGCCGTTCCTGCCGTGTGCCCGTTCCCTAATGGCAGGAGATGCAAAATTAATGGCAGGAGGTCCGGCCATGTGAAGAAAGAGTAGTCCAAACAGAGAGTGACAGCTGAGGCGGACGTGGTCTGAGCTCAGCTCTCTTGGAGGAACCCAGAGATGGCCTGCTTGCATGGAATATCAGCTACAGCCAAGCCATACAACAAAATCCCCAGATCAAGGAATGAATGAGCTTTTTAACGTTATGCTGTCTAAAGGGGTTTCTGGATGTGTTCTGATTAAATTGATGATTGTGTTGAAAATAATTCAGGCTGATCTTTGCTGGGCATATTATAAAGATGCAGGAATGTGTTTATAATAGCAATTTATATATATATATATATATGTGTGTGTGTGTGTGTGTGTGTGTGTGTACAAAACACCAGAAAAAATGACACATCTCCACACAGCCATACGCTGCACTGCAGTTCGGAATCTTTTTAGTGTCATGACACAGAACAGCACCTTCTGCTTTGGGAACAGTGCTGTAAGGTCTAAAGAGAGCGATCCGTGGGGCAGAACACTGCACCAGATCATCTCTACATTCTCTGCTGAACATAAATGCCAGGAGATGCAGGACCAGAGCAACTAGGATTTTAGGGATTTTAGGGATCTCGCCCCGATAACTGCTGAAATCAGGCAAATGCTGCAAGCGTATTAAAGCTTAAACAGAGAGGCTCAGGAAGAGCTTCTATGATGAGGCCACAAGACTCCTTTACCATTTCATGACACATGGATTTGAACCTTTTATTATAAGACAAACTGATCTCTCTACCTCAATGTATCTAACTTGCCTCACTAACTAACCTCCACCTCACTAACTAACTGTGTCCCACCTGCTGACTATTATTTATTAACACAAAAACTAGCACACTGCATTGAACAGTACATACAGTGTATCCGAAACTGCGCAATTTTAGGGCGTAGTGCACTCACACTGAAAACTAAGCTAAAACTCGCTATGTGCACTAAACGGGTACCATTTTGACCACGTAGTGGAGGGGGCGGGACTTTCAACAAGTTTTCGAGTTGAATAATGGCGGCCAACAGTGACATGGAAGCCCAGGCAACTGGTTTGTATAAATGAAAGTAACGTAAGTAACATTGTACTGATGTATACTGTGGTATAACCAGCAGATATTTTGGCGGCTGGAGAATCGCGAGCAAATGTTAGTCCGTCACATCCGCTACGTGCAAAATGTTCCATTTAGGACAGCACTTCCCCCGGCAGTACGCACTACAGAAGGCAGTCCTCAGTGCACACTGCAATTCAGTGCACTCACGTAAGTGCGTGATTTCGGACACACCCATACTCTATTCTACTGCATTTGCAAATTTCAAATTAGATTTATAAATTGTAATGATTGTTGGCATCTAATTTTATTCCTTGGTTTTAGCCTTTAGTTTGCCCTTTAATCAATTAATCAAATATACCTCACAGTCTCATGGCCATTTGATATATACTGTGCTGGTATAACAGTGCACGACAAATAAAGTATCTTGAATATTGATATAAAACCCAGCCTTCTTCGTGTTCCTCCAAGATTAAGTCCAGAAACGTACACTTATACCAAATATACGAAATTATGCAAAACCAATGTTAACTGATCTATAGACAGGGATTGACATAAGTGGTAGGCAAGCCCGAGCAGACGTCAGTGGTACGCAAAGGCATACCTAATTCACAGCACAAAGGCATACCTAGTTTGTGACTTTATACTGCATACGACCCGCAAACCACGCCGAGACACATACCCCGGCACAGACACCCCGCACAGCACCTCCATGCCCCCTTGGAGCTCCCCCTGGAATCAGGCGGACCCACAGAACTCTGTGTGCCCACACACACCCCAAATGCCCCCCGACCCCCCACCACCACCACCAACTATGGCCACTGAGAAAATTTTGGTGAGTACTGTATCAAAAAATTATGTCGACCCCTAGCCACAGACCAAACAGCAACGAACGCATGATATGACTCATTTTACCAGACGTCTTGTGTTCATTAACACTAAAGCCACGTATTAGATTCTAATGTCAAAACTGACCTGAGAAATTGAGTAAAAGAAGATCTGTTGGCAGCTTATATGCAAGAAAAATCAGATCATTTAAATGTAGGTAGGTTAAGGATCAAGTGTCAGTGCTGGAAAGGAGCAAGACAGTCCTTCTAAAGAAGAAGCTCAGCCACTTTAAGGTGCACTCACTGGCGACAGAGGTGCTCACACAGCTCGCTTGTCTTCAAAAAAGAATTGGCCATTAGAATACGACACTTTGGGACAGCCACATATAAGCCTATGATCACCATGCCCAAAGCTGAACACTGGTTAGAGCCACAAGCACTATAAAGCAAAGGAACTGCATTCTCTGGAGTTTCATTCAATTCCTTTGGGATGAGTTGGCGTGGCATTTGTGAACAAGAAATCACCAGAACCAGGCCTCACTAGTGCTCTGGTGAGAACATCCAGTTTAAAGTGAGAGAAGTACAGGCCCAATACCCTTGATATCAGAAGAAACAAGTGTGTTTATGTAAACAGATCTGCCTCCATCAGTGCGGGTAGTGAGAGAAAAAGAATGTTCTAATTGGGCTTTGCAGCTGGGAATTAGAAATACACCGTATTGATTGCTTCAACATAATTACTGTAGAAAGGAAATGCAACGTGTTGCAAGCTAGAGAGAGAAATCAATGAGCCAGTGACAACGCAACACAAGACCGTTTGTGTGACATGCCAGTATGATGTTTTCTAGCTTTTTTCACATTGATTCTCTGTGGAGTAGTAGCACAAAAGTAAAATACTGCACCTTTTAGGACTGACTTGGTTAATAAATGATTTTTAGAACAATCGTTTTATATCTGTTATTGTGATCAATAGTATATGATCCACCAAAGATGTTTCACCATGGAACACCCTGGTAACACAAAATAATATGATAAATATTTCTAATTACATTTGTACATAGCAAGAAAGAAAGCACCAGAGCTTCAAAACAGCTGTTATCTTTTCTAGAAGTGTCTCTTTCAGACACTTTGCTCCTCCTTTTTGTCTTCTTCTTTCAAGTGCTAATAATGTGCCAGAAATCATGCCATCTCATTACTTATGAAAATTGTACCTAGTGCCTCAGACATTCTGCCATAGTTTGAAATAAGATTATTTTTTAGATTATTAATGGTAGGGAACGCTATAAGGTAAAGCAACCAACAAGGGAACATTATTGTTTTCAGATTGAACCATCATTGAGATTCCAATAAACGCATGTATGTTCACTGGTGGGACTGAATAGTAAATTAAATGCCTATATTTGGGTTGTAGAGATCACGGATCCATTTACCACAACACAACTACGAGGATATAAGAGGAAGAGCCTCTACAAACCACCCTGACTGTATCTGTATTCATCTTAGCCACTGAATTATGCAGAAATGTTAAAAACTTTAAGTGTAGCACAGCAGCTTATAACTATGGAAATACAGAAGTCAAGAACACTACAGAAATAGAAATTCAAAGTTGTTTGTGTGTGTGTCAATGCCAGAGCTCATCACGTGGATGAAAGCTCTCTTTAATCAGGGAGGAGGGGGCGGATTATGGGGTGCAGACCTTCACCGTCTGGACCTGCGTTTCCATTTCAAAACATTCATGACATTTGTCATTTTTGCTCATGCAAATGACAGTATAGCAGGAAACGAGACCCCCAAAGACCAGAAACCATTTTGGGGTTTTTTGCTAGGTTGAGTGTGTTCATTGTCTTGTAGACTGTGCTATTGTCGTTGGCCTTTGACCCTCACTTGATAAGGGGGATTGGAAGGGACTTCCATGTCCAGATTCCTTCATTTGACGAGGCCCTTGTACCCTGAGCGCGACCAACCTCTTGCCCTCAGGCTGCTAGAAACGAGTCCCACCAGAGACGCCACTCGCCACAAAGCCCTCAAACTGCCACTTTTGTCTTTTCTTTGGATTTTGCAAAATCCATACTCACTTCTTCTCACCCAGCGCCACAGAGGATGAGCACAGGACGTCTGAAGAAACTTCATGCTGGGTTGTAAAAGCCTGACTCTGAAATCAAAACAAAAAAGTGCACCCAGAACACACAAGTTTAAGATAATGGCTTACCTTCCATGCAGAAGAGCACCAGCCAAGCAATCCACAGGTCAGAATTGTGGAATTTCACCATGGTCTTGGGAATATTTGGGAATCTCTGAGAAAATGTTTCGTTTATTCCTCCACGTTCACGTTCAAACTCCACCTCTCCACAGTTTATTAGATGGGAAACAACCGTTCCTTGACACTGAATACATGAAGTCTTCAAAACAATTCTTCAAAAATGCGAACCTGAAATCAGTTTATGTGAGACTAAAACTGTAAATACTGCATTTCTATCAAGCAATGGCGTAAATCACTACAAACTGAGATAACTTAAAACGATTCTTCTGTTTCTCTCGCTCCTCATACAGAATGATTTGGCCAGACCTCGTCCTCGGCCTCACTCTTTTCTCCTCCGAGCGTCACCGCCGGTTCCCCCCTTGGTTAGTCCGCCCCTGTCCGATGGAGAAATCCGTACTGCGCCGGGCGAGAGAGTGCCATCTCCTCTCCTCTCCTCTCCTCTCCTCTCCGCGTCCTGCCTGATTAAAACTCTGCTCGAGCCGCTGTTGCCTAGAGACCGGTGACGCCATCCGGATCTAGCGCTAACGACGCCCCCCTGTGGCGCAAAAGGGACGGGAGAAACAATCACGTGGGTCTAGATTATTCCTTTTTACAGGTTTTTATTATTTCATTTTTTTGTCTTGTTTGCAAGTCAGTGTTAAGTTTTTTGCATAGACATGTTCAAGCCCAATAATTCATCTCTCTCTCTCTCTACACACACACATATATATACATATATATATATATATATATATGTGTGTGTGTGTGTGTGTGTGTGTGTGTGTGTGTGTGTGTGTGCGTGTATATGTGTGTATTATATATACTGTTTATATTTATACTTTATATATATACTGCCTCCTGGCGGTGAACTTGAGGGGTTCACGTCACACAATTTGCATATTTATACATTTGTTTTTATATTTGTCTTTCTTACTTTCTTTCGTCCTTCTTTATTCTTTCCTTTATGAACTCTTTCGTGGGGTGTAGCCACCCGAAGGCCGTTGACAGAAAGAATTCGCCCTAAATCAGACTAACAGACCATGTACAGGCTTCTTTGAAAAAAAAAAAGAATTTTGCTTGGAAAGCGCAACAGTGAAGTGGAGAAGGGATGTAAACCTTCCAGAATAAATAATATTGCACGTACAATATAACAGAAGAGTAAAAATGTGAAAACAAGCAGTGCCGTCAAAGGTGAGAAGTGGGTGAGCAGTGCTGGATCTGTTGAAGTCTATTATATCTTTTCTCTTGTCAACTTTAAGAGGGAGACTGTTGCTCTTGCATGATGCAAGGGGGGGCCTAAGGGTAACTATTTAAAATAAATTTAAAAAAATATAGGATATGAGCACTTTAACATTATAATGTTCCCAGACTGGTTGGAACAAAATGGAAGAGTAGTGAATTCAGGTTCTTCTGCATGAGCTGTTGGAAAAACCTGTTGGGATTTAAAATAGCACTGGAAACCTGTTAGACCCAGTAGTTTTTACACTTCACAGTAGATCATACTGTGTCTGAAACTACATCCATACATCTGTCTCACCTAAACGAAGAGCTGGAAAGTTGAGGAATGTTTTGGGGGATTTTTTTGTAAAATTATTAGGTGACTATTGACTTGCTGACTTGGTGACAATGCTAAAGTAAAAAAAAAAAAACTAAATTTGGACTCAGAACAGACTCAGGCTGAACAATTACACCTGAGGTTAACTATTCCTTTATGACAAGCAAAACCTACCAGACGGTACACAGCCTCCGTTTTCCAGCATTCCTGTGCCTTAGAATGAAACAGGCAGTTTTAGTTATGTATATACATAAATAAATGAGTAGTGTTCTGAGTAGCTGACTAGCGCATTTCCTCCTTTCATTCAGGGCTGAACCTACTGGAGGTTGAGTAGGTGAAGATATGCAAATTGTGACACCTTAAGAGCTGTGATAGACTTTAATAGAGTTTAATAGGGTATAATATGAAACAAAACCATTAAAGAGTGTAATAGATGTCTTCTTGGGCTTGTCCTCGCTTTACTGAGCTGACCACAGGGAATGAAAGCAGGGCTCTTGCTTTTCACTTGACATCCACCTGCCCTTACTATAATAAAAAAAAAAATCTGCAGACCAGCATGGCACGGCTAGTCCTTGCAGCTGATTTTGCTGATGCAGCTTAACCATACGGCACCCTGCAAGCTCTCAGTGCATGCAAACTTTTAATCATGCACCCGGCCATTAAAATTTCAGCCTTTTCCAGATGCATCGGTGATGAAATATGCAAGCCTGAGATTTGTGGGTGTGGCAAACGCAACACAGTGGTTAGCAGTTAGCCTGAGGCTGAGGGGAAGGGGGCTCGTCACAGTCTGGCAGAGGGAGTGGGATGTTTCCTTAGTGGGCCCAAAGGCAGAAAGCTCTTCTTTTGTCTTATCTGGGAAGGACAGTCTTCCTTCACTTTAAAACAGACATTATAGTCATAATATCCGGAACTAGCTTCTCTCTCTCTCTCTCTCTCTCTCTCTCTCTCTCTCGCTCTCTTGCTCTCTCTTTCTCTCTCTCACATTTATAATAATGAATGGATCTTTATTATAAATGTAAATACATATTTAGTGATGTTTTTAAACAAAACTGAAATAAAAATGAAATATATTCATTGCTTTCTTGCAGTATCTTCACAACACACCAGGGGCACACTTTGGGGGACACTGAGATACAGTATAGCATAGTACAGATAGATGTTATTGCTTTTACGGCTCCATGTCATGGAAAACAATCAAATTTAGTACGTAAATGTTGATAAATGTGAATTAATTGGATTTGTAATGTCATGAGAACTAACACTTCTACATATGCCTGCCTGTTCAGTGTAGTAAGCTGTTATCCAAGGAATTAAGACAAATTTGAGCACTTTTAGTACGAGTCAGGCATCAAACACTATATGGACAAAGCATTAGCACAAACCTCGTAGTTACTGAATTCAGGAGGCCCCTTAATGCTTCAGTATACCAAGACATTTTGGACAATGGCATGCTTAAAACTTTTCAGACGCTTTTCTGTTCCAGCATGACTGTGCCCCAGTGCACAAAGCAAGCTCCATAAAGACATGGTTGGATGAGTTTGACCTTTCGGATTAACTGGAACAAAGAGTGTAAGCCATGCCTTCCCAACATCAGTCCTTGATGCTCTACAGCAGTTTTTCCCGACCTTTTTTTCCTTGAAGCCCCCCTTGCCTGTGTCCAAGACAAGCCAAGCCCCCCAACCCCAACTCCTACCCGCATAGACACACAAAAAGAATAAAGTCATTAATTATAAACTTTTATTTGCCACAAATAAACAGCGGTTGTAAGTTTTTGTTCTTATACTCATACACACACACACACACACACACACACACACACACACACACACACACACACACACACACACACACTTTTATGTTTCTCAGACATTGGGCTTTTATGAGTTTAATGTGTACTAATATAATTTTGGTAACCCCAGTGCAAACAAAATTCTGCGCACCCCCTTTGATCTGAGTGGGCACCAAATTTCCGTTTCCACTCCAAAATCTTGTGGAAAGCCTTCCAAGATGTGTGGAAGTTGTTATAGCCTCAAAGGGATAATACCACTCATCGTTTAGTGATATGTATGAAATGCAATTCACATGGTTACAATATATGGATCCTAGTTTGTAGTTAAATTACGGATTTTCGAAGCAAAGCATTAAAACAAGGAGTTTGGGGTTAAAAATTCAATTATTATCCATTTGTTCAACTTGTGCTACAGTAACAGATGACTGTTCTACAGTCACTTCCTGAACGTCCGGTTAAGACTAAAGGGAGTCTCAACAACAGCAGGCATGTATTATTGATCTCTTCCTGCATTGGCCTATTTTCTCTTCCTCGTAGTATGAAACATTCAGAGGTGAGTAAAGGCTGCTGATGGTAAATGTTTTAATTGTTGATTATTTTTTTCCTGGGTTGTAAATATTGATGCTTTTGCACAGCGTAACTTGCTTTCTACTGCGTCATGCTATTTGTCCCAACACCCTATAGGCACTAGTCCCTGCACCTGACTTGACCTGATGAGCATTTTAAGCAAATACACACTTTAAACATTTAAAAATAAAAGCAAAAAAAAATTATAGGACATGCATATATGTATCAAGTTCTACATGTTAACACAATAAAGATGCTCTCATGCCTATTGCAGCTGTCATCGTTGTGAGAGCATTGCCGTTAGGTGGGATGACCTTGCTTAGGTAGCAATCATAATCAAGGTTTCTAAGTTTTATTGCACAACATTATTAAACCACACTGGAATTGTAGACGCACCATGCAAGGTTTCTCTCACATTAACGACATGGAAGGTAAGAGGGAACACAACTTGAAGGATTGTAAGTGTGTCAGATCAACTGGGGTGAATAAGTAGTGAACTTATTGGATGCATCATAAGATGACAATATGATAAAAGCTTCTTTTACAATTACATTTACATTTACGGCATTTAGCTGATGCTCTTATCCAGAGCGACGTACAACAGTGCTTAAGACTTCCACAACTGTTTCTTACTTGAAAAACAGCTTAAATCTGAGTCAGCTATTTAACCGAAGTACTGCAGTCAGAGCAT
>JBBPDH010004550.1:0-11521 GCA_037974565.1 Clupeocharax schoutedeni
ATACGGATACAGATAATTCATATGGTTAACGGATACAGATACAGATACAGATAATGCTGTACTCGCTCATCCCTAGTCAAGGTGTTCTCCTGGTCTCCAAATTCCACAAATCGAGAGCTTGTGGGATGTGTTGGAGAAATAAGTCTGACCCATGGTGACCATACCTTGAAACATATAGGCCTCAAGGAATCTGCTGATACATTTTTGGTACCAGATGCTACTGGACACTGGAGGTCTTGTGGGTCAGAGCTGTTTTGGCAACCTGCAAATATACATTGTTTAACTAAAGATGAACAGAGGTTGGACAATAGTCAAATATAAAAAATATATATATACAGGAAAATGTAGAATATGACTGAAACATATCATTGTTTGTCATGTAACAGATGATTTATAAATAATTTACCCAGAGACACTTTATTTTACTTTAGACTGAACAAAACACAGGAAAGGAAGTTAAATAAACTAAGGCAGGGCCTTGTATAAAAATACATTTTTGATTTATGTTGCAAAAGATATGGATGAATACTCTACTTACAAAGACTCTATTCATAATATTTTTATCTGTAAATCCAGCATAGAATGTTTGGAAAAGCACCTTAATATCTTGGGAAGTCCCAGTATATCCCTCACCAGTCACTGTCAAATTTTAAAAGAAACAAATGCGAACGGAGGCGTAGACACAAACAAGTCAGTGCCAAGCGAGATGTAAAGGATTGGATTTAATATAATTATGATGAAAGAGCTGACTGTAATCACAGATATTAATGGAATGTCCACATTCCATTTCTTAATCAAGCAATGCTCTGTGTAACCTAAGTGTATAAAACAGTTTTATAAACAAGGTTTTATACCACTGAGGATATAGTTACAAGTACATTATTAGATGTTTTGCTATGAATTGTACACACTATAATATTACATGTGCAATAGTGTATAAGACTGAGGAATTTCAATATGTGCAATATGTCTGTTACATATATTTAGTCTTAGAAAACATCTATTACAGAGGATTTGCCTGTTTGGTTGTTTGATTTTCTCAAAGACAATATGTGTTTCCATGGTTATTCACTAGTAAATGTGACCTTTTGGTCCCAAAATCGCATGTGATTCAAACACAACAAGCTGAAACATGGTGACTCAGAGGGTCAAGCTCATGTTACAGAAAGACCTTGAGACCCAACTGAGAGTGGTATTAAGAGATGTGACATTTAAACACAACACCAGAGGCTTGACCACGATAAGAGTGGGAGTCTTAATCCGAAAGTGAAGGGCAACTGAACAGATCCAAACTCACATCTGGCAGTGCCTTCAAAGAAGCTTATTAAATCAGTGGCTCTACGTTTACTGGCTGCAATAACTTTTGACATGACCAAGTAACATATTAAAAAGGCCTTAAGATCTACCCAAAACTGCTAAAGAAAAGTGAAAGGACTTTATCCAGACTTGCCTGGAGCATTTTATTCAGGAAACTAGTACCACCAGTTCTACAGTTCAGTACATTCAGTGAGTCACTGGTATAGACTAACCAAGACGAATAAAACATTTAGTTTACAGCACATCATGTGGCAAGAAAACTGCATGTATGTCCCTAGGTTCACACCAGGCAAACTACAGTGTCCAACCTAAGGCTTTCCCCTTGAAAAGGCAAAATAAAAGTGCAGTCTAGTATCTCTGTTGTAGACCGGCCAGAAGCCCCAGGTTTTTTTTCCTTAAGATTTATGAGATTTTCCTTCAGGGTGCCTTCATGCCATGATCCTTGTCAACCTTATAAATCCATTGTTTAGACCAGAGCTGCTCTGCAGTTGGTAGCCTAGTGGTTAGGGCATTCGCCCTGTGATCAGAAAGTCCAGGTTCGATCCCCAAGACCGCTAGGCACAGCTGAGGTACCATGAGCAAGGTACCGTGCCCACACACTGCTCCCCGGGCGCCGTGTTCATGGCTGTCCCCTGCTTCACTTTGTGAATGGGTTAAATGCAGAGGCTGAATTTTGTGCTGTTCACACTGTGTGCAGTGGTGTGTTCACGTATGACCAAATGATTACTTTCACTTGTAGAGACCGAATATAAGACCTGGGGTGCCTTCTTGATCTGGTTGTCCATCCATACAGGTTCTCTATGAAATGCTACCATCTGGTGGACGACGTGGATAGTGCATGAGTTATCTAAGTTTTTGGGGCTTCATGTTGAATCAGGCGTATGATTTTGAGCCTGTCACTAAATTATTTTCATTGGCCACCTTCTAGACTCTGATATTCATCAATGGCTTGTATAAATGAAACATTCAGTATGACACTATGACACACTATAACTTTGTCACGTGGGACATTTATATATTTTTAATCCAAGCATAACAAATATTTACTTTCTGTAATACTTGGTATTACATTTATTAATACTTGGTATTAAAAGATGAATGCAATCTATGTTCAATTTTCCCATGTGCCCACTAGAGGACACTAATTTCTTCAACCCATAGTCAAACTGTTTCAGCTCAGGTAGATTAAATGCATACCCAGAAACCCAGGTCAATAAAACTCACAGTGGTTGAATGCAATACACTGTAACACAGACTTAACTGGTATTGTAGAAGATGGTTAAGGGTCATAGCACCTACTCTGTAATTTCACCACAGAGCATGATACGTGATGTATGATGTCCAGGCTTACTTCTGAAGGGAAATGATCTAATTAGATTAACATCCAATTCAGTCCAAAGCCCTGAAAAACCAGTCCAGCCTGACTAGCAGCCTACAATACACAGTGAAGGTTACCTCTATGGTGTATATGGTGTACCATACTATCCTAAAAATCAAAAGGAAAGACCAAAACTGGAACAAAAGGACTCTTCATTTCTGACCAGTTCTATACGCAAGACCCAGAATTTCATGACAACACTTAATTTTGGGAATCGACTGTAAGCATTCAACTAACAAATTCATACTAAGGAATTGTCAAATGCAAATGTTGTTTTTAGTTTACATCTAATATGCACAAGCAGCGCATTCTGAATTGTTTTTGTAATGTCAGGAAAACATTTGTGGTAACACATCAGTCACAGATCATTTCCATATAGCACTTGTGCAGGTAAAGCATAGTAAAAAGCCTCTTTAATTCTAAGGAATAAAAAGATACTGAAAAATTGTCATACATATGTAAACTGTTTTGTATATGTAAATTGTGTGGACAAACATGTCTCAAGTTAACATAATGCTTACTCCACTTAACATTGCTGGCAATTAACAAATTGGTTCCTATTATTTGTTAACAATAAAATAATCTGTGGATCATCTGAAATGAATTCTCAAACTAACATACAGCCAAGATTGTGATTATTAATAAAAGATCTATGCTCTTCTCCTCAGTCCAGTCAAAGCCCAGAACACTTTTTCCCTTTTAAAAGGCTTAGCCTTAACTTGATATCATGTTTGGTGGCACAATTTTGACATCAAGTGTATACTGACTGATTCGACTGTTTCACTGTCTGAAATTTCAAAGATCAGAAGTGAGTTGTGGACAGGACCGTTCAGTAGCTCCTCCTATCCTCTTTCTATATAAAGACTACTTGCAGAATACTTGTAATTTGTAAATGGGCAGGAGTTTTCTAAACTGGTTTTCTAATGAGTAGTTGCTTTAATCACATTGTTCCTGAAGCGAATATGAAGCTAAGCTTTACATTTTAAACTCTGAGTTTAGGTTTCACCTGGCAACAATTACTGTGACGACTTATTCAGCTATGAAGGACACAATAAGGCTATAGAAACCTTCAGCATAAACCACATATTATGGCTAGACTGGATTTTTGATCCTACAACAAAAGAAAGGTAAGAGGATCACAAATATGAATCTCACAGACCTCTGTTACTTTTAACTAATGAAGGCTGTTGTAGGTGCCACACCACAAGTATGTGCTATGCTTTTATATGCTCGACATAGTGGTGATCATGGTGTTATCATTACAGTAGGCAATTAACTGTGGAGCAAATGGCTACAGAGGCATCAGAGCCCAAAGTAAGTGAACTGTGAGTAATTGACATGATTGTGCAGTTTCATGATTGTGCTGTTTCATTAAGGTCTCCACTGTGTAAAATGTAGTCGGTAAATGGTTAGATGAAATGTATCATCACTGAAGTCTGTGGTTTTCGGAGAAGTTCTTTGAAAGTGTGCCAGAGTAAAGATGATGTATGCTCTGTATTTTGACAGAAGCTTGAAGACTTTCTGAATGGTTCTTCTCCTACACTGAATTTGAATAAAGCAGTTTTTGGTAGGTACTATTTCGCATGTATTGAGGTTGGAAGTTGGTGAAATGAATGTCTGTGTACAATTGAGCTGGATGAGGCTTTGAAGTTTGGTCTTCAGTTGGTAAACCTTTGGCAGAAAGGGGGATGCTGTTTGGTTGTTTGTGTGTAAATATATTGTCTGAAATTCTCCAAATAGAAAGCAAAATACATCCGGCTGAAGGTAACCAGTCAAACTTATGGAAAGTAGGACTGAACACCTTGAAGTTCATAGAGAAGGTGAGACCTCTATTTTGATTACCTATTAATGTCACTTATATTCTTAAATCTCCCAGCTTATTACATGATCATGGTGTGCAACCTTCTATCCACAGCTGGACATTTTGATTAAACTCTTTCATCCTCAAATTTACAAGCAATCGTTTTCTTTTTCACTAAATTTCCTTCAAAACGAGTGAAAACAACCTCGTGTGTGGTGCATATAATTTCAATACATTTATAATATCAATACATTTACTGTCAAAGTTTGAATATGGAGAGACAAAGTCAATATTTTGTTTGTAAGGAAATCAAGTACTTTTAATGTATCCTTTTTATAGTGCGGTGATCTAATTACAGGCTTTCTTCATTTAGATAATGCACTGTTATTGATCACATAGACTAATGGATATTCCACATGCTGCAGCACTGGACTCTCGCTCCTGGTCTCGTTTAAATGACATCACTGGAGCAGGGAGCACCACTCCCACTGCAGTATATGCACTGTTTTGTTTGAGCTTCCCTTGCCCTGCTCCTCTCTCTGTGTATGTGAGGATGGGGGATGCAGCAGAGGAGCCTGCTTTGGTCCAGGCTCTAACTGTGGGCTTGGCTAAAAGCTCTAGATATGCTTGTCTGTCTCCTTCATTCCAGCGCTGCTCCCTGTCCCCTTGGATTAAGGAGAACATTAAGAAGAAAGAGTGTTGCTACTATGTGGAAGATGGCAGGTATGCATCTATAGCTGTAGAAAGATAGTGTTTGTGTGTGTTCGAGTAGCATATTCTGCCTGAAACAGGAGGGCCGTTGTTCTTTAAACTGACCTTGTAAGTTCTGCTGAGCAATGCGAGGGCAAAATAAGGAGCAGGCTAGGAAAGATACTGTGTACTCTCTTAAAAATAAAGGTTTCTATGTGCTTATTCACTTGGATGTATGGTTCTAGGAAAAAGACTTGTAATTGGTATAGAACCTACATGTTATTTTGAAGTTGTTTAAACTTTCAGAGGTTTTTCACACTTTCACATCACACTCCCTAATCTTTGCCTCCTTCCAGACTTATTTAAACTTTTTAGATTAGTGAGTAAGTACACATCATCACTCTTAGAATACCTTCTATCTCAATATTCTTTTTTTGTACATAATTGCACAGAATTTGTAGATGAATGGACCAAAAAAAATCTGTTAAATTTCTGTTAAAATCCTGTTAAATTAAGTTTTTTAAATTAAGCTTTTCCTTTCCCTGTAAAGTTCTGTAAAGGCATGGCTGTGACAGTGATAATTTAAAACAAACTGGACCTTTTCTGGAACCTTTAATGTCAGTAGTGTATGTCTCATGTCACTGATAAAGTTATTTTGATCTCTACATACTGGATTAGCTCATTGATAGTGTTCTACACTTCTTAATGCTGAGCCACTAGTCACTGCTCTCTGTATTTAAGTGAAACTTTGTTGAAGCTTCTGCTGGAATTCAGCCAGTGTGAGTGCTGGGTTTGTATTGTTGGGCAGTAACCCATGTGTGAATGTGGATTACTCCACACAGAGAGGGGATTTGTATGTGTGGGTACCCAAAGGTCCAGCACACTGATGAGGCCATCAAACCAGAAGAATTCATGGGGGAGCAGTGGGACCTACACAGGCATGTCACAGAGTTGCCCACTGACGCGTTTGGTGACATTAACTTTGGAGGACTCGGACAGAAAACAGGCAAGGTAAGGTTGAACTTATTCTCCAATCAGTGTCTCCTCAAAGTGCCATCTACATGTCATTATATAGGTGTGTCCAATCAGTTGACTAACACCGTGCATGAATGTTGTTCTATTTCATGTGTGTGTATGTGTGTGTGTGTGTGTGTGCAGTATGTCCGTGTATCTTCAGAAACCACTGCTGATGTGCTGTACCAGCTGATGACAGAGCGCTGGAAGCTCCACCCGCCCAACCTCTTAATCTCAGTGACAGGAGGAGCCAAGAATTTCTACTTGAAGACTCACCTGAATGACAAGTTCCGCAGAGGGCTAATGAAAGTAGCCAAGACTACAGGTGCGCCCTGTCTGCTAGAACGACAAGATCTCTAAATTTAAACACCATCTATGTCTATGCAGATGGATAAAGAATTATAGAGCTCTTAGCTGGCTGTTCCACCTCAAGTACTAGAGGCTGCACACTTAAAACAATTGAAATACTCTCACAGGTGCCTGGATCCTGACAGGAGGCACACACACAGGGGTGATGAAGCATGTCGGGAGGGCAGTCCGGGATTACACCCTCAGCAGCAGCGGCTCTGTGGAAGGGCAGATTGTGGCCATCGGTGTGGCTACCTGGGGGGTCATCCACAACCGAGAAGCTCTGGTCCATCCAGAGGTGACCTACCACATGTGCTTACAAGCAAGACACACGTCTAACAAAGCATAATTTGAACTGAATATAGATCATTTGAAGTGGCCATTATTATTACTTATGTGTCTTGATGAGTGTGCATTTGTTTCTGTAATACTTTCTCACAGTCATACTGAATTTTACAAATTATATAACTTTTTGTCATTTTTGACCATTTCTACTAGTCCATACCCCATGGCATTTTAACATGGTATAAAGTGCATCTGGTAAAAATAAATCAAATTGAAGATAGAAAGTTTTGTACGGAGACAGCATGCTGTACAAGTTATTACTGTTATCAGGACAATGTCTTGTTACACACAGAAGTTGAACACCCCAATCAAATTATATTATGAACTAATTTAATTTAAAACAGCCAAACTATAGCGAATCCCCATGGAACACATTTATATCCGTCTAAATGTCATTTCCTGTGAAGGTAAGGTGTTTTCTTACTCTTCTGTTTGCTCAGGGTTGCTTTCCCGCTCATTATTATCTGGATGAGCAGGGCCAGGGCCGGCTGTCTTGTCTGGATGTAAACCACTCCCACTTCCTGCTGGTGGACGATGGGACTCATGGCCATTATGGGGTAGAGATTGAGCTTCGTGGACGGCTGGAGAAACTGATCTCAGAGAAGCCTCTGGGAAACAGAGGTGATTCTGTAATTGTATCTCTGTGCCACTCCCTGTCTGAATATGGGTTAAAAACCTAACCCTGCTCTGGCCTCTTAACTTTTAAACCCCAGCTTAAAAACTTTTAAACCTCTGCCCATATCATTCATTAAGTACTTGGAACAACCTGGCAGCTGTTATGAAATTATTTTGCACCTTATTTAGTTATGTTAATTAGTTATGACTCTGGTGGGTAAACCTGCAAACCTGCAAACCTGCAGGATTCTATTGGTTTGAATGGTTGCACATCAGGACTGAATCATTCCGTGAGTTTTGGTAAATCCAAGACACTAGGGGGCCCAAGTGAGCCGGATAAAATCTAAAACTAGCGAGCTTATGTGAAAGCGAACCAGCTGTGAGGTGAATTGGCAGTATGACAGTTGATTTTTTGAGTGTGCTGCTGGTTTCCTCAGTTATCTATGCCTTCAGTTGTGCTCGTCATATTGTGATATTGATTGTCAGGATTATTCTAACCTGTGTTCTACATAATCTGTTTTGCACCACTGCGTGGTGTTGGAATAATATGGAGGGTGATGAATGCTGTGCTGTCATTTGGCTGTAGTGGGACACCGTGTGTGTATGTCTAAAAATGATTGTCTGCAACCAGAAACAACATGAAATGGATTGCATTAATAATGGCACAACCGTCTACTTTCAGTGATGTGTGGAGAAAGAGTTCATTTCTGTATTGACCAGCCCAATATAACATGAAATTTCTTTTAAATAGTAATTTTAGTAATTACATTTATATTACACGCCTGGAGTTTATTTTTTGGCAAGATTTGTGATAGTGCAGCCCATTTTATTCATTTGCAGCTGTTTTAAAATTAGATTAACAGTTTATGAATCACATAAATTCAAAGCACCACTGTCTTTCTTTGTCTTTACCAGAGAGTGGAGTAAAGATTCCAGTCGTGTGTGTGGTGCTGGATGGTGGACCTGGAACTTTAAATGTGAGATCAAACTCTTCTATCCGTGGTTGACAATTCAAAAATACTAGCTGTTACATCCACTACTGCATTTTGCTCATTTCCTAAGCGATTCTTGTCCCACAGACGA
Source organism: Clupeocharax schoutedeni (assembly GCA_037974565.1). Classification (NCBI taxonomy): domain Eukaryota; kingdom Metazoa; phylum Chordata; class Actinopteri; order Characiformes; family Alestidae; genus Clupeocharax; species Clupeocharax schoutedeni. The sequence continues at coordinate 8,592 of JBBPDH010004550.1, forward strand.
TCTACAGCTCCATGATGAACAGCACTCCATGTGTTATTCTGGAGGGGTCTGGGCGCGTGGCTGATGTCATCGCTAATGTGGCTGGTCTGCCCGTGTCCAACGTCACTCTAGCTCTTATCCACAAATTAATGAAGAAATTTTTTAGAGAGGAGTATGAGCACTTCTCCGAGATGAAGGTCATTGAGTGGACAAAGAAGGTGAGACGGACAAGCTGCTTACAGTATAAAAATCAGTGATGGGAAGTCACTGGGCCATTTCAATTCCAGAAAGTTAGACTGTGTAAATGCTAAAGGAAGGAAAAAGCGTCCAGTTGCTTGTTGAGCTGATTGGGAAAAGATAAGATTTGATAACCCCTTACACCACAGGTGGAAAATGTACATTATTACAACAGAAAAATTGACAGTACAAAGTAGAAGAAGGTCTCTTATTCTTCAGCAAGAGTTTCTGAGGGAATCTTTCATTCTATGAAGCATTGTCAAAAATTGCTTCCAACTTTGTGAGCAGTGCACAAAGCAAGTTCCATAAATACATAGTGGGATGAGTTTTGGTGTTTTGGTGGCCCTCACAGAGCCCTGACCTCAACCCCATCCAACAGCTTTGGAACTGGAACGGAGATTGTGAGCCAAACCTTCTCCTCCACTATCAGTGCCTGGCCTCATAAATGCACAGAATGAATGGACACAGATTCCCTCAAAACTCTAGTGGAAAGCCTTCCACGAAGAGCTGTTATAGCTGCAAAGAAGGCACCAACTCAATATTAAAGTTTGTTATTAAATGTAATTAAAGTCTGTTAGTTAGTGTAAAGGTCAGGCATCTTAATACTTTCATCCATATATAGTGTATGTATTTATATAAAGTGTGACTGTAATACCTATTTAAAGATTATGAGTATTTAGAAATAGAACAGGTTGACTTCGCTGTTTCAGAGGACTTTTCTGGATGTTGATCACAGATTCAAGACATTATTCGAATGCCTCATCTACTGACAGTGTTCTGCATCAACGAGGAGAAAAACAGCGACCTAGATGTAGCCATACTCCAGGCCTTTCTAAAAGGTGATATTTGAGCTTTTCTCAGTAATGTCTCAGTCTCTTCCTTTTCCGGGAATTGTACTGTCTAGCATAGTCTGAGGGACTGATTGCTGAGCTTGGGGAAACGCTTAGACAGTAAGTACTGCACTTATCACTGCTACTAGAAGCATTATCACCTCTCATCTGTTTTCATTATTAGTTTATCATCTGTCGCCCATCCATTAGACCTAAAAGATGGCATAGGTGCTTAATGTAATGATGTAATTACAATTCTGTGCAAAACCCATCTGAGAATTTACTGTCCAAACTCTCCAAGGAAAACATGTCCGTCTATGTATTTTCTATACGTGTTTAACAGCAGCTACCCTTATACATTAATAAAATAATAAAACGTCCTTCTGCTGTAGAGTAACCACATTGTAGAGATCTGTGTTGGGGTGAGGGTTAGGTCTTCATGGTTGCTTTAGACTTTCACACACAGTCATGTTTCTTATGTAATCATGTTAATCATGCAGTTATGCTTTTTTAATCAACTCCCATCACATTCCTGCACTTCCTTGTTATGCCCAGGCAGTTTTGTTTACTAGGCTCATGAATGACTTGCTGCTCACAGAGATTTTGAAGTATAAACTGCTGCATAAATGTCAGCTTTGACTGTAATAGCAAGTCCCTGATGATGTAGCGTACCAGTCTGAAAACCATCAACAATTATATACGTTATCTAAACATTATATAAAGAATAAATAAAAACTGAATGTTAAGTAAATGGTTTTTTTTTTATGACACAGACAATAAGGTATGGGCTTGGCAATAAAAACAACTATTTACCTTTTAACAACTATTTACTTTTTTACAACTATTTAATTTCTAATAATATCCAAAATTATTAATATACCCTAAATACTTAACTACTCTAAAGTGCACCCACTGCTGATACAGGTTCAGTTGCTTAGACACAGTAATTCTTACATCCCTTTGAGAGATCCAGTCTCAGCGTCTGATCTACTGATGCACTTGGGGCTTAATGCAATCAAATCTTGACAGCAAAGTAAAGTGTTCCCTTATATTCAAATGGGAATACACCACATGTTGTGGACAGTGTGAAATTCTTCTCTGTATTTAACCCATTTACCAAGTGAAGCAGTGAAGTCAGTGATGCAGCTCAAGTGTGTCTCAGTGGTGGCATTAGCAGTCCTGAGATTCAAATCCACAACCTTCTGATCACAGGGGAAACCCCTTAACCACTAAGCCTCCAGTTTGTGGTGAGAAACAGAACAACTGGTTAAGAGAGAACAGTTAGTAGAGTTAACAGAGTCTAAGAAAGCCATAATTAAGTCTATACACTTCTTTGCAACTCTGTATGTTGACTAAAGAGACGTTCATGAGGGTTTTATCTATCGCCTGAAACATAATATGGAAGGAATATTACGGATTTATTTGAAAACTTGTGTTGTGCTGACAGACATCTGTATAATTGAATGGTGTGTCTCCCTTTAGCCTCCCGTTGCAGTGACAGTTTGGAAAAGCAGAACAAGGAGAGACAGCTGGAGCTGGCTGTGGCCTGGAACCGTGTGGACATTGCAGAAAGTGAGATATTCACTGAACACAGTCAGTGGAAGGTCTGTTATTCAAATATCATGCTTCTTTTGTGCATGCGCTGTTTTTTATGCTCTCAGACTCATTTGTAATGTAATGTGGGACCAAAAGCTAAAAATTCAGGGTTAAACTGTGCCATACACAGCAATCAGCTATAACATTTAAACCACTGACAAGCAAAGTCAATTATCTGAACAATGATTCTCATGGCACATATTTATTTTTTTTTGAATACTATATTTATCCCGGAGGAAATTGAATTCTCTGCATTTAACCCATTCACCGAGTGAAGCAGTGGGCAGC
>JBBPDH010004594.1:0-11516 GCA_037974565.1 Clupeocharax schoutedeni
AGTCCTCTGTCTGTCCTGTATTTAGTGTATGCTACCTGTCTTGTCAGACATGGTAGCATTTCGCCTCACTGACCCGCATGTCGTGGTCACTCTCTCTCCTGAACCTGTCTGATTCCTGTTCCAAGACCTCCTAGTTAAGTATTCAGTTTGTTCATGTTTTTGGCCCGCGTGCCTTGTTATGTTTGTCCTCTTGTAAATAAAGCTTGAAATCTCAGACCATGTCGTTCTGCTCCAGCGTCCTCAGTTCCCCCTTAACCCCACAAGGGAGAGCCGTGACACTTTCATAACAAATGTTCTTGTTAACCATATTGTTTAATATGTCAAAGGGAAGGGAGGTCTATCCCTTCGAATATATGTTCCAAGTATTTAATATCTTTACAGCTCCAGTCTGGGAAGTTTATCATATTTAGTAGTATGTCAGGGCTGTTCCAGATGGCAGTACGTTTGCATGGGATTATTGAAGACGCAGTCATTTTTAGAAACTCTCACCCTGCTGTCAAAGAGCTAATACTGATGCTTTTGAAGCATACGTTTTGTTTGATGTTTGAGCTAATGAATGGTAGACACGAAATCTCTCTATTATTGTCTAGTGCCTGTTCTACGTCTAGCCAAGGCTCATCTAAGAGGGTGTGTCGTGACCACCCTCAGATGTATTGGAGCCTGTTGGCTAAGAAATAGTGGTGAAAGTTAGGCAGATCTAGTCCTCCTTGGTCCTTTGCAGCATTTTTTAAGCTAATACACAGGGGTTACCTTTCCAAAAGAATTTAGAGGTGGAGTCCAGAGATCTAAACCAGTCAGGAGATGGTTTTTATTGAGGCGACTCTACCCATGAGTGGGTAGAGACATCCATCTAGCTAGATTATCTTCTACTTTCTTTAAAAGTGGGATGTAGTTTCATTTAGTTAAATCTGCCAGTCTAGGTGAAACATTAATACCCAAATACTTAAACCTCTTAATAGTTCTAGATTGCCATGGAGTGGAAGAAGAGTTCTGGAAGGAGCAAATAATCTGAAGAACTGTAGATTTTAACCAGTTTATTGAATAATCTGAGACTCCTAAGAAATGTAATTACCTCAGAGAGTGGTTTGTGAATGCTGGAGAAAAAGACTGATTATGTTCTACATTCTTGCATTCAATGCCATTAATAACTCTAGCCTGTCTAATTGCTGCTGCTAGTGGTTCAATTAAAATTGCAAACGGTGAGGGGGAGAGACGGCATCCCTACCTGCTGCCCCTCTTGAGACAGAAACTGGTGGATGTTTGGTTGTTTGTCCTGACTAAATTATAGGCAGGGTCCATGGGATCCGGCCTTTCTCCCGTGGGGTGGCCGCACGCCCCCAACCCCCGGGCTCTTAGATGTGTAGGTGTGTTTATGTTGGCAAAGCAAAGGTGTCTGGCACACCAAGGCAACCAGTTTCATGATCTGTTTGCTAAGATGCCAGACACGACAGGTTTAAAAAAAATAAAAATAAAAAAAAAACCTGGCCCCCAGGCACCGAAGCAGCTCCAGCCACCCACGCCGGCTCCGCAACTGCTTCAGCCACCAACTTCAAGCCACAGCCTGTACCTGAAGCTGTGGCCCTAGCTCCTGCTCCTGCTCCCGAAGCTGCGGCCCCAGTCCCTGTTCCTGTTTCCGAAACTGCTGGTTCAGACACAGTTACTGACGCTGCAGGGGGTCGTTTTGCCTCCACCTGCCGCGGTGGTGTGGTCCAGGGGTCCTTGGTGCTACAGAGGAACGTAGTGCTGTGTCAAAGGAGGACTGGGTGCAAAGGAGGACTGGGTGTCTCCTCTAAATGTTTTTTGGGGGTGCGCCCTAGAGATGTGAGGGGGAAGCGTGGGATCCACACAAGCTGTCCTGGCCACTGACAGTGAAAGGGAGGCGGCTGTGAGGGGCTGCATATTTTAAATTTATACTTTGAACACTGCCGAACGGTATTGAACGTCTAAATGGAAGTTTAACCTATATTAAATTACAGGCTTATTTGCAACAGTTTTTCTGAATATGAAGAGTAAAATAACTTAATTACACCAGCAACAGACATTTTAGAATGATCTGACGTTATACAGTAGTGGTGGGCGGATCGATCCAAATATCGATACTATCGATACCAAAGCGGGTATTGATATTGATCGAGACCAGTGTCATAAGATCGATACTTTAGTGCCGGTACTTTCAAGTGCCTCTCCAGTCACAGCACGGACCACTCTCTGCTCTTCCTCCCCCTCCTGTGTTTTGATGTACTGTCACATGACTTAATAGTGGCAGGCAAACCCGAGTAAGCAGCGCGCTTGCGAGAGAGAGATTTTGTTGTGTTGCTGGCTTGTTATGAAAATGCTGTTAATAAAGCTGCGAGTACACATTGGATTTACGTTTATTATATTTTAAAATATCCCCATTTTTATGCGTATCATTTATTTGTATAAATACGTATACATATATTTATCTGCCACTCCTTAAAGGCCGGGCTGTGAAAATAGTTTCTGATATTAAACCGGTCTGTGATGAAATAAAGGTTGGGGACCTTTACATTTAATGGAATTGAAACAAATACATTGTATATAATACGGCTCAAATTTGATTGAATATAATTACCCTTTTGTGTTAACTGTGATAATTACTATATGTCAGCAACAAATAGACTTAATTTGTTGTATTTTCATTAGTTGTTTATTTTTAATTATTGTTTTATTGTTATTGTTATGACAAAGTATATTTCTATTCATAACTTTGCTCAAATTCTGTCCTGGATTTTAATTAATTAATAATTCAAAAGAATGAACACAAAAACACTTAAAGGACAGGCAAATTCATTCAGATTTAGCAATTTCATGATGCATCCACCTTTAAAAAGTGAAAAGAAAAAAAAGTATCGGTATCGGCGATACTGACTCTGTATTTACTTGGTATCAGATCGATACCAAATTTTGTGGTATCGCACACCACTATTATACAGAAAACTGCAGACTCTATAGTTTAGTTTTACTAAAGATTCAAACACAAAATAAGTTGTTGTACTGAACTTTATTTTTCATGGCATAGTTATAAACAACGGTTTCAATAGTAGCTTTGCTCCAGCAGTAACAGTTCCAAAGGTTAGTTATGATCTATTAGAAGCTTAATTTCTTTAGTTGAGACAAAAGGCACAAAAGTCTTGAAAACTGAGCAGCAAGTAAAATGCTAATAAAATGACAAAGTGCTGCTGGTAATGGTTCAAGAATATAAACGCGACCACCAAAAAACATGAAGTTCAATTGTTAAGACTGCCTGAAGTCATTTGTAGTGAAAGAACAGATGAAGGTTTCAGAGTCCAAGATCCTCTTCTTTAACCTGGCAGCCCAGCAGAGCATTACCCAGACGAACACACTCAGAAAGACTGACCACTGAAACACACACATCATCAAACACTGAAACAGGCCTGATTTAACAAGCCTAATGCTGAACAAACTTTAACTCTAGTATTAATTTCTGATTTTAAGTTTACCTTTCTGGTTACGGATCCATGTCACTGCTTTCATGGCAACAAACTGCCACTCAACCTGAGCGTCCATCTTAAACCCATGTAACCAGATCAGAGCCAGGACTGTAGCCCAGACCCCCTTCTCCACCTGAACACAAACCAAACAGAACATGTAGTGTATTTAAAATATAGTATCAAAATAAACAAAAACATCTTCAAATACATAACCTGAATATCCACAAGATGTGCTAAACTGATTAGGGTAGAAATATTAATGTTATAAATGGTCCAAGAGTTTGATCTACACATCAGATCTGAAGGACTCATTCTACCAGGAAAACATCTAGTACATCTAGTTCATCTAGTAAAACACACAGCCAACTCAAAAACTCCCTGAAACTGACTGCAGTGGGATCTGGGCCTCAGAGGTTGGATTTATGGAGTCTATACTGCAGTTATATTATGCAGTTTATACTGCATTACCTTGAAATTAACAGTAGTGCAGCAGTAACATGGGCCACTGACCTAACTAGTAACTAGGCACCATTATAGCCACTAGCTAATGCAGTGCTTCTCAAATAGTGGGGCGCGCCCCCTTGGGGGGGCTCTGAGCAATACAAGGGGGGGTGCGTGTGAGCCCGGGAACATGCTTGTTTTGCCGCAGGTTTTTGTTTTGTTGCACCAAACAAGAGCACACAGCAGAGTGGGAGATATAAAGTGCAGTGAAGAAACCCTTAAGAGACATGCAGCACACCCAAAATAGGTGACCACAGGTCTGAACGTGTATTATTACTTTTGGTTATTATTTTCATAAATATTTTCTAACTACTATCACTTTAGAACAGCCTAGTGCCTAGTAGAAACATCAGTGTTTGACACGGGTGGGGCAGTTGCGTCCTGGTTGCTATGGGGACGGACCTCCGTGGCCGCGCTCAGCCCTCAGATGCACTTTGGATGAAGAACTGGAAAGCGGCAGCCTGTGTCATGTTGTTTTTATTTACCTGTTTACAGGTTAGTACTGTCCTTGCTGTAGCGTCTGCAACTCATGATGGGTGTTTGTTGATCACTCGTTTTTGTGTTATTTTTAACTTAAAGTATAAAAGGTATATCAGAAAGTTTGAAATCGTATAGTGAGGTAAATGTTCGGCTGCCGTCTCACGAGCTATATGTGGCGGCGGCAAGCTGGAGCAAGCCATGTTGATCCCGGACACTGGTTTTAGACGCAATTATTAAGGTTGATACGGATCCCACTCTTACAGACACACACATACACACTCCTCATCTCTCCCATATCTCGCTCTCTCTCTCTCTCTCACTCAAACACAAACACACACACACACACACACACACACACACAGTGGCTACCTGAGGTAAATGTTTGGGTGCCGCTTCACGAGCCCACTCTCACTGACACACACACTAACACACAGACTGCCAATCTCCCCCATACACACACAGCCTCTCCCTCCCACACACACACACACAAAGCACATTCTTAAACACATTCATACAAACACACACTCATTCACCACCCCCCACCCCTCCGACACAGTCACATCTTTCCCATATAAACACACGCAAGCTCTTTCCGGGTATAAATAATACAAGTATGAATAAACAAATATATTAATTTGGGGAATGGGATTTTGTAAAGTATACAGGTTAGACATGAAGAAACACAGTTTTGATGTAAGTTATCCTGTAGCAATATGCTTATTTTTGTTTTTATGTTTTTATTTGCAAAGGCAAATTGATACAATTTATGTCTTTTCCGTTACAGACTAAAAAATAAAGTTATTCTTTGTTGTAAGTTGATCTATATTGTCTTTTTTGGTTTTCTTTAATGTTAATGTTAATACAGATACAATGTTATGTAGAGGTGTACTATAACAATTTTATAGACAAACAATACTATTTACAGTCGTGGCTGAGAGCTGGGGGGGCGTGAAATGTTTACTTCTTCCTAGTGGGGGGCATAACAGAAAATAATTGAGACGCACTGAGCTAATGTAACCTACATGTTTGGTGATATCTGCCCCATGTCTGTGTGTTGTAAAGATCAGACTTTGATCTAAACTGCATATCGTCAGTTTATACTATTTTCAGTCGCATATCTGTAAAATAAGATATTTTCAAATGAATAAGAATAATATAATAACTTTGTCTACTTTTTTAGAAAATTTTAAGTTTCAGGTTATTTTTATGCAGAAATTTTACAATGGTTGAAATCCTTTTAATCCCCACTGTAGATATCATGGATGAGATGTATTATCAAAAAGAGTGAGATAAACCGACATCAGGGCTGTATGTGTCACACACACACACATACACACATACACACACACATTATATTCTAAATATCACGCACCTTTGCAGGGATTTGATTGACCACCTCTTTTGTTGTTTTCCCGAACACCTTCACCAGAGTGTCATCAATGTCCCAGTAACCTGAAGCTTTCTGGAGGGACACAAGTTGCAGCAAGGAGTCTTCAGCCGGCAGCTCTTCTGCACTTTCTTACATACAAAAACACACACATGCACATTTTGTATTAAAACAATGGAAGAAAAGACAGTTAAACATGTCTGAAAATGGACCACCAATAACTAGATAACAGACGTTATAGTATCTCATGTGAGAGAAGGAAAAGAATGCAAAAGAAAAACACATACAGTAATCCACCAGTTTTATGTGATCAGGATTCGTGGATTCAGTCAAACACAAATTATTTTTGAGAACTGAACTCAATTTTATGCGTAAATCCCCACAATAATGTGAAAACTGCAAATATCCTCCGCCTTTTTGTGAGCAGATCAGGTTTTATTATCCAAAAACCATTCACTTCACCGCAGTGTCCCAATACATTTGTCCCGCAACCTTCCGAGTTGCAGACTGTGTTCTGGGAGCACTTTAATTTCATTTTTTTTAACCAAAACACAACACGGTTTTTCACATTATGCGGGTGTTCTTGGAATGTAACACCCGCAAAAAGTGGGGGATTACTGTACATACAGACAGTGAGAGAGAGAGAGAGAGAGCATGAGAGAACACTTCACCACATTGGGAATTAAAGCACAGAAATAATAAAATTTTGTTAGACAGTGAGGGAGGAGAGATTTAGTATTTACTATAGCTTTACTGTTACCAAAACAATCTGCGACCATGCCAAAGGCAGCTGCTGAAATGGGGGCTCCATGGAGACCTTAAATAAAACAGAAACAAAAAAGTGCTCATGATCCAAAACATATGACCTCATCAGTGAAGCATGGTGGTGGTAGCGTCACGGCGTGGGTATGTATAACTGCCAATGGTTCCCTTTAGAAGAAAAAACTAAAGGGAAAATGCCCCAGGAACAAGCAGGAATTGAAGACAGCAATAGAGGCCTGCCAGAGCATCATCATAACCCAGCATCTGGCGATGTCTATGCATTCCAAACTTCAGGCTGTAACTACAAATGATTTACAACCAAGTATTAAAAAGGGAAAGTTTGATTTTTTGATTGTTAATTTGTCTGATTAATGTGAGGGGCACTAATGTGAGGGGCATTTTCTGTACAAAGCACCTGTGTATGTTACTCTAGATAAGAATGTAAAATATCAATTAGTGTAAATGTAAAAATATGTTCAGAATGTAGAAGTAATATGTTTGTAAGTATTCAAGTGAAACAAATATGTCATCAAAGATTTTGTACTAACAGCCGATGCAACACAATGCTGTAAATGTACACGGTAAGGCCTAGTGATATATAACGTGAAATATAAAACAGCAAACAGTCAGTGTTCAAAATAAAAATGCTGACTTTTCACAAGTTAAAAAAAGTTTGCTGAAGAATAAAATTTGCAGTTTCAGGTTAAGAGAATAAAGATCAGATTGATTGCTAAATGAAAGAAATGCGTTTCATCAGTGTTATGTTTGATGTGATTGGGTTGGTTTAATTATATCATATTTTGTTTTATTTCTCACTTGTCTACAAAACAGGCAATGCTGGGTTATAACTGTACACTAAAGTTTAGGTCCAGATCCATTTCAAAGGTTTTACTGTTGGACCATGATGGTGTTTTGTGCTCATTTACTCACTTATCATGGAGAATTAACCTGCAATTAACTTGTTCCAGGTTCAGTTTAAGATTTTGTATCATAAACAGCTCTTAAGGGTAAACAATTGGTTGTGGACTAGGAACAGCAATTAGACTGACACAAGGACACAAAACTAGTCAAATTCCAGGTTAATCATAACAATAGTAGTAGTAGCAAAAATAAAAAAAAGAAGAAACCATGATCTATTCTGTGACAAATAAATAAATTTTAAAGTTAATTTTCATAAATTTACAGAAACATAATTCAGTTACGGGCCTGGTCAGAGGCACCTTAGCCACTGCTTTTGGTTTGGGGTTTTGGGTGTTTCTGTTCTCGGGTTTTTGCTGTTGTGTTCATGGCTCTGTTTGTGTTTTCAGTTCATTTGGGTTTTCTGTCCATGCACTCAGTGTTTATGCCTGTTCTGTTCTCTGTGTATCCTGTGCCTGATCCTCATGTGGTTTTGTCTTGTGCTTAGTGTTCACCTGTTCCATGTTAGTGTTTGTGTCACATGTTCCTTAGTTGCCACCTGTTCCCTGTTCCCGTTAATTAGGTTTGGTATTTAGTCTTGTGGGTTTGTTCCCCTCCTGGTCTGTCCACCGTCCTTCGTGAGCTTAGTGTTGCCCTGTTTTTGAAACTACAGTCTACGTTTTGGGCCCGCGTGCCTTGTTCTTTTGTCAATAAAAACACACTTCAGCATGGAGCCTTGGTGTCAAGCCTCTTTCCATGACAGCTCTCGGTCGTGGGGGCTTAGCCCTTGTGGCCGTGACAAATTCCTTCACAAAATCGACATTAATGGAATTTAATAGTAAATAAAATGCTAATAAATCCTATAATATTGCATCTGTAACTAAACAAGCATTATTTAAACATGAAAAAGAAGTATGGATACAGAGATACATTAAAATAAAACTTTGCCGCTGTGGGCAGGGCACTGTGAGGGTTGTGTCAGAAGTACCCTTCAGTAAGCAAGTTCTAATGACTGGAAAATGACTGATTACTGCTCAGAGCCTCCTGAACACATGCATGGTTTTATTCACCAGCCATGATTAAGGAAGATCAATTTTATTTGCAAAATTAAAGCCCCAAGTTAGCAGCAAACACATTTAACGTGTTTCTACAAACCATATTACTCACTACGTTTCTTTGGAGAAGCACATGCCATAAGCCTAGGCATTGCTCCACACCTTGACAGCCCAATACCTAAACAAAAAAACAAAACAGGACTCATTTCATATTTTCTCGTTAGTGCACGTACTCTATAAGCCTGTTCACTGTATAAGTGCACAATCCTTTCGTTTATCACATGCGGGCTACACCCACATGCATGGTATTGTGTATAAGCCACTGCTCAAGTAAAAGATTTTGTTTGCAACACTGAAGCCCCAAGACAGCAGCACACACATTTAATGAATGAAGGGAAGTAAAAATACAATTCTGTTGTCAATAAATCAAATTCACTTACTATGTTGCGGTGGACCAGAAAAACATGCCATAGACATAGGCATCGCTCCTCCACGAAACATCATCCCTAAACAGAAACACAAACAGGACTCATGTCATATGTTCTCTATACGCTAAGTACAATGCAAACAAATATTTTGCGAAAGAACTCTGACCTCTTAGAGGCACTCTCCTCCTCAGCAGTGGTCCTTTCACAGCCTCTTCACTGCCTTTATGAACGGCGATGAAGGCTGTGTGTGAGCTGCTCACTCCAGCCTGCACACTGAGCTCCACCACTCTAGCCTTTAAAGCCTCTTTGTCGACTGTCTCAGTCTGCTCCTCTCGTTCCAGAGAGCGGAGCAGAGACCGGGCCCCCAGCCTGTGGATGGTGAGTCTGCACACACAATTTTAAACAAGTATACATATGATGAGCCAAATGAGTGTAACATATTAGTCTCATATTGAAAGACCTAAATAAATAAAAGGTCATACTTTCAATTGATTCATGGGTTGCATTACGTTTGAGCAAAAATCTCATAGGAATCAATAATAAACACTGAATTAGTAAGATTTTTCATTTCGACATTCGATTTTTCATTTTTTTCATTCATATTTTATATTTTTCTTGTCTTTGTGTCTGTGTCTGTGCAGTTGTTGCATAAGCAGTTTCCTTTGGGATCAATTAATTTTCTTATTCTGATTACAGTCCAGATTATTTAACTTAAGGAGTGGCATGACTTTAATAAACTGAAATTTCTATTATAATTAATATATACACATTCAAAAAGATCACAGAAAACAAAGATGATTTTCTTAAAACCAGCAGGTAATTGTGTCGAGGACAGAAAAAAAAACAGACGTGGTCCAGACACGAATAAAAGAAAACAACTGTAAAAGAGTAAATTAACACAAGATCCCACATAAAGGTACTGTTCTCTGAAGAAGGAAAACATTTTCAGTGATCACTTTAAATTCTTCAGGTTTTGGAAAGTATGAAGTTCATAACTTTGGTGTGTAGTAAAAGCTGCACTAAGAATCATTTTTTTAAGCCACCCCTGGAGTCAGCGAAGCCCACTCCACATGATTATGCAGTTGTAGTTATTCCTTTTAAAATAGCAGATTATCAGTGAACCGGTTACTGAGTGTAACTGAATCTTACCCAGTTTTCTCAGCGGGCTTCAGGGAGAAGTTGAGTTTGTTGGCAAATTCTTGACCAGCTAGACGGTACTTCACTGTAACAGTACCTTCTGAGTCTGAACTCTGACTCTGCAGACAGAAGAAGTGTATGGATTAAAAATTTTGAACATCATCAAATCAAAAATATTATTAGTCCCTTTCTGGTTTTATTTTTTTTCTATATGTAAATTTCTATGTAAAGTTTTTTGTTTTGCATTTTCTTCTTTGACTTCTGAATGTTGATCCACTGATATTTATTTTAACACCTTACAACCACATCCCTTAACCTGGCATTATCTGTAGTATCTACTACAGTACTGTTTTATTTCTGCAATATGTTCTCCGTCACGTGTGTGTGTGTGTGTGTGTGTGTGTGTGAGTGTGAATAATCATTTTGCCACTAGTAGCCGGTAAAGAGCGGGTTCCTGCTGCCAACTTGCCATTTTGCGATCTGCTGTCACTTTTTAACTATGTTTTACAAAAGTCATTTAAAATCAATGATTTCATCGCAGATCACATTCAGACATCACTGAATTCCAACAGCATACAGTAACAGCTTTATGTGGATCAGCAGTCGCGGATTCAGTCTAACGCAGATTTTTTCGGAGAACTGAACTGATAACGGTACACGGAAACCCCCACAATAATGCAGAAGCTGCACATGTTTTTGCTTTTTTGCAGTAATATATAAGTTTTTTAGCATCTAAGTGTTACATTATTGAGAAAAATACATATCGTCTTCCTTATACAAGGGTGTTCTTTGAAGGTGTTTATTGTAGTATAAAAAAGTGACAGTTTGTTTTCCAGTTACTGTTAGTTTGATAAAAGCTCTCACCTTCCCTTTCAGCTGGGCGTAAATCAGTGCCCTGTGACCCTGGAAGACTGCATTAATGGGTGGGCTCAGGCGGGTGGTGGACATGCCCTGTGGGACTGACCACACTTCACTAATATCAACCACAGCAGGCTGTAGAGCATAACGGAGAGACTGCATTACCTGCACAGAGGAGAGAAGAAATAGAATTTTAAAGAAAAAATGTGAGTCATGATGAAGGAACTTGGCGAATGGGTATTCAATGTGTAATGTAGACATGAACCATTACAGAGTGCCTAAATAACAGGTCAACAGTTTAAAATCATCACGTTTATGTGGGTTTTGTAGAGATTTTCATGCTGATTTCAATTCTGTGTTTAGTTTTGTACTGCACATACAGACTTTGTGATGTAACTAGGTATGCACTGCATTATGGTTGGTATAATGATCATACAATAATCATATACTAAGTGTTTTTAAAAAAACAGTGGTAGCTGACTGACACTGATCATTATATCTATGCCACAGTGTGGCCTGTCTGACTTCACACTGAAAA
>JBBPDH010004603.1:0-11516 GCA_037974565.1 Clupeocharax schoutedeni
GAAATTGGTACCGAGAACCGTGGATTTTCACTGGTATTGGTACCGAATACTGACATTTTGGTACCGTGACAACCCTATTTGGGAGATTAGCAACCTCTAGTGTTTGTTGCCTACATTAGCCTCACAGCTTCAGTTTGGAACTACAGAAGCCGAATCTGGCACGTTGTTTGGTTTTTTGACTAGAGGCAAGTGGAAAATTGTGGAAATTAGATTTTTTTACTAAACCTGTAGTGGATCAGATCTGATTTGAAGAGATCAGATTTGTAATTGCTGTGAAAAAAAATCTACACAAATTAATGGGTTCAGCTTCGTCTGTGTAATGTGAACATGGCTTGATGCATATCTATCTTGTGCAAACGCAGCACTTCTAGCTGTTACCACATTGCATACTGACACTGGATCCAAGACTACAAGGACAAGGCTGCCGATATGTTCTAATAAATGGCTGCCCTAAATAAAGATCAACACCACAAAGTGAATTTATATAGACAAGTCAGAGCCTGCTGACATAAATCACTGAAACTCTTTATCTTCTTCTGGCAGGGAGACGTCCATGAGTGAGCTGTGCTTCATGGGTTGTCATTCGGGCCTTTCTGACGACGATCAGTTCAGACGAACATCTGCCGGCTAGTGGCAACATCTCTCACTGCCCTCCTCGTGTCTGATTTCAACCTAATGCGACATTATTCATATCATGGGATGCGTCAAATCCAAGCGCAGCGATCCCACTCAGAACTCAGACTCAGTGGAGAGAGTGGACGGCAGGCCGGGAAGGAAGAGAGGAGAGAAGGCCGTGCTGGTTTACGCGGAGACGGGCCCGGCTGAGGACTCGCCGGGAGTTAACCCGGTCCTGCTGGACTACGCCCAGAGGCTGTCGGAGGAGATCGTGGCGAGGGCCGTGCAGCAGTGGGCCGAGGTGGACAGCCGCTACAGCGACATCCCTTATATCGAGTGTGACGTGCCGTGAAGGCCAGAAACTGTGATCTTAGACCTCTCCAACATGTGGTTTTCCAAAGTCAGGAGAACCACTAGGCTTGACCAAAAGCAGACCAGGTGGAGTAAACTTAGTACACTGCGTGACTGAAGGAAGAAATACTGTTTGATGATTGGACGCCCTTTTTGTAAACACATTATTCATACAACCACCTTCCTGGAATATGGCATTGTGGCATTATTCTGGCCTGGTCATCGTTTCTTTCTGTCGGATTGAGCCAGTTTGTGACTTCACAAAAGAGACAAGAATATTGCTATCAAAGCACCAGTATGCCTCTGTAATCTTTATTTTTCATTATCAGTGCGACGTGTCATATCCAGAGCGTGGTGCTTTAATTGGCGAGCCAAGGCAAACGTGCAGAGGCCAAAACGACGCTACTCCCAGGGACGCTATTAATAGGCCTTTCTCTTGTGTCTCCCTGCTTTTATCATAGTCTCTGTTTGTTTGGATAAGCATACCCTCACGCACACACACACACACACACACACACACACACACACACACACACACACACAGATTCCATCGTCTTTGCAGGTGTATCAGGGTGCAGGACAAAGTAACACACTGAATTTACTTGATAAATTAACATCATTTTCACATGAATACAGTGCATCACACCACAATCATTGCCAAAAGTGAGCAAACTAAAAGTAATTTTTTGTAATGTACTTCATGTGGAAAAGATTTGTGTCAAGCAAATTCAGTGCCTCACCTTGTTTAGCGTACCAGGCTTACGCACTCACAGTAACAGTGCGGGGGGTGTTTGCTAGGGCCTTGTCTAGATGGACGTGAATGACACGTTTGTCATACTTTGTTCCACGTGACTCTCTCTTGAGTAGGAGTGTTGGGATACTAAATTAGGGATCTCATGGACACTGAGACCAAAAACTCTTTAGGAAGGTGTTTAAACCACAGTATAAATGCAAGCCATCAGGTACAGGGTGTGCACTGTGCCCTTAAACCATGAGGTAAAGTCATAGGAACGTATTGAAATATACAGCTAAATGGATCTCTTCCCCTGTGGGATTTGGTGTATTACATTGTCTACAGACCAAATAATGGAGAAGTCTCTTCTGCTGTCATGATTGCTGCAGCTCAAATATGCAAACCTCAGAGGCCATGCCATGTCAGAGGGGAATTCATGCCAACTTTAAATAGCTTTGTGCTATTATGACTGCCGAACTACTAGTTATAAAGCTTAGGTATGGGACCACAACAAGCCAGTGTCCTTAACAGATAGTAAAAGCACAATCTGCTCTTTTGTGAGAAGCATTTTAGGCAAGTTCTAAAGTTCAAAAAGGAAAAAAAAAAGCCACAATGACCTAAAGTAACCAGTGTCCCTTTAAAGTGATGTCTATAAGAACCACAAGTGTTTTAAATCTGGGCTGGGATTTGCCTAAACAAAATTATGCAGGTATTCAGATATTTATCTACTGGAATAATCATCGTAATAAAAAATGCTAGTGTTTAAAGCATTAAGTATGATTTCCATTAAGATGTCAATTTGAGGCCTTTGAGCACAAGACCAGACTCACAGCAAGTTCATTCCACTTCTCTACAAGACGCTCAGAGTACAAACGGCAGTACAGAGACCAGCTGGGGTCCATTTCTAAACAGAGCAACAGCACAGTTTTGTGCTGATCCTGAGTAATCTCCAGGGAGCGTTTCTCAGATTAGCTGGATAACATAAGCCAAAACTGTGGGTTGTCCAATAGAAATGCTCCTTGCCTTTCTTCTCCTACCGGCTTAAGTAGCTGACTTGTCAGTCAAATCCAGATTCATTTCCAGCACTGCTAGCACTTCTTATATTTACCTCCAGTAGAACAAACACACTCCTGGAAGGTACTACTGTACCAGGGAATACCATGTTATCCACAATGATCAACCTTTTTTTGTATTTTCTCCATATGCATTGCCAGTATGCAGACAGAAGGATTGCAGTCTGATTTCAATGGAGAAATCCACTGTGTTTAAAATTTTGGCACATTTCAGTCATTGAAATTATAGTGATTTAATTGACTCAGATTTCTTTACAGTGGTGGTTATGGGAACCAAGGTTTGCAGTATCTACACTATAAATAGAGGCCCTTTATTTACCACTAGTAATAAGTAATGTTGATGGTAAAATTGTGGCAAACATGGATTCTCTGCCATGAAGGGATTAAAAAGATAAGTGATTGGCTAAAACAGTGTCTTCAGCACCTGGCAGCCTAACCATTTCATGTAATAATTTTTTGAGGGAGCTTTTAGACACTGAAGCTCCACCCCTGTGAACAATTGTTTTTAGATCTCGAAACGCAAACGTGAAGTGTTCGGCCAACAGTAAAAGATTGCATTTACATTCAGGGCATTTATCAGACGCTTTTATCCAAAGCGACTTCCATTCCCTAACTACAGGGGGCAGTCTCCCTGGAGCAACTTGGGGTTAAGGGTCTTGCTCAGGAACTCAGTGGTGGTGCTGAAGGTAGGATTCAAACCTGTGACCTCTTGGTCCAGAGGCAAGTATCCTACCACTAAAAGATCATCCTTTCTGCGTCCACAAGGATTCTCCAAGAAACAATCTTCAATTTCTCCAGAACAGAGCCCATTAAACCACCCTGAGAGGCGTCTTAGCGATTCAATCATGCATTTCAAAGTTGGCAGGACTCCTCTTTAATGCTCAATCCTTCTGTTTCCTCTACTGGACACTGAGACTTTATCTACCTGATTAACAGGAAACCTTAGTGGTGCTTTTGCAGGTGGTGCTTCTGTTCAGAGGCTTTCATTTCAGTTTACTGTACCAAACTCAGTGTTGTATGTGTGGTCAGCAGTGCTCAGTCTCACCTTTGTAAATTACGCAGAGAGAAAACCAGAACATGACGTCAATGGATGAAGTAAATGCAAAACAATGTGACACCAATAAATGAAGTCAATGCCTTCCGCTGTACTCGGCTGCCTTCCGGTTTCATTATTTGTTTCGTTGATTCCCTCGTCTCTCGCTCACACACAGAGTGATTCAGCTTTTTCAGCATTTCAAGACTAAAAGGTGAAAAGGTGTGTTTGTTTCTGCAGGGTTGTTTGCTTTACTGCTCCTTCTTGGGTGTGGACACAGTGCGCAGCATAGCAGGCCTCATTGCTGGCAACTGAATCATTAGATTAGCAGCTCTGTCACAGGCCAGAGGAGATGTCTAATTGACTCTGTGGATCATTCATTAGCTTTCAGGAGCTAGAGGATTCATGAAAGGAGCCTGGAGGGTTCACAAATACAAACACATACGCTGATAACTTTAACATCACCAGCCTAATATTGTGTAGGTTATGCCCTTTTGCTACTGAAGCTGTGCTATGTTATCTGGCAACAGTTCAGGTACTTTACATCCTGTAAGTTGTGAGGTGGGGCTTCCATGGATTGGACTGCTTTGTCCACACATCCCAGCTCCTGAAGAACGTGGAGGCCAAGTCGACACCTAGGACAGTTTTTGCAGTGTGACAGGACGCATATCCTGCATTATCCCTTGGGATCAATAAAGGATTCTGATTCAGTCATAAGGGAATGCCGTTGCCATTTAGGAGCGTACTTGGTCTGCAACAATTTTATGGGTATTTATCAAAATATCTTCTACATTATTGGCAGGACCCAGAATTTCCCAGCAGAACATTGCCCATAGCATCACACTGGCTTGCCTTCTTCCTATAGTGCAGGATTACTTAATGTCTTTCCCTGGTAAACAAGATTCAGGCCACTACCTTCCCCTGCTATGTGTTCCAGTTCTAATGCTCACATGGCCACTGTATAGGCTGTCAGCAGTGGACTGGGTCAGTATGGGCTCTCTGTCTGGTGTGCAGCTACTGTGATGCACTGTATTCTGGCACAGAGCCACTGTGAACTTTTCCATCAGTAGCCCTTCTGTTGGACTAGATCAGAAGGAGTAGCCCGTACTCCTTACTCAGTGAGCCTTGGGCACTCATGACCCTGTCGTTGGTTTACTCTGTTGTTCTTCCTTGGTACGGACTACTACAGCACACCTCGCAAGATGCTCTGACCCAGGCGTCTAGTCATCACAATTTGATCCTTCACAAATACGGAAATCGCAAACACAGCAATAGAAATGCATGAAATCTTTTAAAAATGTTCTGTAATTAAATGACAAGCACATTAAAACAGTAAGTACCAAACATTTAATAATTTTCATCATTATGCACACACAGAATTAATTAGCCAATCAATTTACACACACGAAGGCAGTCATTTAAAGGCTTTTTTCATACTTTCTTTTAAAACTATTTAACAATAACTCACTGTTTATCTAACGCTTCAGCATTACAGTTCTTCAGTCCAACTGCTTCATGGTTAGTGCTGCTCATTGCAAGAGACCTTCACACAGCAATTGGAGCAATAAACCCGGTCATGGTTCATTTTATAATAACCTGTTTTTTGTGCGCTTGCTGCATTTGTGCGATTACAGACATAATATTGGTTTGGGTTGTGACCCATGCTGACTGATAACCAAATTGCCTTGTATGAGAAACAACTGCAGGGGCTTTCATTTCTAGTGTGTACTTGCTAGCAAGAAGAAAGACAAGTCCCAAGGAGTTGCGCATATTTCTTCAAGAAATCAGCATTATTCTTTCTAAACACTGGCTCAGCAGATCTGTTCGTCGTCTCCAGGGAAAAGTTTTGCTGGCTGTTCTTTAGGGCTCACATTGTGCCTCATATTTTTATGCATATCAGCCTTTTTTATGATGAAAAGCTACAAAAGAATGAATGCTCAGATTCTTTCAGAGGTGATAAAGCAAACTTATAATGCGATTTTATTTCTGCTGCTGTAGTGTTCACAGTCTAAGGTCTCTGTCTCCCAGGGAGCTGAAACATTCTTCCACAAACTCCTCGGTGACCTCAGTCAGGCATGAGGGCTTCCACTTAGGATTCTGGTCCTTTTCAATCAGCACTGCAAGCAGACGAGAGGAAAATTCTTAACGGCTTGATTGCATGGTGTGATTTAAGAAAAAAAAAAAACATAATTCAAGCTTCTTACCAGCTCTCACCCCTTCGTAGAAGTCGTGTCCTCTCTACACATACACAAAAAGACGTGTCAAACACTTTTGACCTTCGAGTTTATTTATAAAGCACACAATGGTACACAAAAGGTCATTCAACGTCCTTTATGGAAACAGAATAAAAATAAAATTGAATAAAAAAATGGAAGAAGGAAAAGAATAAAAATGGGCGAATTAATGAAAATAATAAATAATAAAGAAAAGAAAAGAATGAAGTAATTTATCAGCAGATTAGGAGAAGGTACAGAGAGAGATAGGGTGGGAAAATGTTCTGAGATGTCACATACCATACAGGCTTGGGTGAGTCTGTACTCCATCACAAAAACGTCCTGAAGACTCAAACTGGCTCCGTCCCGCTGCTGTCTGAAGGTCAGCTTCAGCGAGGTTGGAGACATCTTAGACAGAGTCTACAGCATCAGAAAACATCTTTAGAAATCTCCAAAGCTTTAGTTCAGTTCAGACGTTTGCTGAAAAGTCTTTTACCCAATTGTTTTACCCAAAATATTATTATAATAGATATGTGGTACTACCCTCTGCATTAAGCACATTTGATTTAAAACCCTTTGAGAACTTGTGGGGCTACGTTGGAAAATGTGCCACTCTGGATACTCCCCAATATATTTATTTATTTTTAAAGTAGGAAAATCAGATCAATTGCTTTTCAAAATTCATACAACATGCAGCCCATTTTTTCATTAGCCTTAATGCTTATTCACACAATGAAATCACTGTCAAGTGATTCTGATGCATTTTTAATTCAAGCTGGATAAAAGGGAATTTCTCTCAATAATTCATACAACAAGGAAGCACCGTCCGACGGCAGCTGCCAAGCACAAGATCCTGCCAGTGTTTTGACGAGCTCTCGATATAAAACACTTGGAGATGCAGGGCATCTTGAGACAAGGAACAGAATGTCTCTGAGTGACCCATAATGCAATTAAAGGGTAATTATGCGGTGAGCGTTTACACACAACAGGAGGCTTTTAGGCGAAATAACAGGCAAAACCCTCTTCCAATACTAAAGTGATGAAGATGGTCATCTTAATCGTCATCATCATGTTTTAACCCCCGTGTAACAGTGGGAGAGAACAGCACCTCTGTAAGTGGTAGCAGAACAAGTCTAACCCTGTTAAATGCTTTTGTGCTGCTATCACTCCTGTAATGAGACACATAAAGACATCACACCCACACACTGTGTACTGGAAGCTAAATCTTTACTTGGCTGGTGAACGCTCCTGAGCCAGCCCTGTGAAACAGTCAAATCAGATTTCCTGTTTTACCTGATCAAATTCCCGCAGCTGGACACGATAATGGCATGTAATCGTTTGCTAAAGGAGATGTATTGCTGTCTGAATGTGGTCCATATTGGAATTGACAGATATTTGGTTTGTTATGATTGATTTTTTTTTCTGAACACCGCCGAGAGGAAACACACGGTGAAAACTCACTCGCCATTAACCTACACAAACTGCAGTGGAGTGTAAGAAGCCCAACAAGATCAGGAGCGCAAAATTTTGAGCTTTGAGATATACTGAAATGATTTATTAACTAAATATCTGTACCTTATCTTTTGTTTAATATTACAGTCAGACTTTTATGAAGGCCTTAATGTTGCATCACATGTAGCAGCTGGTGGTCTATTGTTTAGGGGTTTGCCTTGCGATCAGAAAGTCATTGGTTTGAATCCTAAGACTGCCAGTGGCACCACAGAGGTACCCCTGAGCAAGGAACTGCCCCCCACGGTGCTCCCCGGGTGCTGTGTTCCTGGTTTCCAGCTGCTTTGCTTGGTGAAAGGGTTTAATGAAAAGAAAAAAAATTCACCCTGTGTTTCCTGATAATAAAATGGTCACTTTTACATGTAAAGACTGCTGAAGTGAACACTAGTGTCTATGGAGTAAACAGTTTTTACCTGACCTGCTAACGAGTGAGAAACTGGCCAGTCCCCACCTGTAACTGTTTTTGTGCGAACGCAGAGCCGTCCTTCCGCAGGTTCTCCAGGATCTCCTCCACGCTGCTGGCTTTAAAGAGCCTGCAAGAAAGACACAAGTTGAATAAGACCATGGTGCACGGTAAGGGTGGAACAGTTTTCAATGTTAATGAGAAACTGCAATATAAAACCAAATGATAATCATACTGCTACGAACTTGAATAATTCCAATAATTGTAAATGATTATTGTCATGATTTAAGTGTAGAGCCTCTCCCTGTAAAGCCTGTACACACATTTACAGACTTGGTTTAGACAGGGTCATGCTGCTTTTCAACATTTTCAATAGTTTAACAAATATAAATAACATGGTAGTATTACCATATTATAGCAATCATATGGCAGTATTATGGACTAAACAGAGAGGCTCAAAATGATCTTCTATCCTGAAACTATAAGACTTCCTAACCTCACTGCATCTCACCTGCTGTCTGTGATTTAAGTCGGTAAATAAATCCACAAAGCAGCCCACTGCACTGATCTTGCTTCTGTTTATAGTGTTTGTGTATTTGGAATATACTTTTTGTGTATATTTTTGTGACTTAACTTAGTCTATTCAGATGTCTTTAATTTTGAATACACTAAACTTAATTGCACATTATTGACTCAGGGACTCATTTCACTAAATGCTGTACTTGTTGTACATGTGACAAAGTATCTTGAATGATGTTCCAGAAACCCAGAGTCAAGGATTCTTACTGGTGTACTGTGCTATGATTGACCAGAGGAGGGAGGATATAATGATGATGAGTCACTAAAATGGTGACAGAAATTCTTGTTCCACCCTGTCCCTAGCGCAGTGCATGAGCAACAAGCCTCTAAACTCTAAAACTGATAGCTGGCGGATGTTCCCTTTAACCTCTGTGCACCATGGCAGACTAATGGAACATGTCAAGCAGAATTAGTCATCCTACTCAGTGTAGCGGCTCCATAATGCATCTGCAGTCATTATATAACGCACAGAGACTGTCAAGGGTCTGAGCCAAACAGGTAAATATGGAGTTTACTTGCTCATTAAAAATTTGTTCTGCTAAACGGTTGAAACCCGCTGAAGCAGAGAGACGTGGCAACTGTGTGGCAGCATGACAGAACAAGATTCTGGAGCATTGTCCTATCAGATGGAGCGCCACTAGGCTGATTGCTGCAGATTATTTTGGTCCTTTGATCAGGAGACACTGAGATATCTCCAAGAGGAATTAACTCTGCCTTTTATGAGTGGAACACTTCCCATCAAGTGTCCTGCCTTAACCCTTAGAACTTGCAGAAACTGTGATTTCAACAGCAGGGTGTAATTATTTATTTCTCCCTAATAGTTTACGGAAACGTTGAACCAAGCTAGACATTTTGGTTTTAACTACTTTCTGGTGATTCAAGTGTTAATAAGTAGTGTTTTTATGGTGACAAGCTGCTGGCCCTGATGAAAGAACATGACTGGCTAATCCCTCCCTAATAAAACAACTGAGTTAAAAGTCAGTCAAGTTTTGTAGCTAAGTCCCTCTTAAACAGGTCTTCAAGACCCTCAGATATTTGCTCTGCTTCTCTGTGCTGGGATCCAGCTCAAATGTGGAACTTAAGGGGGCCCTACTGGCAAACCCCCTGCTTCATACCACGGACATGAAGCTGAACTCTGCCCCAAAATATAAGCACACGGCCATCATTACTCGCTGGTTTTTATTAAGACAAGGTGTGCCCAGCCCTTTGATGCACAGTTAATCCAGACGTTTAAAAGCTCCCAGAACATTGTTTTAGCAGAGTTTCACATCTCTAAGTTTCCATTTGCAAAGGTGGATTCTATTTATAATATTAAAAATGTGGTCTTTGGTTTCGCTCTATTTTTGTGCGGGAACATAAAAAAGGTTTCATTTATCTAAATGTCCAGAGAGGGGACGGACTGAGGTCAGGAGAGGGTTTAACTTTACCTATCAATGGCTTCTGTGTGCTCCTGCAAGACAAATGGCTTCTCTGCATCCAGGGTGCTCTGGGGACACAATACAATAGTCTCCGTCAAAACCAAACTCAATTATACACAGGAATGTGCTTGAGCACAAGGTTCTTCAGCCCTCCCAAATGATCTGTGCTGCACTGTCCATATAAGTGTGTGTGTGTGTGTGTGTGTGTGTTCCTTCTGTCTGCTTTGTCCTCTCGGGCACTATTTTACACTGCGCTCAGCAATTCTGGTTTGAGTGAGAGACTGACAGACAGAACTAACTCTGATCTGTGCCAAAGCGTCAGTGTGTGTCGTCCTGAAGGCCAAAAAGCTCCATCAGACTTCAGCAAAAAATCAGCATAATTCATCACTCAATCGACATGTGAACAAACGGTTTACAGTGTTTTGATGGGAAATCGCTCTTTATAGAGAACTTACTGAGTTTTACAATGATGACCTTTACAGTAATGGTGAGAGAAACCAAGAGTCATGACACAAATACAGTAATTTTGTTCACTATGTAGGCGAATGCATTGTTGAGAGTGATTTTTTTCTATTGGTGTAGCACAATCTTCCTAGAATGAGAAATTAAACACTAGTCTGTCATATGGAGGGCAGCAGTGTTGCCCATTGCTGACACCAAGTATCAGTGTCAAGCCAATATCAGCAGAAAAGCCCAGACTAGATCTGATCCTATATTGTAACAAATGTAATCTGTAACAGCACAGTAACCTCACTGTATTTCTTTCACAATGGTGGTGATAGAAACCAAGGGTCATAACACATTTATTTAATATTTAAAATGATAAGTGAGCATGTACACATGTAATCAAATTTTTATCTGTAATGTAAATGATAAAAATAGTGGTTCATCTAAAAATAGCCCTATATGCACGGTTTTGCCTTACAACACATCCACTAGGAATTGTGCCTTAAATCCATTATTGTTTCATTATTTTAGGCCAAAACAATGGCCACAAAATAGTGTTCAGGCGATGTACTGGTGTATACAAACATGTTTTGGCTGGTAGTATATATTATTCCTATTATTATGGGACAAGATATACAGGTTAACTGAACAGAAACTAACTGAAATTAGACCAGAATGAATACAGAATCCGATCACCACCATATGATGTTACGGTATCAGTATTTACATTCCATTCTTATCCGGGCATGAGAAGAGAACAGAAGACCACATGTCATGTCTCAAGTACTCAAAGGTATCAGACAACATAAACAGGCTAAATAAAGTGCACCCTCAGGCTGGCTCAGAGCAGAGGCTGGGCTGGATGAAATGTGATAAAAGTGTATCGTGTTTTAATTCTGGAAGATTCCAAGGCGGTACAGATACTGTCTGCATCAGCAGACGTCGAGTTTGTGTGAATAATGATGTGAGGATTGTGAGCACGAAAGGCAATTTTCCTCTCAGCCCCTGGAAATGTGTGACATAGGAGCCTTTATGAGTCAGAATAATCCTCACTCAGGTATTCCTGATCCACACACACACACACACACACACACACACACACACACACACACACACACACACACACACACACACACACACAC
>JBBPDH010004622.1:0-11516 GCA_037974565.1 Clupeocharax schoutedeni
AGCACAGCGCATGCCCGCGTTCGGTCTGAAAGCCCGCTAGGCTAATGAGTGAATCTACCTGCTACTCAAGTGACTCGCAGATCCAGATCACTTTATTGAGTGACTAATTAACGCGTTAACTTCCCAGCCCTAGTTTTAAAACTAACTTAACACTACTGCCCAGTAAACTGTTTTAAGCAGAATTTTCTCAGACGCCTAAGACTTTTGCACTGTACTGTAGTGTTAATTGTGAAAAAATAAGACTGCACACTTTTTCTCTGCTCTTTTATATGCATATTCGGTGGATGGATGTTTCACACCTGTAACTTCCTCCACTTTCTTCCTCCTCCCCCTCCAAATAAGATGATGATTGATTTCTTATTAGACAAAGAATATGTTCCTGTGGGACGTGGTTTCAGAATGAGGACAACGAATCACAATAGAGCCCATTTACATGTAGCCGTCTTAAAGGCACGGTAATAAAATCAGCCTGTTTAACAAAAATGGATTAGGAAATGCTGTAAAAATGCTTCTGTAGAAATGAATTGTGGCTGTCTTTGGAAGCCACGCAGAGATCATAAATAAAGGTATCGGCCCTTAAATGATGCCAGATGTACTAATAGTGGCCTCTAATATTACAGAACAGTGAGATCACCAGCACAGCAGGTTACGATGCCATCATCCAACATCTAAATGATGGTAAAAGGACGTGTAAAGAGATCGAGGACTTTATGAAAGCAAGGTGAGTTAAAAAGGTTCATGTTTAACCCTTTAGAGTTTTGCCTGTTGCTGCGTGAGTCTTTTTTTTGCACTGGCATTTCACACTAAAATTCAACAATCTGTTACTTTGCTGTGAATTGTTCTTGTATTCACTCCAGTTGTGCCACCTGACTAAACACCTCAAATGAGAAGCAGTTTGCCTCGATGCTGATGTGACTCGTCTGACTTTGAGTCATGGCTTGTTCAACAGGACAATCACATTTATTGTAAAACAGCATGGGCTCTGGTTGCTATGTGTATATTGTTATAGTAGTGATGGGAGAAAGTGAAGGGAGAAAATAAATACTCGATAAAGACAGTTTATAAGGGTGTGTAACCAAAACAACAGCTCTGCAGGGTCGTTTGCTGGTTTTACTCTGACACATGTAGGGTGGTTCAATATTATAATGTAAAGATTTGTTTTACAGTGTCGAACAGCGACTGTGTTTCTTGGTTGAGTGTGTTGTGCTCTTGAGTGTCATACACTTTGCTCCGTCAGTCAGTTGGTGCATCAGCTGTTGGGACGCAGGCCAAGTTTAATGTGATTTAGTTACTGATTGACTGTCAGATGTATAAAAGTATAAATATGTAAAGATGACGACATATTGACTGTAATCCTGAATATTCATTAACCTGCAGTGTTGATCAGCAGTTAGGAGTGTTAGAATGTTCAGTGGTGAATGTTCCAGACCACATGTGTGGGAAGGTTTAACAAAAAAAAAAACAGATAATCAATCGATCCCTTGGAAGACGAGTGTCATGGATTTGTAACGGTGAATTGTTGTCATGTGACAAAACAGTTCCACAAATGGAAGTTACCCCTGTTTGTGTTGATGCTTGTTTGTTGCTGAGCTTTGTTTGTTGTTCCTATGTCATGTAGAAGAGAAGCAATCGTAATTTAGTCATCGTAATCAGTGTCACATGAACATAAAGTAAAATACACAAATCTATTTTTTTAGGTCTTAGAAACAAACTGACTATTTTACATTTTTATTTGTAAATATCAGATCTTTCAAATCGACTCTAACCCTCAGAACTCAATGGTCTATATGGTTATACTGTAGGCAAAAAATGGACAGAGGTCAGCATGGGCACTCTGACCGACCTGCAGCTACAGAGGGGGAGCTGCACTGTGTGTTCTGACCATTTTCTATCAGAGCAGCATGAACTTCCTCAGCAGTTTGTTCTTCTGTGAGATCAGACCAGAATGGCTGGTCTTTACCCACATTAACACTGAGAACCCCCCACAAGACTCGCGGTGTTGGAGTTCAGTCATCCAGTTGACAGTTTAGTTCTTCTCTAAGTGTCTCCGACCCTTTTGTCCATTTTTCTGCTTCTACTATCAACTTCAAGAACTGACTGTTCACTCACTGGCAAAAATACATCCACCCACCCCCTCAGCAGGAGACCCTGTAATAAGATCAACAATTTTCTTCACTTCACCTGTCTGTGGGTTTAATGTTGTAGTGGATCAGTGTATGTAGAAACTGCTGGCCAGAAGTTTGCGCCCAATCTGATTTAAAAAATGAATGCTGGTCAACACTGCAGGTTAATGGAAATTCAGGACTGCAGTCGATACTAGAATTTAGTGATTAGCATGCAGGTTGGAATGAGCTTGTGTTTTTAGTTACAATAGTTCGTATGCATGATTTATTACGTGATATACAGTAACTTGTGATTAACATTAATGCTGTTTGCTACAGTGTTACATCTTGAACATTTGAGCAAACCTAATAAGACATCACACATACTGCAGTTTCTTCACCACAGTATTGTGCAAAAGTCTTCTGCCACCATTTGGAAAACATCTTACTGACCACGTCAGGATCGCAACAACAATGTCAGTAGAGTCAAAGCACCTCAATAGAAAATCAGGATGGAACTCTATCAGTCATGGATCGGCTCCCCAAAGCCCAAATCTCAACACTGCTGAAGCAGAGTGGATCACCTGGACAGAGAACAGAACAGAACGTCCTTCAAGAAGCCTGGAGAACTAATCCTGAGGACAAAGAAATGACAGGAAAGCTTGTCTAAAAGAACTTAAGCTGTGAACGGTGGTCACAACAGAGCTGGTTAGAACAAAGCCAGTGAGAATTAAATAAACCCTCTTTGTGTTTATGCTGTATTAACATGTGTGTTTGCATGTTGCAGTATATCACAAACTCATTTTTGTGAGGAGATTCAAAAAACTTTTGGACATTACTGTAGACTAAGGACACATAACCAGTTTACATTTAGTTTACAGTTAATCATGCTCCTCTCTGGAAATGAAAAGTGAGATACATTTCATTAAGGCTTAAAAATAAGTGAGTTTTCGTTCACTGCTGTGATGTTTATTATATGACCTCTCCAGCATAATGGGGTGTGTTTAGGATGGGTTTCCAGATCACCATGGACCGAAGCTCAACCTCAGAGAAAGTGAAAGTGGCTGAGAGTGCTGTAAAGTTAGATAAAACTTCATAAAAAAACAGCTTAGATTGTATCTTTGACCTTTTAGTCTGTCCCATATTCTCACCTTTACTGGAATGACTGGAGTTTTACTTCAGCATCCACCCATGTAACAGGTCAGAGAACCTGGGCTAAAAAAAAACCCTGGAACACTCCTGTCAGCTTCTGTCTGACGAGCTTAGCACCTCAAAGCTTTTAGGAAATGCTTGAGTTTCAGCTGGTAGTGAGTCACTTCAGAACAGCATTCATTCATTTCTCACTTCTGTGAACTGTAAGGGCGGTTGATGCTTAACTACCACCATGGTTTCTATAAATCTGAGGCTTCATTCACAGGTTTTCAGTTTTTGTTCTTAAAAAAGTCCTGTCCTCATGAACCAACCCATAGCTGAAGCCATATCAACCAATCAGAAGCCTAAAAATGTTAGTACCGGTTACGGTAAGCTAACAAGAGTCACCAAAACTAGAAAGGCTGCCGGAGGGGTCTGCCTCCCAATACTTTCTCTCCTGTTCACAGACCGGCCATAATACTGACTGATCTTTTGTTGTAGTGGGTTCATGTACTGATCAGGTCTGATATATTTATGAGACTATGGCTCCAGGTGGAAATCTCCTGTTAGCAGGTTAAAACCAGCACTGTTTTGGCCCCAATCGCAATCAAACAAGAATATCTAATGGAAACAAAGGAGATGACGGACTCTAGACTAGGCTAGCTAGCATTGGCAAATACCTCATTATCTTAAATTAGTAAGAAGAGACTATACATGATCTTGAATTAGTGCAATGATATAATGCATTATATTAAATTAGTAAGAAGTGAAAGTTCAGGTGAGGAAAATCAGGCTTTTAAATTCTTAATAAGAATCTGGAAGGAAAAGTAAAATGATTATGACTGAATTATGTAAAACCAGTTTGAACAGGAACTGTAAAAATAGAAATAAATTTCAAGGGTTTAATTTGTCACATGCAGATCTACTCCAAAATGCTTTTCCTGGGTGTGCTGCACAGAACTGACAAGACAACCAATCTTAACAAGGCAGTATTAAAACTATGTAGAAACATCTTTTAAGCAAGAACATTTTTAGACATTAAAATAAATTATGAATATGTCTGGGGAAATGAACAAACTTGTGCATGGAACTGCAAATTTGCAAAATCTGCAAGGATTGGAGGAAGGGACAATAGAGAGATTGTGTGTGTCTGGTGTTGTCCATCGTGTGCTGTGGTTAAGATGACTATTAACGCTATTATTATTATTATTATTATTATTATTAGTAGTAGTGGTAGTAGTAGTAGTAGTAGTAGTAGTAAGGTCCTGAACCCCCACCCCAGCCTTGTGGGGCACACCTTTGAAGAACATTTAAGACTTTATTTTGCTAGATCTGTTTTTTGTTTACTTTGAGGAAACTGTGTATGATAATCTCTGACTTGTCTTGAAATGCCGTTTTCCGAAGAGCAGTGCGGATACAGTTTGTTCTCTTTCGCACCTTTTCATTTACAGAAGTGCTTCTGGTGTTTCCTCATTTCACTCACTTCCTTTGTTCACACTGCATATATATGTATGTATGTTTCTGTGTGTGCATGTGTGTGTGTTGGAATGGAGCATTTTAGTGTAGGAGAACATAAGTAAGGTCAGATACTAATGCTGGAGAATTGCAGTGAGGATTTGATTGTATAAGAGCATTAGGGAGGTCATGTTTTGATGCTGGAACATCACTGTGAGGATTTGATTGTGTGAGAGCAGTAGTGAGGTCAGGTACTGATGTTGGAACATTGCTGTGAGGATTTGATTGTATGATAGCATTCATGAGGTCAGGTACTGATGCTGGAAGATTGTGCCAGCAAGGTGAGTCACAACAAAATAAAAAGAAGTGAGGGGTGGCTCAAGACTTTTGCACAGAACTGTATATTATGTATAGCCTAAAAATACAGTTAACCCCCGAAATGTGTGGGGGTTACATTCCAAGAGCATCCGCGAAAGTTAAACCTAAATATGCCCCCAAATACACTTTAATTTAATTCAGCTTAATACATTATCCTAAAAAACATTGTGAAGGTAAACTCTAGAAACTGTTCCCATGCAGCAAACTGTGATGATGCAGTAATGATGGACTGCAGCTGCCAGAGATGCTGCACAGGGTAGCAGCCAATCAGCAGCAAGGAGAAATGAATAATCTCGAATTAGCGGTATTTTCACCATCCCAAGACGTGCTTTCTTATCCGGTTGCTTTGTGTTCTCTTAACAGTATGAAAAATTTATTATATTATAAAAATGATATGTTATATGGAAATTTAGCTGAATTTATGTTCATATTTATGTTACTAAATTTAGCACTAAAATGCATGAAAAATATTTATTATATATATAATTATATATAGCACAAAAAAAAAAAAAGAGGATTCTGGCGGTATCCACAAAAAATGATTACCGGTAGTTTGGTTATAAGAAAATATCTGCAATCAACTGAAGCTGCGAACTCTGAACCTGGCGTCACAACAAGGATAGAGTCTGACTTTATTCCTAAATAAACACTGTCACTTATATTTACATGAGGCAGGTTTTATCCCAAAAAAGGGTTCTGCAAGGAATCATTAGTAAAAATGGATAGTTCTATGTACTGCTGTACACAAAAGCTGGAACATCCCTGTTTTACTGGCATGTTTTGTTTACTTTCTCATATCCTCAAAGAACACAAGTAAATTTTTAGCTAATTTTACTGCAGCATTTCTGTTTATTGGGTTTATTGGGTTATTATTATGCAGATAGCATATGCATAAAATATTGTGGCGAGCATCAGAGAAAGAGTCGACAGGCATCTGGAAGTTCCAATTTCAGTGCTTTATTTTTTAAAGCTTTACAGCAGCAGAGCAGGAGCAACCGCCAACACATCTTGCCTCTTTGCTGTCTACACTCTAACCGAGCTATTTCCCTTAAGCTCCTCCCTAAACACAACCGTTTGCCCGTGAAAACAGGAGCATGTGAACTTGCAAACTTTTTGACACCCCTGTAGCGCCGCAAACGCTCAGATAAAAGCTTGCGTGAATAATCAGCACTTTGTTAGAGCTGCACAACGATTTTACTGCTGCATATTTTGAATGTGGTGCCTTTCTAGATATTAAAGTGCCCATATCCTTACTTTTCTGAAAGTAAAAAGGCTTTAAGTCTGTAAATATTATTTCAAGTGGTAAATTTACTCCTCCCATCCATTCAGTCCACATATGGAGAAAAACTTCAAAAACACCCCGTTTACAAAGTTTTATGATATCCCAAAGCCAACACATTTAAATATATCTCCTTCTGGCTATATCAGTTTAGCTCCGCTCATTCATGCACCTTTAAGTGTTAAAATGGATTACAAGAAGACCTTGATTCATTAGAACACCCAGTAACTCACCTGTAGCTGTGTGTCACCCTCTCAGAAACACTGTGATTGGTTAGAGGCTCGTTTGCATGTTTCAGCCTTCTGTGATATCAGTATTGCACAGACAGATATCATGATGACGATTAACAGACCATGTATTGTGCAGCTCTTGTCTCTGTGATGTTAGTTGGTTCTGAGTAGCACCAGTTGGGGTTCTGCTGTTGTTTCAAGTCTTTTTATTGCTAGAGTGTAAACAGGCCCTGCCGCTGTGATCAGAAGGTCATGGGTTCAAATCACCGGACTGCCAGTGGAAACACTGAGGTTCCCTTGAGCAAGGGATCGTCCCCACACACTGCTCCTCGGGTGTTGTGCATCACGGGGCAGCAGCCAATCAGCAGCAACTTGGTGAATGGGTTAAATGCAGAGGAAGAATTTCGTGCTGTTCACTCTGTGCACTGTAGTGTGTTCACGTATGACAGAATGGCCCCTTTACACTACATAAAATATTCCAAACTGGTGAAAAATGTGACTGTTTGCTCTAATGAGCGTTTTGTAAAGCTGGGTGTTCCCAAGCATTTGACAGACAGTGTTCACAATGCTTGTGTAACCCTGGGAGCTTTTAGAACCTGCTGACTGCGGCTGGTCATAGTGAAAATGAAAGCAGCTGACTGTTTTGTTTGGGTTGTGTGGTCAGTGTCAGCAGCGACATTTCCCCACACGTGCTTCACAAGACTTTGTGTCAGGCAACAAATATGTTAGTGCCTATTTTTGGTTTATTGGAACATTTGATATTTTGGATATTTTTAAGTGTAATATCCAAACATAAACGCTTTATAGCATCATAATCTAACGTTCTAGTCACAAGCTAATGTGAAGTGTTCCGGTGGTGTTTTATATGAGCATATAGTCCCACACAGTTTTAAATGAAGCCCCTGGTTCACATGTCCAGCTGCAGCCCACTTGTGTTGCCCAGTTGGGTCACTGGAGGTGGAGAGGAGTAAAACCGGACTGGGTTTGTGTAGTTTATTGACTGGGTTTGTGTTTGTGTAGCTATTTGACCTTTGGGCTGTTTTTCTCTTTTTAGAGCTGCAATAGAGGAGAAATATGCCAAGGAGCTGTTGGGTCTGTCCAAGAAGGTCTGCGGCCATAACGAAATGAAGTAAGAAATTTGATCCGCCTAACCGACACACCAACACCCCTGACACAACATCAGCAATACCATCCAGTAGCATACACTGTAAATGTAGTTACAGTGCCTTGTAGATCGATATACATGAATTAGCATTTTAGTGACTGGCTACTCTGTATTGCAACACGTTCAAAAGACAGCATGGGCCTGAAACAGAACAGTGTAAGTGGGTGGGGCTAAACCACTTTTTTAAATAAGGTGATGCATGTAAATGGGTTAGTTTTGTGAAAAGACAGAATTAGGTTATTATTATTATTATTATTATTATTATTATTATTATTATTATTATTACGGTGGTGCTGTGGGTAGCACTGCTGCCTCACACCTCCAAGGTTGTGAGATTTCAGAACCAGGTCCTGGCCGACCTTGTGTTTGTGTGGAGTTTGAATATTCTCCTTGTGGTGGTGTGAGTGAATGGTGCGTGTGTGTGAGCATTACTGTAACAAAGGCAGGATTAGGTTTGAATTGTGATGTTCAGTTTATGTCAGTTATTAGTGTTTTTTCTCTTTTAAATGGCGTATTATTTTCAGGTGGCTGGTTAATAACAGTTTCACTGTGTGGAGACCTGAATGTGGTCATTACGGTCTGAAACAGCTCTTTAATAGCTCATTAACAGTGCCGTACTGAGATCAGCCTTGGTGACAGATCTAATTAAACACGAAGGTGTTATTGACTGTTCTTTATTACAGAAAGCCTTTGTTGTTTTTTTAGTGTGTGAACATATGTCCCACATCACTTTGTGGTCAGTTCTGTTTCCTACTTTTGTTTGACCTGGCAAAGGCTGCCTGTGCTAAATGAGGTCAATAAAACAGTGACACACAAAAAAAATGACTGCAGTTCATCTCACAGTGCATAAATATCCAGTACTGTGCAAAAGTCTTTCCAGTCTTATCTTTGGCAAATTGAGTCAAATCAATGAAATAAATGTTCTAGGACCCTAGATAAAAGAGTTCCAACCACTCAGCATTCAGCATCTCCAGTATACTGATCACCACCTGATAATTTGGAATCATCTGCACCTGTTCCTTCACTTGTTCACGCCTTAAGTTAGATGGTCTTTGTTCTGCTTGAATGATTCATATGTAGGTCACTGTGTGTCTTAACAAAGAAAAAACATTCCTCCGAAACTGATCAGGTTCTGTCAGGGCGGCCGCTACACCAGTGTAGCGCGGTGGAAGAACCCAGACACAGAGTAGAGAGCTTTGCTGTAAGAACGCTGTCTTAATTAGTAAGGATTCCTACCAGAATCTGCATTCTCACTCTCACACACGGTATGACAGGGCCGGTGTACTCATGGTTAGAAGATATGTTAGACTGAGGCATAAAAGAGTGATGACTCAATGACTGAGTGCTGGCTACGCGCCTTGTGACGTGTTCTTTTCCGGGTTTCCTCATGCTGGATCTGGATCTGGAGGACGAAGGAGATGAAGAGTAGACACAACCGATGAAAAGCTTGAGTAGCAGATGGAATAGTGTCTGACATAGTTTAGTGAGAGTGGTCAGTGGTCTCTGATGCGCACCAGGTTATAGGCACTCGAGAGGTCCAGTTTTGTGAATACAGCAGCACCAGAGAGGATGTCCAGGGCAGGTTCAGTGAGTGGAAACGGGTGCCTTTCTTCACCATTATATGATTAAGCCCCCGATAGTAAACACATGGGTGGAGACCCTCGTCTTTTTTCTTTACCAAGAAGAACCTGCGGCTCACAAACATGAAGAGGGATGAATCGTCCCCTGGCGCAGGCTCTCATTGATGTACTCTTCCATGGCCTGCTGCTCTGTCATGGAAAGGGAATATAAACAGATGCGGGACAGTACCGGCCAGTGTGGTGGTAGAGTGGTGGCCTTTGTTTTACTAAAGTCCTTCACTAGGTCATGTCCATGAGATGAGCAGGTCATGGTGCAGGAGCCAGGGGAATCCCAACAGGGGAGGAGGAGGAGAATGTAGTGATGAAGAACTGAATTATGTGTTTATCAATAGTGAGGGTCAAGGGAGAGCTGATGGTAATAGGTTGGGATACTGCCTCAAATCTCACACCCAGCTGGGCAGCAAGAGCCTGATTGATAAAATTCCCCACTGAATTCCTGTGAGTTTAAACGGTGAGCCGAGAAACAGAGGGAATGGTGAAAGAAATCACCAACGGAGCCCCCCACTTACCTGGTCTGTCCGTTTCTGGCAGAGAGGACTGACGACACTATAGTGTTTGGGGGAGGTGCTGTAGGCACAAAGACCCTCACGGTAGTGTCTGTCTCTCTCCTCATGAGACAGAGAGGCACACCCTCACTGCATAGGTTTACCTCCGGCTCCAGATTAGTCCACAGACGGAGGTGGAGAACCCACAACTATGGGCTCTGAGGTGGCAGAAGCAGCAAATGACGCACAGGAGCAGTATTGGCCTTGGGCGAGGGGTTGGCCTTGGGCGAGAGCTCTTCCGTTGATCCAGTCGAGGGCAAAGTTGTATCAGACCATCTACAGTGACTGGAAGCTCCCGCCCGGCTAGTTCATCCTTCATATGGGGAGCCAACCCCTCATAGAAGGCAGTCTGGTGTGCAGTGCCCCCCGCAGTTGGTCAGAATTGCCAGAGTTCTAAACTGAAGGAGCTATATCTGGGTCCGACCTCAAGACTGCCGTGGTCCACTCAGCTGCCAGCCAGGAAAGGAGGGAGACGAGTAGTTATCTGGCAGAGAAATTTTTGGATAATGGCTCAAAGGTGGAGTGGGGCTGGACTCCTGTGGGGCTGCTTGCCCAGTAGCTTGCTCATGCAAGACCGTCTCAAGCATGGTGACTCTCTGAGCAAGCTGAGCACAAACCACATAGGACACGTGAAGCGCCTCCCGCAAGCCAACCACATCTTGTTCCAGTCTTGCAATCACTCCAGCTTACTGTATAACAGTGTCACACAGAATGGCAAACGCTGCTGGATTCATATGATGTGCTCATTTCTGGGTTGCCCTTGCGATCATGTGACCTGTGTGCCTGACAGGTTCAGGAAGCCTGGAGAACTATTCCTCAAGACTACATTAAAAATACAAGTCTGGATCTTTGGAAGCAAGATGTGAAGACATGAGGGGCTCAAGACTTTTGCACAGTACTGTGTGTAAATGAGTTCTGCTCTGATCAATCATCTAGCAGTTCAGGCTGAAACACTCATTCTAACACCAATACAACGGGGTGGGGCTAAACTGATTTGTATGTTTAGATGCATTGATTTTTGTTAAATAAATTAAAGTGATTTCAAACTGGACTGTTTTTGCAGTTTTGTTACATAAATGGACATTCATAAATGAATGTGTACCCCATCAAGCCCTTTAATTAGCGAAAAAAGTGATAAATGTGCAGTTTTCCATGACAATACAGTCCATTTTTATTGTTATTTAGGAGAATATGAATTATGACAATCAAACCATTTGTTTTTATATCGTCTCATTCTGTGAGGTTAGTATTGTGATTAACAGGTTTTTTATTGTGCGGGAGAGTGAGTGTCTGATCTGTTTATCTGTCTGCAGCACACTGAAGAGATCACTGGATGTTTTCAAACTGCGTAAGTAGAAGCTTTGGTGGAATTGTGTAACACCATAAAGTACCTCATTGTTTTGTCCTTCCCTTTTGACAAGTGTGAGTGTGTGTGTGTGTGTGTGTGTGTGTGTGTGTGTGTGTGTGTGTGTGTGTGTGTGAACAAGAATCTTATAAAGGAAACAAGCAGTGGTCATGGGCCCCTGTAAGCTCAAGGTTCACAACTACCTACAACTAACCTTACTACTAATCTAAGAACTCTTATATGTAT
>JBBPDH010004679.1:0-11514 GCA_037974565.1 Clupeocharax schoutedeni
GTTTGTCACAGGGGTTCTGATAGTTTGTCACAGGGTTCTGAGAGTTTGTCACAGGGTTCTGAGAGTTTGTCACAGGGGTTCTGATAGTTTGTCACAGGGTTCTGAGAGTTTGTCACAGGGTTCTGAGTGTTTGTCACAGGGGTTCTGATAGTTTGTCACAGGGTTCTGAGAGTTTGTCACAGGGTTCTGAGAGTTTGTCACAGGGTTCTGAGAGTTTGTCGCAGGGTTCTGAGAGTTTGTCGCAGGGTTCTGAGAGTTTGTCACAGGGTTCTGAGTGTTTGTCACAGGGTTCTGAGAGTTTGTCACAGGGTGCTTCTCTTTCTTTCTCTGGGGTTAATAACAGTGACTCTCCTCTCAGTAGTACTTCTACACTTTTAACAACCTTCTAGCAACAACAACAATATTAACAACAACAAAAACAATTACAGCATTAACAACAACAAAAACAACAACAACTACTACAACATTAGCAAAAACAAAAACAGCAGCACCAACAAAAACAACAGCAACTGCAAAAACAACAACAAAAAAACATCATCACCGACAACTACCACAACAACAACAACAACAACAACAAAAACAACAAATAACGGCAATAACAACAGCAACAACAACAAAAACAAAAACAACAGCAACAAGAACAACAACAGCAACAAAATCCCCGAAGAGGCACTGAACTGAATATAAAAGGCTGTTCTGAGTAAAAACAGTAAAGAAATTGCTATTTGTTTCTCTTTTCTTCTCTAAGCTGAAAAAGTTCTTGGCCAAATACCGAGCCAGAAAAGACAGAACAAGGTCAGTCGCCATGGAGACCGAATCCATCCGCTCAGCCCAGGAGGGCCAGAAAATGTTGACGAGGCAAACACCCACCAGCATCACCTGTACACACACATGCACACACACACACACACACTTGCACACACACACACACACACATGCACGCATACACACACACACACAAACATGCACACAAACACATTTGCACACCCACATACATGCACAGATACAAACACACATACATGTACACCCCCCCACCCCCCCCAAACACACACTTAAGGCCCGACACTCATTTTACTGGTTGAATTTAATTCTTATTTTGAGGGAAGTTATTCAGTGTATCAAATCTAATTAATTCATTTTGATTTGGATCTTAGGTCCATAATAAACATGAAAATACACTGATTTACATGTTTGAAAGCATGCATTTTGTTCACAAATAAGGGAGCACACACATTACTGAATATAAGTATGACTACAAAATTGATTATAATCCATTCTAATATTCAAAAGATGCAGTTCAATCACGTTAATTTGTGTTTGTATTTTATGTTAAATAATGTTTCATTTGCATTCGCTTTTAGTTCAGTAAACCAGTATAAATAAAAATGTTGTTCGTTCTCTGCAGTGAGGCTTAATCTCCACTTTTGAAACATTCATTTATTGCTTATGTAATTTATTTAAAGCTCTCCATCAGCTTTACAGCTGGGAAAAGTGCAGCCAGCAGCTGCTGGAAAAAACAGGTTCAAAAGCACAATGAAAGTCCGTCCAATCAGGATGTTTCTCTTTGTGGTATGAAAATTGATTGAGCTAAGCTAGCTCTCCCATCGGTCAGGCCTTCAACCACCAACATCATTAGGAAAAAGAATCAGCCAAACACATTCTGATTTACAGTGGGATGGGTGTGTGAGAGTGTGAGGGTAGGTGGAAGGGGTGTGTGAGAGTGTGGGTGTGGGTGGAAGGGGTGTGTGAGAGCTTGGGGTGGGAGGAAGGTGTGTGTGTGAGTTGAAAGGGTGTGTGTGAGTGTGGGGGGGTGGAAGGGGTGTGTGAGAGCTTTGGGTGGGAGGAAGGGGTATGTGTGATTGTTGGAGGATGGAAGGGGCGTGTCTGAGTGTAGGGTTGGGTTGAAGGGGTGTGCGTGAGTGTGGGGGTGAGTGGAAGAGGTGAGTGTGGGTGTGTGGAAGGGGTGTGTAGAACTTAGTCAACAGGGGATAGTCTCCGCCCAGGATGGGAAGGGGGCGGAGAATGGCTGAGAAGCAGTGTGCTGAGTGAAAGAGTAGCAAACAGCAAGAATGTATGGGAACAAGCACTTGTTTTAGAATGTTTTTATTTGTTAAAATCAGATTTTGCTAATACACTTCCAACAGTTCCAACAGTTAATGCTCCACACATACTCTGCATTCCATCATTCTGTGCTGGAGGGGGGAGGGGGAGATTGTGAGCTGTGGAGAATGGATGATGGATGAATGATGGAGACGGCATCGCGCTCGGACAAAAAGGGATTTCCTCCAGATTTATCCGTCTGCCGGGAAAACGGCTCGGCCACAGAGTGATAAAACAGCTGCAGAATGGAGGGACGTGCTAAACGAATCGGCTTTCAGATCCCAGAAGGCTAAAGCAGCAAAATAAACTTCTTTTTTCAGTTTCAGGGATAATCTGCTGCATATCCAGTGAGCACTGATAAAACTCACAGACTGACCAAAACACAGTGTTCCAGCAGCAACTCAGACTGTTTGACCTTCCAGTTTTTATACATGGTACTGTGCAAATGTCTTTGATCCCCCTCTCAAGACTTTCTTGTATTTTTAATGTAGTCTTGAGGTTCTCCAGGCTTCCTAAAGGACTTTCAACATCTTTCGTTTTCAGTCAAGTACCTGTCCAGTTCAGTCCTAACCAGCTTCAGAGGAATGTTTTCTGTTTGTTAAGCCACAAAATGTCTAATTCAAGCAAAGGAAACTACATCTAACTGAAGTCCTGAACCAGTGAAGAAACAGGTGCAGATGATACCAGATGATCAGGCGGTGATCAGTATACTGGTGGTGCTGAATGCTGAGTGGTTGGAACTCATTTAGGCTCCTTGTATCTTTAGGTACTTTGGAGCCTGTCACAGTAAAACTTTCTTTCCATTTCTTTCATTTAATGTACTCAGTATGTCAAAGATAAGACATTTTGTATAGTATAGTATTTTTGCACCAGCAAATTAATTCAAAGGAAAATATGAAAAAATGAGGGGGAGCTCAAGGCTTTTACACCAACCTGATCTCACAACTTTTTGTGCTGCGATCATGATTTAGGGCCTTTTTCGTGCTAGGACAACACGTCACTACCCTATTTATTTTAATACGCAGTGCGTAACATCGGCAGTATCTGCGCTTACAGGTGACTGTTATGGTTAGGTTTAGGGTTAAGGTTAAGGTTAGGGTTAGGGTTACAGTTAGGGTTAAATTACAATTTAATTTGATTAACTTGTATTTCGTGTTGGCTGCATGAAAACATGTGAGACCGGGCTCTTTACACAGTACTGTATGAGTGTGTTACAATTCTGTGTTCCAAAAAAAAAGTTAAGTGGCTTTTCCTCTCCTTCCACTTCACTCATTTTAACTGCTCTTCCTATCACTCAGCTCAGTGGTGATCTTAGGTGAGTACTCAGGTGTTAAGCCATGTGTATGTTATTGTTATTCCAGGTGGTTGCTAGGGTTTTGCTATATGGTTCCTGTTATCAATACGGTACTGATAAAGCTAAGTGAAGTTGTGTCCTTTTACTCTCTCTAATGTCAGAGCTGCAAATATTTTTTACCACCAGTTAAGCCAGCCCTGTTACAACAATTTAGCCCAGCCCAGTCAGCCTATACCATTACTGGGGAGATCCCAGGGATCCACATGTCTGAAAGGTGCACAACAGCCCAGTGTTGAGCAGCAATCAGGCCAGAGGACATTTACATATCTGTCAATTGTAAAGGCACAGTAATAGAAGCCTGAGGGATAGAGAGTTCACAAAATGGTCATGTAGAAAATAATTATGATGCATAAAGTCAGACACGTTAGGATTTGATTTTATAGGCTAGACAGGTGTAGAACATAGGGACTTTGCTTGTTTGTCACTTTTCGTTAACTTTTTATTTGTGCAAATTTCTGCAAAGCTGACAGTGTAGATGTTCAGGCCCTGAGGTTGGAGGAGGAGAAGCTGCTTTTATCTCTGCTAAAGTTACCTGAGTGTTTACGCTCGGAGCTGTGGGTCTGATTATACTGGGGTGCAGTTTCAGCACCGTTTGTGGTGCTGTTCTGTCAACCTGTCTCTGCTGGGTTTGCTCTGTTGGCTGTGTGGAGAATAAATTGAGCCTCGTGGCCAGGAACCCTGCGCAGGTCCGGCTGAAAAACCTGCCATCTGTTTGGCTTCAGGATGGACGGAACTGTCCAGGGTGAGCTTATCAGACATCAGACCCACAGAGAATCTTCGTCCTTTGAAAATACGCAGATCCAAATTCTTCGTTAAATCTTACCCTTTAATACTGTTTCAATCTTTTAATGTAATGTTCTCTTTTTGTATTGGGATTTCTCACTATAAATACTACACACACTGGAGATTCATACTGGATTACAATCACTCCACAATGAATAGAGTATGATTGAGCCACGATTATAATCTGTAAAAACTACTGGATGAAATTTACTCCACTATTATTGCTGCAAAACTACATAGACTGCAGATTCATGCTGGATTAAAGTCAGACCACAATTATTATTGTATCATACTGGACTGAAACCACTCCATAACAATCACTAGTTTTGAATATTGTTGGTGTAGTCTTACTCTACGAGGATCTCAGTAATAAACTCCGCCTCCTTTTCTCTCCCAATTAGGCCATTTTTCAGGCAGAGCAGAGAGCAAAGGCCTCATAGAGCTGCAGGAAAAACCCAGGGGCCAAAACAAATGAGCAAAACACCAGAGACTAGAAGAGGGTTGATGATGTTGGATTAAGCAGTTTCACAGCTACTGACTGCAGCTGCTGCCACATTTATCATCACCTTCTACCCCATTCATCCACCACAGCAGGACCACTGCTGACCAGATACTGTTGGTACTGGGACGTTTTACACAATCAAATCCTCACAGCAATATTCCATCATCAGTACCTGACCTCCACAATGCTGTCAGGCTGCAATCAAATCCTCACCGCAATGTTCCAACATCATAATCTGACCTTACTAATGACCTTGAGACTTCAGTCAAATCCTCACAGCAATGTTACAGCATCAGTACCTGACCTCACTAATTCTCTTGAGGCAGCAGTCAAATCCTCACATCAATGTTCCAACATTAGCACTTGGCCTCCTTAATGGTGTTGGACTACAATCAAATCCTCACAGCAATATTCCAACATCAAAATCTGACCTCACTAATCCTCTTGAGACTGCAGTTAAATCCTCACAGCAATGCTCCAACATCAGCACCTGAGCTGCTTAATGCTGCTGGACTACAATCAAATTCTCATAGCAATGTTTTAACATGAGTATCTGACCTCACTAATGGTTTCAGGGCTGCAATCAAATCCTCAGAACCATGTTTCAAAATGAGTACCAGACCTCATTCATGTTCTGAGGAAACAATGTTTCAACATCAGTTCTAGACCTAATTAATGCTCTTGAGTCTGCAATCAAATCACCTGCCCTCGCTAATGCTCTCATACAATCAAATCCTCACAGCAATGTTCCAACATCAGTACCTGACATTACTAGTGCTCTCATACAATCAATTCTTCACTGCAGTGTTCCAACATCAGTACCTGACTTCGCTAATGCTCTTCAGGTTGCAATCATTCCTCACAGTGATGTTCCAAC
This sequence comes from Clupeocharax schoutedeni, assembly GCA_037974565.1. Taxonomy (NCBI): domain Eukaryota; kingdom Metazoa; phylum Chordata; class Actinopteri; order Characiformes; family Alestidae; genus Clupeocharax; species Clupeocharax schoutedeni. Next base: position 5,617 of record JBBPDH010004679.1, read on the forward strand.
ACCCGTACCTTACCTCACTAATCTCTTGAGGCAGCAATCAAACCCTCACAGCAAGGTTTCAGTGTCACAGAGTCCCTCTTCTGTTCCACCACAGGAGCCTCAATGCTCACCTCTATACAAGAGGCAATTCCAGGCACTTTAACGGGGCCCATAGAGGGCTGTGGCCCCCCACTGTCTCCTGGGCAACAAAGAAAAAATGGGTCTGTAACCCCCTGTTGACCAAATTATTATTGATAATCTCCTAGATCTACAAAAGTGTACCTGCTGTGACTGATCGATGCTGATTGAGGGTGTTTTTCCGCTGAGCTACGAGTCAAAAAGCAGCAAAAAGCAGCAGTCAAAAAGCAGCATTATTAGCATTGGCTAAGATAACTAATGAGCAAGAAAAGCTTCACATCCATCCAGAAGAAACAAAAATAAACTGTGATTGACTCTGCACAAGTGTGTGCTATTTAAAGGCATTTATGTGCAGTATAGTGCTCTGTTCTTATCAAGGGCTAAACATTATCATTATGTGCAATATCTCATGTGCAATAGTCTTACCATGTGCAATATCAGTACTGTCAATGTTAATATTCCTTATGTACTACTGATCTCTACTACTTGCAGTAACTTACTCCTAACTGCCATCAGTGTCTAGCATTCACTTAACTGAAAGTAAATAAAATACAATAGATAAATATCTATTGTATTTATCCCCAGCATTTGTGGTTATAACACAATGCCTTCCATACTGAGTATTTTTCACATATTTTTATTGGGTTTATTTAGCCTTTATATTTTAAACAGTTCTGGTCTCTGTGTCTCTGTGCAGTCATAGCATAAGCAATTATTCACCTGTTTACCAGTGATGCTACATCTGTTTTATTTATTTAATCGTTTATTTATTCATTTGGCGTTTTTTTTTTTTACCATTACCGTGCATTTTAATATCAGGTCCTTTTACAATGGATACAATAATTAATTAATTATCATTTTTATATCTCCACAAGATTAAACCTTGAAACCAATAAACACTTTTATTTTACCCGTCAGTAATGAAATTACTGCAGGAAAAAAAGAAAGTTTAAAGTTGTGGAAACATTACTTTATGACTCCGTTTACTCTCCTCTCTCTCTCGCCCCCTGGCGCCTGCGGACCGCGCTGCAGCAGCCTTTTGGCACACCGGGGCACGCTGGAAGTGGGCGGGGCATTCTGCGGACGAGACGTCCAATCAGAGAGAAGAGTACAAATAAGTATGCAAATCTAGTCCGTTGCCACGCCCCGCAGCCGGCAGGGCTGGACGGCGCGCGGAGACGCAGCGTTAGGGGTCTCGAGGCTGTGTCGCGAGCTACGTTCATTCATTGCCTGACATGAGAGACCGCGGGGCAGGAGCACGCGGGAAGGCGCGAGGAGCCTCAGGACACACCACAGCGCCCTGAACCGGAGTACCAAACGCGCGTGACCTGGCCGGACGTTCTGGTTCTCAGCGTTTGGACGGTTTTGGAGGGAACATGACGCTCGCGGGCGCGTGAACCGTGCCCAGTTCGGAGCACCGGACCGGACCGGTAGGCTCGTTTCTTTCCCCTGTCTGACCACAGGTCGTGCGTGGAACTGGGCAGCGCGTGCAATTTTTCATGCAACACGTTGTAACTGATTTGGGGAGACATAGAAGCCACAGGCGCGCGAGCCTGATGATCATGCAGCTTGAATTGCACGAGCTGCCTCGTGCCACAAAGTGGACCAACTTTATTAAAGCTTCATTAAAGAAGGCGGGGCGTGGTGGGGGCTTTCAGGATGATACATTTTGCTATGTTTTACTATTCCCTTACCTTCATCATCATCATTATCATCATCATCATCATCATCATCATCATCACCACCACCACCAACATCATATCAGAATCATCTCTACCATTCATCATCATCATCATCAGCAGCAGCAGCAGCACGATCATCACCATCATCAGAAAATTCACCATCATCAGAATAAATTATATAATCAGAAACATCAACACCATTCATCATCACGTTACTGTCATCACCATCATCATCACATTCATCATCATCATCATCACTGTCATCAGAAGGGGTTTTGGATGGGGATTGATGGATTTTTTTTGGGGATTGGTGTGGGATTGTAAGATCTCTGTGGGGTCTTGGGGGGGATTAGTGGGGTCTTGACAAGGGATTGGTGGAGTCTTGGTTGGGGATTTTGGACTCTCAATGGGGTTTTGGTGGGGGATTGTTCTGGGATTGGTGAGGGTCTCAATGGGATCTGCACTTTTACAGTCTCATCTTCACCTCCATGGTGGCACCAGAGCTGCTCTATGTGACTGTGGTGTAAATGAAGATACTGAATGTGTCCGTCCAGCTGCGCAAAGGGTTTGTGCTGTTACGAACACAACACTGCATCTGAATGAATGAAGCAGGAGCTCCAGAGCTGGGGAAAAAGCTACCTGGTGTGGGTGGGTAAGGGGGGGTCACCCCTGTGTGTGTGTGTGTATATTTATATATATATGATATATATATATATGGTAAATAATTAAATTAATTGATTTTTTAGAGCACATTTAGAATCAGCTCTTGTTGAAAGTAAATGGTTGTGAAGCTGTGTTTTATTGAAGAGTGAAGGAGGAACACGCTGTTGGTCAGTGATGACCAGATAAAATGCACATTGAAGGATACAGAAATGAAGTACACACGAAACACCTGATGTGCTTAGTGAAATGCCCTGAGTTCCAGTCTGAAGTTGAAAAGCTGGTTCTGACCAATGGCTGCAGAGTGAGCTCCTGATTTCCTGGTCTTTACTCCTAAAGCCTCCTTAGTTCACCTTGGAGAAACATTCAGCACATATGGTGGTGGTGTGGTGATGTGATTATGGTAATGATGGTTATGTGAAGATGATAATGATAGTGATGTGAAAATGATAATGATAAGTGTCCATTTGTCATATATGAATAGGGTACACCACAGCACAGAACCCAGTGTGAACAGCACCCAGTTGCTCTCTGCATTTAACCCATTCACCATTCAACCCATATTGCTGTGATGATGGTAATGATGGTGGTGTGATGATGATAATGATGGTAATGTGATGGCTATGTGTAAAGTGTGAAGTGTCCATTTGTCATATGTGAATACACCACAGCACAGCACCCAGTGTGAACAGCACACAGTTGTTCTGTGCATTTAATTCACTCAAGATATTGATGTGATGATAATGATGGTGATGTGATGATGGTAATGTGGTGATGTAATGGTGGCAGTGTGATAATGGTAATGTGTTGATGTGATTTTATGTGGTAATGTGATGATGGTAGTGTGTACGTGTTACGCTATGATATGATGACAGTAATGATGGTAATGGTGATGTGTCATGGTGGTGATGTGGTGATAGTAATGATGTAATGATGGTGATGTGATGATAGTAATGATGGCAGTGTGATAATGGTAATGTGTTGATGTGATGGTGTCATGGTGGTGATGGGGTGATAGTAATGATGGTGATGTGAGGATAGTAATGTTGGCAGTGTGATAATGGTAATGTATTGATGTGATGGTGTCATGGTGGTGATGTGATGAAAGTAATGATGGTAATGATGATGTGATGTAATGGTGGAGATGTCATGGTGGTGATGTGGTGAGAGTAATGTGTTAATAGTGGGAATAATATTAATAATGTAATAATGATGGTAATTTTAAGAGGTTAATGATGATGTTTTATTCTCATACATGAAATGTAACAGTACACTTTGATTTGATTCATGATTCTGAATTAAAAATTCTGATTAAATGATTAAATGATACTGAATGGTGAAATTTAAATCTATTGTCGGACAATTTACAAATGAGACTAAAGCTGAATGGTGAGCTTTGTATGGGGGGTGGATGAGTTGAGTGTGCCGGATTGGGTGGTTGATTGGTGCATATAAACAATGCAGTAACATCAAATGTCATCATTTATAGAGTGCTTGTCCTCCATTATGCACATTGTCACTTGCGATAGTGAGTTGACGAACCATTACACGGAGGTGCTCCGAGGTGTATATCGCCACTGTTGTGAATGAGTTTTCCAGGCTGATTTGTCTAAATGAAAACTGTGTAACAGCAGCGGTTTTAATCACCGAATGATAGAGGAAAATTAAAAATGAAATGAGAAATCAGTTGCCTATTTAAACAACATGAATGAGAATAAGGTGTTCCATCAAATGGGAGAGGTGTCTGACTGTTTAGCATGTATGTAATTATATACACCCTGTGAGCCTCATGCTAGTAACATCATAAACCTGCAGCTCAGATCGGCCCACATCACATTATTAAACCGGGGGGGTCGAAATGTAAGGCCACGTGTGTGTGTGTGTGTGTGTGTGTGTGTGTCTGTGTGAGAGAGAGAGAGAGAAAGAGATAAGACCTAGTAACTACCACAGTGGTTTTTCTGGCCGTGCAGTGTGTGTCTGTGTGGGGGGGGATTTATAACCCAGAGCAGGAAAATGACTAAAGTGGAGGATAAATCCCCCCAAGGCTCCACCCACTGCCTTTGTCTGCCTCCGTTTAGACGTCTCATCATCGAACACGGGAAAGATCACTGACCCATTTTTCCCTGTGAGCACAAATGTCAACCGTTGCCTCGTCTACAGTCTAGTCCACTGACCCCCTTCCCCCAAACTGCCCCACACTACACAAACTGCTCCATTCTACCCCCACTGCCCCACTATCCTCCTCATTCTACCCATTCTACCCCACTGCCCCACTGTTCACTATTAAACTTTCCTTAGTACACCAACTGCCACACTTTTCTCAACCCCATTCCTTAATCTGTGTGTGTGTGTTTTCTTTTTGTCTCAGAGGATATAAAGGTGCACTCTGTGCCCTCAGAATAAGATGGGACAGACACACACACACAGACACACACACATGCACGCGCTCAAACACATACATTACAGACACACTGGCACCCTGAAAACTCAGAGAGGAGAAGCAGAGAGAGAGATCAGATGAGAGTCCAGTAGGGAATGATGGGATGAAAGATAGACCGGCATGATCAGTGGAGGAGCTGGCGGTCATTCGTGCTCTGAAATTTAACTACAGTGTCAGCTACATTAGTGTAACACACACACTCTATCTCACTTTCTCTCACACACACAGACACACACTCCAGTGCAGCTGAACACACTTACACTGATTAACTCTGACTGATCAGACGCTGCAGCCCTGAGGAGAAGCGTCTGTGTGTGTGTGTGTGTGTGTGTGTGTGTGAGAGAGGGAGCGCGTATGTGTGAAAAGTGTGAAAATATGTATGTATTTGTGCGTGTGAATATATGTGTATATATATATTTAGTTATTTATTTATACTGAACCCCCCCCACATTAACACAGATCAGCAACTGCACTTTCAATCCATCGCAGACTTTTTCTGAGAACCGGAACTCATGGGGAAACTGCAGGTCCTCAGCCTTTTTCTTAATAATTTAGCATTTAAAGTATGAAAATATATATATATATATTGCCATGAAAAAAGCGGTGACATCCGGACCTCGTCCTCATGCAGGGCTGCTAAGCAGAGCACCCAAACATGAACAACCCAACACGAGGACAAGGGGGCATGGTGGATGAGGCCTGGGCGTCAAAGCTGTTTTGTGCCAACATATATAATTTCTAGGGAAGAACCGATTGCAATTTTCTTGGCGAATTCCGATTACCGATTTTTATGTAAGGTGATCTGTTGATACCGATTTTTCCGATACTGCACCCCCCCGATAACAGGAAATTAGAGCTGCTGCGACATCGACACCAAAAAATGAGTTTCAATTTTTTTAATGTAACGTGGGAGTTACTTTCTCTGTTTACTAGTTACTTTTATAATAATGACATGATAGTGGCAGCTCTACAGCAAATACAAACAAAAATCTAATTTTC
>JBBPDH010004748.1:0-11511 GCA_037974565.1 Clupeocharax schoutedeni
AATGGTACGATCCTAGTGGGTCCTCCCATGTGATTAGCCGCATGGTGTTCCCCAAATGAAGCCCCGCCCCTACTTACAACAGAAGATTCGGCTCTCCCCGACGGGAGTCGGCTCTTCTCGTTCACTACAAAGAATCGGCTCTTAGAGCCGGCTCGTTCGCGAACGACACATCACTAACACACAACACTTTACACTTACACTGGACTGTCACTTACACTGCACTGTCACTTACACTGCACTGTCACTTTACACGGCACTGTCAATTACTGTACAATAATAACTTAAGACTACTGCTGCTGCACTGTGTTGTCTCGTGTCTTTCACGTCCTTACGTCTTTATGTTTTATCTCTGAAGAGGATGTTCAAGTAAGAATTTCATTGTGCTCTGTACACTGTACTTTGTACAAATTACAATAAACTTCAACTTCAACACAGCACACAGCACAACACACCACCTTCTCTTACAAAGAACATCACCCAACTAACCACTAAATATCTAAGCACCACCCTCTTATCCCCAGTTTCCCGCCTAAAATCGTGATGAGTTGCAGGTGCAGCTCATCACCCCCCACACAGTTCCCCCGCCTAAAAACCTGTGCCCCTTAATTAACCCCAAAATACCCCCCAGGGCTCAACGGAGCCAGTCTCACCCACCCAGCTCGCCACATTATTAAAAATGACCATGACTGTGAGTGCAACGTAAGTAACTGTTGTAACAACGTATGTTACAACAGTTTGGACTCACTGATCAAAGTATGTTTTCTTCACTGTCACTGTTAATGGCACTTTTAATGCCTTTTATGTTTGTCCTCAGTTGCAGATTTATAAGTAGATTAGCAACAAAATGTAATTTTTGTGTTCTAAGATTTAAAAAATCCCCAGTTTACACTTATTATCAGTTCTGTTAAGTCAGCAAGCGGGTACATATGTTTGCTAGCACTGCACTTAAATGGGTCATTGTACTGACCCTCCTGGCCACAGATAGCACTGGCATAATAGGATCAGTCTTGTAATCTCCTGATGCCAAGTCCAGTGCTAACACAGCTGCGCCACTTAATAGCCCATTAGTTCAAACTTTATTTCTGAGACTTTGATATGGAATGATGTGGAAAGAAACCCCCCGCCACTGGCTAATTATTCTGTCAGCCATGGAGTGACCCATTAAAACAGTAAATGTAAAATTCATTGGCATCACTGACCTGAAAACGTTTAATTGGCTTCAAGTGACCAACAGTTGTTCTTCTATGGAAACCCTTTCTTTCATTTTTAATTGTTTAATGTAAAGTAGTAAGAGACAGGTTGTATTGCTTGTCTGTTTGTGTTTGTGTTAAATCCTAATTTGGTGAAATTTGGTCCCTTAATCTAGAGTTCAGATTCTGTGCACTTAAACAAATATAGAGATAGCAACAATGCCTAGCAAATGAAAAAAAAGAAAAGAAAAAAACAACAACAAAAGAGAACCAGAAGAAAGATGCTCTAACGCGGGTGTATGGGGAGAAGGGGAGAGGACACAGGTTAAATTCAAAAAGGATTTAATGAAACAAAGACAGACAAATGAACACAACTGAAACATGACTCATGCTCCGGGACAAACAGGGGAACATAAAGAAGTGCAGCATGCAGGCAAACAGAAGAACTCAGACTAATGCTGCTCGCAGGCAGACGGAATATCAGATCGGAGCTGCACCAAAGCAGGAGAGACTCGAGCACGGTCTCACTCTCTAATGAGAGCTTTAGATACGGGGAGCACGGGTCTGCAAAACAAAAACAAGACACAGCAGGAGTAAAATGTAAAAACAGAAAACAGCATAAACACACACAATGAGAGAAAATACAGGCATGACTAGACGCAGAGACGGACTGGGTTATAAGAAGGTCACGGAGAGGAAACAGGGGTGTGGGGGCTGATCGAAGACGAGACACAGGTGAACACAATGAGAGGGGCCTTGGCACAATCGGAGCTGACAGACACACTCGGGAAAAGGGTACAAGGGAAGGGGGCACGGAGGGGATTGGGATGAAGGGGAGAAACGGGAGGATAGGCTCAATACTCGGGGGAAACAGGACTGTGTCTGGGAGGGGCAGGCGAGGCGGCTGTGACAGATGCAGGTGAGTTTGATGGAACATATTGGCAGCTGAAAGGGTAAATTCCAGCTGATATTATAAAGCAAGCTTTTTATTTACAGTCAATTGTGGTGCACAATTCTCAACAAATGCACTTGTCCCACAAACTGATTCAAAAATGGGGATAAAGTGCAACAGGCCGTGTTATTCTGATACTAAATGTGTTCATACAATGTATGTATGCTGTGTTACACAAAACCAGTTGGGTAGAGGTCATATTTAATAGAGGTCCATATTTAATAGGGGTCCATAACATACCTAGCATTTTCACCTATGATCTGTTTCCGTTCCTGTTTTCTGTTCGTTTATATTCCAGCGTTTGCTGAGGACTCCGGTTATGTCATGTGTTCAGTTCTGTTCTGCTTTTGCCCTTATAGCGTCTTGTTTTTGTTTTAGGAGTCTGAGTTGCCTCCATGTGTCCCTGCTTGCCCTGTGTCCCTGCCTGTCCTCCCATGTTTCAGTCCCATGCCCCTACTCAGTCTGTGTCCCGGTTTCTCCCTCGTGGTTCTGTCTAGTCTCGTGTCCCTGTGTAACCCATGTCGCTGCTTTGTGTTGTTGCCTGTGGTTATGTTCCTGATTCGCCCGTTCCTGTTGTGTCCTGTCCATGGGTGTTCCCTGTTCATGTGTGTGTTCTCTGTTCCTGTGTTGTCCTGGTCTTCCCTGGTGGTCCCTTGCAGACCCACTAGGGGTCCCCCTTGTCCCTGTCTGGCCCTTGTCACCTGCGTCTAGTTCTGGTCCTGTCATCCCTTGCACCTGTAGTGTATCCCTGGTGATTACCCTGTTGTTCTCATTGGTTCCTGTCCATGTCTGGTCATGTATTTAGTTTGTGCCCCATTTCTTGTCAGCCATGGTGGTATTTTCATTCACAGCACTGTCCTAAGAGTCAGTCCCTCTCCTTGTAAGTACTCCTAGCCTTGTTCGTGGTTTCTTTTATTTCCTGAATGGCCCACGAGCCTGTTTCTGTTTGCTCTGCTTTACCTCTGTAAATAAAATCACATTCAAGTCAAGCATGGCGGTTCAGCTTGGTGCTCTCAGTTTTTCCAACCACATACAGGAGGAGAATGTGACAATCCTCTGTAACATCAAATATGAAATGATTTTTTTCTACTGTGAGCTGTAAAGGGGCTCAGAAATGAAGCATGCATACATGTATAGTGTTTGTTATTAGTACTGATTCAAGTTATACATTTACAACATTAAGTGAAAGGAGATCCTGTCAGTGAGACTGTTAAATCAAATTAGAGAAATTTAAGTGCTTAACTAAGGTGATACAAACATGGGTTTTATTTTTTTGCTCTGGATTAGCTTTTTCTTTTTCTCTTTAAAATAAATTATCTATAATATACTGTACTAGTAAACATGACTAATGTAATTACAAGTAACATACACAACCTATTTCTTGCTATTGGTGGTGTAAGCAGCGGTGAGACAAATCTGTATAGATAAAATACCTGATGAAGACGTCAATACTTTGAAAAAGTCACTTAAATTCATGCTGAAATAAATCAGATCAAATCAACTCCCTTTTATTGTCACATCACGTGGTGCTGGTACAGAGGTACAGTACATGCGAGTGAAATGCTTGTGCACAAGACTGCTATGGTATGATAACATACATACAACATATATTATTTACATGATATATACAGTATAAAGTGAAGATGTGCCTATAAAGTTTAACACTTAAGCAATTCTTATAACACTTATTATAAGAATTGCTGTAACCATTAGTTGCTGCCAAACACAATAAAACAATTGCATCGATCATCCTTTTTCCTGATCAAAATTAGCAAATCATTTCATCCAGTCTAATGCAATCATCCATTATAAATTATATGACTGTGGTGGTAGAGGGACTAAAAGGGTATGTGTTTACAGTATTCGACAGTGTGAAATCAATCAATCAGATTGAATAACAAGAATGATCAGTTTAATAATATAAACAACCAAACAATTTATATTTCTATCTGTTTAAGTGACACTAGACTCCACTAGACTAGTAGAAGAGAACTGGTCTCCACTAGACCAGTTCTCTTCTACTTTCTTCCATATATCAGACTATGTGTCTCTGAGGACTCTGTGTGTATACGTGTGTGTGTTGGGGATGGAAACACTCGCACACACTTCTATCTCAGAAGGGACTTGCCAATCACTACTGATTCTACCCTCAAGCATCTGTCACTTTTTGACACATTCCTGAAACAGGACCACCCATTGGTAGACCATGATTTGCAATTACAGTTGTCCTACGCCAGAGGGCAGTAGGACCCCAGGAGTCTCCATATTACTGGAAACAGATGTTGCAATGAGTGGCTGGATGACACCAGAGAAAGATGTTTCTTTTAGGTCTATACATCAAATCTTTCATGCGTTAACTTCATTCTTCAGCAGACTGCCATAGTTCAACATCATTGTTATATCACGTCAGATATAAAGGCGTTGTTAGGGATTTTCATTCTAGGCTGGCCTGAATGTGGACCAGATCATCTGTTGGGGATTCGGTTTTCATTTTAAAAACAGACTGCAAGTTGCACAAAGACTGGCCAACAATTAATTCTGCTTAATTCCATACTAAAGTTATGGAATTAACAATCTTCACACACACCTCTGATTAAGTCAGCTTGCTAGCAGCTCTTAATGTAATGTCAGGGTTATTAGTGTGAAGGATGTGCCTAAATTGGTCAGTTATAGTGAGTGTAAGGCTGTAGCTTGTCTTGGTAATAACTTAATTGGTAAGTGCTTTAATTGGTAATAACTTAATTCGGGCAGTGTTTTAACCAGTACCGTAACTAGTCAATTATAGTCAAAGTAAAGCAGATGCTAAGCTGATGCTAAGATGCTAAGCTGGTACAAGTAACACGTTAATTAACTGATATGAACTAAATTGTGATGGCAAGGCAGTGAGATGACTAAAACACTTGCAATTAATCAAAAAAATAATTATAAGAAAAAGAAATGTGGATCATGGGAGAATATTTCAAGCAACCGAGTAGAATCTGAAGTGGCGATACTAAACCAAGCATAAGTGATAGTGGCTATTTACAAGTACAAGTTAATTGTCTACAGCACTTGCTAGCTGCAACAGAGCAAAACAACTTATTTTCAGGGACCCCAAGCTTATGTCAGCAAGACAATGCCAAACCACATACTGCGCGCATAACAAAGGCATGGCTGCGTAAGAAGAGGGTGCGGATGCTTGACTGGCCTGCCTGCTGTCCTGATTTGTCTCCTATAGAGAACGTTGGGTGAATTTTGAAACAAAAACGCATCAAGAAAGACTCCGTACTGTTGCGCACCTAAAACGTTGTTTGCAGGAAGAATGGGACAAACTAACACCTGCAACACTTAGTTACTTGATTTCTTCAATGCCTAAACGTCTTTTAAGTGTTGTTAAAAGACAGGGTAACTGTACAAAGTGGTAAATGTTTTACTGTCCCAACTTTTTTTGGAATGTGTTGCAAGCCTGAATGGCAAGAATGGATATTTATTTAAAAATCAAATGATGTTGACTGAATAAAACATGAATGATCTTGTGTTCATACTGTCAGCAATTAAATAAAGGTTAAGGGAAATTTGTAAATTACTGCTTTATTTTTTTATTCACATTTTCCACACTGTCCCAACTTTTTCTGATTTGGGGTTGTACACACTGTGTGTGTGTGTGTTTGTGTGTGTGTGTGTTTGAAGTTATTCATTTTCTCATGTATTATACCAAATATTTTCTGTGCGGTATGTGCTGTAAAAGTTTGAAAACAGCTGCTTATAAATATTTTTCCTTTAAAACTGGTGCTCCATCCGACAGTGTCTGCATGTGGTGGACAGGATGTACAAGAATCAGATGTGGTAATTTAGCAGTCAAGAAAGCAATAAAGTGAGTGAAAGACAGAAACCACTTGTGTAGTCCTCTGGCACTTAGATACTTTTGGCCCAGCCTCTAGATATTCCCCATTGCCAACTACTCTTCCAGCCTCTGAACACAAAGCTCTTCAACTTTCTGCCATTTCTATTACCTCTGTGCACTCACACACCATAAGTTGGTGGGGCTATGACTGCACCGCTGGAGGCAAGGCTTGCTGGTCTCATGAGGCCTCAATCAGTCAACTCAGGCAGAACTCTCACTTTATCTAGATTGAGCCTGCAAGGTCTGGGTTCAAATTGTATCCAGCATCACAATGATAAAAAAAACGCTGGCTCTCTGGACAGGAAACCACTATGGGATTTCCCGTCTGTGCCACTAAGGCACAACACACACTCCATTTAAGTGCTCGGTTCAAATGTAGGAAGAGAATGAATTGCCTCCGGGAAGCAGGAATGTACTAGTGTTTACTGTGGGATATGCACCTTTGCTTCTCTGGGTGTACATGAAACTACTGGTGGTATGGTACATGAAGACAGTTGAGGAGAAAGTCATGTGAATAGTGAATGAATGAATGTACTTCCCACCGTGACATGAGTAACATGATAAATCGTGATTTAAGCCATTTCATGCATGATACTCAAATGCATCACCTACTTATGAGATTGAGGGCGTATATGTAAATCTGTTTGTATAAAGAGAATGAAAAGAAGGAAACTGCAATTTTACATCTTCAGTTCCCTCTAAAGGGGCTCAGTGTTTACAAGAAAATGGCTGTTTAGTCTAATTAGCCTTCAATCTCTTTGCCCTCATGAACTATTTGTGTTGGAACACAGTATATTTTTGTGATTTGGTAAATGAAGAGGCAAGGTAAAGGTCAACCAGGCCTCCCACCCTTTAAGATAAAAAGGTTACAGAATTAAACTTGGAAAGAAAACTCATATCATGGCCACATAAGCGGTAGAAGTCAGAGCATAGCCCTTTCTCAATAAGCGGAATGGAAGAATTTAGGCCCTGGTTGTCGAATGTGACTTGGAGCAACAACTGCATTTAAAATGACCTGAATAAAATGCCCAGACAACGTCCCGAAGTGGAGTGGGCTGTGTAATTAGTCTTGAAGTTGCTTGAAATTGCATGCATTTATACTTGCATTTTTACATGGCTAATCCCTATCCAGATATCCTCAAATTCAAGATGTGTGAACCACCTGGGTATAAAGTCAGAATGGCCTTTTTAATTTATTTTCAAAAATATCTATCAGTAGGAGTATGACTGAGAAGAATTTTAGTTTATAAATTGCAAGTTCCTCCCAAGGTTTCTTCCTCCATCTGCTCACAAGCTGCTTTGTGACAATATCAGCTGTAACATATGCTATATAACTACATTTGACTTGATTCTGGAAGGGGTTCAACATGCTTAAAGAGCACCAAAGAAAGAATGAACTATGTTACTGTATGCACACCAGGTCACGTGGTGTCAAAGGGCACTGGAAATGACTGCACATCAGGTATAGAAAGGGTGGAAACGGGTGTTAGTACTCGCACAGACATTGAAGTGACATGCTTCAATTCTCACGTGTCCCTATCCTTTCTACCTCCAGGGCTGTGTGTAGTAAAAGCTCAGAGGTGCTCTCCTCATCCCTCGCTGTGTGTGCGAGTGAGAACGAGGACCCGTTTGGTGCGGGTCTCAACTGTTCACCCGCTCCCTGGTGTCACCCACATCGGGGCTTTTCCGCCACGCAACACAGTTGTGTCTAAGGGGTTCTTGGTCCTGCATTCCTGTATGACTGTGACAGTAGCTTAATATTTATTTAGGACTAGGTCCCAAATTAACAAGAAAACCAATCTTGGTTTTAAATTTAACAAATGTCTGTTGCAGTACAATGATTTGTTGCTGCTTAGGCTTTGTATGGCACCCACTGCAGCTGCCTATGGAACCAACACTTTTTGTGACATTTTTTATTAGAATAAGCATTAAGCTGCTAAAAAGATATTATGTCCTGGCATGTGATAAACTGGCACATTTGTGGTCAGGACATTTGTTGGGTGCATTTAAGCTCACACCTAGCCGGAATCCAGCAGGCCTACTGAAGCCCCACCAGCTTCCTGACACGGACGTAGGGGCTAATCCCCCACGACCGTGAACTCCCTCTGGGCAAGGACCAGACGTGAGAATTAGAATCCATTCTGTGGTTTTTATTCACAAGAAAACAAACCAGGCTCAGTGGCCGTTGCTATGCACGAGAAAACGAGATGCGGCTACAAACACAGAAAATGAGGTGATGGACTGATCATGAATGGTGAACACAAACAGAATTAAATTAACAACATGAACACAAGACAGCTGGAACAAAAGAGCACATAAACAGAAAACAGCTGATAACCAAAAACACATGACACGAAGCAAAATAAAAGCTCTCAAAACCCAATAGAACCATGACCCCAAACAAAACAGAAAAGCAGCGGCCTCTACCAGCCGCCGACCAACCCTAACACTTCCCCTAGCTTCATTACTGTGTATTAATGTAAAACAGGCCGCTCCATGCTAGAGGAGTCAAGTGGTCATGCGGTTGATAAAGAAATAAAATAAGTAGGCGACTTCTTTCCACACCTGGTTTTTACTGGTGTGGATATAAGCCAGCTGGGAAAACCAAAGAATAGAGGGAGAGAGAAAAACAGAGATAGAGACAGAGAGAGAGAGAGAGAGAGAGAGAGAGAGAGGTGAGCCCAGCTTATAGTTTAGTGTATAATCTATTGTTGATGGTTATGTTTCATTTTTTTTTTTGACACTGATGTGTTTTCTTTGAATAAAAGCTCCCCTGTACATCAGATCCGATATCTCTGCATGTGTTTCTGGGTGTGTGTAATCTTGGTAAAAGAGTACAATAACTTCCAGTGCCAGGCCTGCAACAAGTAAGGAATGCATAAACGAGGGTTGCAGAATCCAAACAGTACCTAACGACCAACACAAAAAAAGGGATGTGCACTGGACCGACTGATTGCCATATGGAATAGCCAGTTCACCAGCAAAATGTCAAAGTTTTATGGATCGCGTGTTACAAATTCTCCCAAGCATTGTTTGCAATGCTTAGGAAACCAGAAGGTGAACCCTGAAAAACTACTGAGAATGTCTTATAATGACATGATGACACAGAAACAATTGTTCTTCCAGCCAACCTAGTGTAACATACATGGGACTTAGGACAGACCAAGAAGGGTTTCACCTAATACTGAAAAAGGTGGAAGCAAGAAAAAATGCAACAGTTCCCAAGAATGTCACAGTGCAAAAAGCATTCTTAGCTTTATTGACATCCTACACAAAGTTCCTCAAAGAACCTATCAACCATCCTCACTGACTGAGTTGCTGTACAAAGACATGGAACTGATCTGCTGGGTGTTAAGCAGCCTCCGAGATGCAAAGGCACTGTTGACGTCCTCCATGTTCTTGACTTAAATTGCACAATTTCTACAATTGCCTATTAGACTACCTTCTGATGCAAGCGCAAATGGGTTAGAAGAAGTGATGTCTTGAACGGTGTATTGGCTACCGACTATACTGGTCAAAATTCTAGGGCCACAGACAGAAGTCCCAGACTTAGCCACTGCCTGCCTGCAGAGTTGGGCATTACTGCTTTCAGTCTATGATAAAGTCTACAAGCTATCAGTAGAACATGCTAATGCTGACTATCCATTATCTGTCACATGCATAGTTATACAAGTACAACACGCAGGGAAATGTATCCTGAACCACTCCTTTTATGACTGTGCAAAGTATAATTTTAAATTAAATGCAAAACTTACAAAAAATAAGATCTAAAGAAGTAAATAGCTTAAACAATGAGCAACACAAGTTAAAGATAAAATATGTACTTTTTGTTAGTTTTTTTAGTAAATGAAGCAGCAGTCCATCAGATTTACATATGTACAACATGCAAGTGGAATGCTAAAGTGCATTGTGCCATTTTAGATATGAGGTCCTGTTTCAGTCCCTTATGGCAATGCTATGAGCAGAAGGGGGCATGTTCTAGATTTGAGACTTGAAGGGCCAGAGGATAGAATCTCCTCGAGTCTCTTTTGCAGAATTTGAAACAGTCCGTTACTGGGGTGGGATGAGTCTTTTAAGGTCCGATCTGCTCTGGACCTACATCTGCTGGTGTAAATGTCCTGCAGGAATGTGATTCTGTCACACGGATCACTCACTAAGGTTTTCCTGAATACAGCTATTCCCAGGAGGTGATGTTCTGTGTGAGGATACTCTCCATAACCCCTGAATAGACAGCCCAAAGGATCCCTGAGGAAACCCCGAATTTCCTCAGTTGTCAGAGATGGTACAGGCGCTGCCTAGCCCGTTTGGACTGGACTTGAATTTGAGCAGTCCATGTCAGGTCTGAGGAGATTGCTGAGATACTTGAAGGACATCAAGGTGGTTATCCTGACACCATGACGATAGGTTCTTCACCTTGTCCATGTAGGCCATCTCCTCATTGTTGGAAATAATGCCCAACACCACTGTATCATCAGCACAATGGCGTTGGCCTCACAGTCAGTGTAGAGGGAGTACAGCAGTAGCAAGAGCACGCACCCCTGTGGTGCTCCAGTATTGGTGGTAATGCTGTCAGAGACACATCAACCCACCCTCAACACCATACCTCTAGACCAGGTCATGGGTTCAAATCCTACCTTCAGAACCACCACTGAGTCCCGGAACAAGACCCTTAACCCCAAGTTGCTCCAGACTGCCCCCTGTAGCTAGGGAATGGAAGTCGCTTTGGATAAAAGCGTCTGATAAATGCCGTAAATGTAAATTTAACAAGTACTCCAGCTACAGCATCTTGTGGTCAGTAAATAGTCCTCACTTTAGATGAGCTCACAAAAAAACATTAACTAACAGCTAGTAAATGTTTTATCACTACCTAAATTAATTATGAGTTACAGTAGGAATATGTGTTAATAAAGCATTTATTAACACACTGACTAACTGTTAATATGTGTCTGAATAGTAAGATGTATAAATGTGCATTTATATGGTTTATGAATAATTTACTAACACATTCTAAATTATCTCATGAACGACTTACAATTAATAACTAACCGGTTTGTAAGTAATGTAATGCTTTATTTAGAAATGATTAACTGAACCTTAATAAAGTATGAAAATACAATTATTAAGCATATTATATAGATGCTTATAAAGCAAGAATGAAGCATTCATAGCTGTATTTATAAACTGCTTACTAATGTCTATTAATGCAGGAACAATGCTTAACAAATAATTAATTAACTATTTACCAATGCTTAACTAATTATTCATAGGGTGTAGTTATTATAAAGTGTTACCATGTTTTCTTGGGATTTAGAAATATTGGTAATTTATGTACTGTGAAAAGAAACATTAATATTACTAGTATTTGTAAGTACAATAAAATATGTTTTCTATTTTGTAGTGATTTAACATGTATTGGTTACCGATAGAGTTGAGCCGGATACTCGGCTGAAACGAGTATCCGTTATGGATAAAGCACTTTTGACGAG
>JBBPDH010004762.1:13773-24404 GCA_037974565.1 Clupeocharax schoutedeni
CCTATGGGTTAAGAATGGGATCTCACTTAAGCTCATATGTGTGTAAAGGCAGGTGAGCTAACACTTTTGGCAATATATAACACTTTTGGCAATATAATGTTTCTGCTTATTTTGTTCATAATGGTTTGTATTTGCCGTGTGTATAATATTGGAATGTTGTAATATTGGACTGGTAGTATATATATGAAAACACAGACACACATTATTTTATTACAATTATTTGTAGGAAAATAAATTTTATTACAATAAGAAGGAGGGCTAAAACAGCACAAACGTAAGGAGAAGCAAAGAATATTACAGATTTATTTGGAACTGTACAGTGTGACCAACAGTCAATCAATAAAACTCTCTTGAGGTTATATCTAACGATGGAACTGGGCATCCACTGTATAAATCAAATAAAATATATATATATATACAAATTTTTCTTTCAGTCTGATCGTAACAAGCATTACATTTCACCCAGTACTACTGGAGCTGTGTGTTTATTCTGGAACAAATATATGCATGCCCTTATTATTTACCCAACCCCCCCCCCCCACCCCACACACACACACGAGCACACAAGCACACACTCCTGCATCTCTTAACTCCAAAGTCTGATGAAAAAATGAACTTCCAACAAATCCTCTTTCTTCATTGCATGGATTTCAAATTGCCTTTTGGACCATATCTGACACAAACACACAAACAAACTTCCCCACCTCTTCTCCATTTAAAGAACAGTCGTGAAGACTCCAGTGGGAGTTGGAGTTGTAGGAGCTGCACATGAAATTATTATTTTTAATAGAAAATGGGTTTTACCATTCATCAGAGAGTAGTACAGAGGCCCAGAGACGCCCCACTCCGCCCCGGCTGACCACTTTACACCGCATGTACATCAACACACAATATGGTCTTATTTCTATACAATATTACAGAATATAATAATTGTAATAACTGTTATAGAGAGAAAGAGAGACAGAGAAAAAGCGAGAGTGTGTGATATGAATAGATAGTGGCAGTCCTAATTTCCCATGATACCTCATCTACATAATCCACCGCATTATAAGAGCCCATTACATGCACATGCACACACACACACACACACGCACATATTAATGCATACATTTTCAACCAACTGATGCCATATACACACACACACACGCACGCAATCTATTCACTGAGCCTATACTACTCTGTGCTTTATTAACGACTGTCACAGTGTGTGTTTGTGTGTGTGCGTGTGTGTGTGTGTGTGTGTGTGTGTGTGCGTGCGTGCTTCAGCAGGTGATGGGACTCGGCAGAAAGGAAAAGCCTCTAAGGTTCTCATTACGCACGCGCGCGCACGCGCACGCGCACGCGCACGCACACGCACACGCACACGCACACGCACACGCACACGACCACGCACACGCACACGCACACGCACACACACACACACACACATAAGAAGTGCAGAATCTCAGAAATAGGTGCAGGTATTGTATAATAATCTAGATTGTTATGGTTTACGTATTTTGTACTAGTTTGTATTACGTATTTTTTCAAATACATGGTCATAGCACAGGCGTAAGCCTTGCAGCAAGCATGTCATTACTGCTCTGTGTCGCATCATTATATATTAGCATTTTAAAACTTTCTTTATTTACAGATTTTTATTGTATTTGTTTAGGCTTAATATTTTGTGTTGATTTTGTCTCTATGCGTTTGTCATAACAGAAGCAATTTCCTCCAGAATCAAAACATTTAATTCTGAAAACAAACAGAACAAGGACAGACGTACAAACTCAAATCTCATCAAACAGAATCAGATCTATGTATAATATATACATATACCAACAAACAGTGAGAGAGAGAGAGAGAAAATTCCAGTTCCAGTTGGCGTCACCTAAAACTCATCTCCCTGAATGAAAGTGTTTGTATGTTTAATATGCTGTTGTCTGTGTGTGTGTGTGTGTGTGTGTGTGTGTGTGTGTGTTTGGGTGTGTGTGGGTGTGTGTGTGTGTGTGTGCATATATACATGAGTGTGTGTGTTCACTGAGTTGAATCTAATCCAGCTGCAGGGCTGAAGCAGCCAAACAGAACCGAACATACCACACTGATACTCCACACCTCCACCTTTACATCCCTGCATCCCTCCATCCCTACGTCCACCTGTCTGTCACAGCAGGACAGCACACCAGAGAGTTTGTCTGTCTGTGTGTGTGTGTGTGTGTGTGTGTGTGTGTGTGTGTGTTCATTCAGACAGAACCCTGCTGAGAATTGAAGTGCAGAGTTTTGGCAGAAGGTCAGTCAGACTATTCAGAACCGGCATGATGGAACAGCGGGAAAAACATGCTCTCCAAACTCCAGGCTTAAAATTCCAAAAGTTTGAAAACATACTTCGTCTGACGCATCACTCTAATACCTTGCTTTTCAAAACTGGGAGTAAAACAAGGGGTTATCTGCTATAAGCAGTTGGGCTCTACAATGATCTTAACATGTTCCCAAAGAACCAGAGGTCCATGACCAGGAATCTGAATGCGATGCAGAAAAATACAAAAAGTCTGAAGACACACAGACTACATGTCAGGATTTGTGACAACATATTAAGCCTTCAGTGAGGCACTCCATACTTTTATTCAACGATCTGTTACTTTGTGTTGTGAATTGTTCTTGTATTCGCTCCGGTTGCACCAGCTGATTGCTAAACATTCGAAACATCTACTTGTCAGTGAGATCATGTACATCTTGATGCTGGTGTCATTTGTTTCCACAAGATTTTTGTTTGTTGCATAACAGCACAAATTGTGGTTGCTATGGTTACCGGCAGGGTGCTCACTTATTAGGACAACTGTTAGGACACAGCCTGAGTTTAGTGTGATTTTGAGACAAATGTATAGAAGTATAAATATAAAACTCTGAGCATAAAGT
Source organism: Clupeocharax schoutedeni (assembly GCA_037974565.1). NCBI lineage: Eukaryota > Metazoa > Chordata > Actinopteri > Characiformes > Alestidae > Clupeocharax > Clupeocharax schoutedeni. The sequence goes on from JBBPDH010004762.1 coordinate 16,669, forward strand.
TGACAGTGTATAAACTGTAATCCTGAATACTGAATGTTACTCAACAGTTAAAAGTGATAGGCTGTTCAGTGTTGAACGTTCTAGATCACACCAGTGTGACACTACACTTTAATAAAAAATAGTCACTAATGTAATTGGCGCACTGGTTCTTTGTTAAGTCGTTAGGATCACAGACAAGCCGTTAACTTAAGATGAATGTAGTGTCCTTGTATGTAGCGTCTCTTTTCTTGATTTTTCTTCAGTCTGCACTCAGTGAGCGTAACCACACTGACCCTCATCTGATGTCACATGAACACCTTATATAAATCATACATCACTCTGAATAGGATCATGTGCCAAATGAGTAAATGGGTTCAGCCAACATCACCTTGGTAGGACATCATATTTACAGCCCACATCATGTCCACTCATGATTAATTGTTCCTCCTGGTTCTATTAGAATTCAACATCGCCTTCAGTGACCAACTGGACAAGATGATTGAGGTTTTTGTAATACAGTGCATGCAAAAATGTGGCTCGCCTGGTGAAATGTAAAAGTCCTGAGCACCCTCAACTTGTGGAAAAACATGAATTTATGAGAAGGTAAAATGTCCATTATTATAGTGTAAACCCTAAATATGCTCCCGAAACACTTTAATTTAAATTTAAGCTTAGCTTAATACATTACCCTTAAAAAAATGTAAAGGCAAACCTGTATCCATACTGAACAGTTTACAAAGAACTGCCTACTCCAGCTGTAAATTCATACGTATTCTTTGGTAAGTATAGCAGTGGTTTCCGCAAACAGATTTTTTCGTGAATCAGTTAAATTCCAAGAAAAAAATTCACTGAAGCCCTGGATTCTGAACTGCGACTTTGCAGGGGTTTATGGTACATAATTAGGGTTTACTAAGACTGGCAGCTACACCTGCACTCACTAATGGATTTAATACTAATTCTATACAATACCTGGTGTGTGGGTGTGTGTGTGTGTGTGAGAGTGAGTGAGTGAGTGAGTGAGAGAGAGAGAGAGAGAGAGATCTTACCCGCTGCAACGGCGGAGCACATGACGAAGAACATGCCGACAGCAATCCTCTTCAGAGACGAGGGCAGGAGCCCCCGGCGCTTCAGCATGGGGTCCACCAGCTTATCCTTCAGCGGGATGAGCATCAGGATCAACACGGCATCAAACATCGTCAACCAGGCTGCAGGGAACTGGAACCGCATCTACACACACACACACACACAGGATTTTTTTTATGCCTACTAGGAACACGTCTATCGAAACCCCACCCCACACACACACATTTTGCAGATGCACAGTTGTATAATTAGAGACTGTAGCCCATTTGATGATGCAGAGTCTTGTGTGTAAAAACAGTCAGCAAAACTACTATACACACTCATACCAACACCACACACACTACTGTTACAGGATCACCACTGTGCAGAGAATGGGCCACCACCCAAATAATATTTGGTCCAAAATGGTTTCTCTTTCTGTTGATACATTTATCATTCAATTACATTCCTGCTTACAAAATAGTTGGGACACTGTGCAAATCTGTTGATGTGATCGTCTGCAAATCATGTTAACCCTTTTTTAAAACAATGACATGTCAGATGTTTAATAAAAAATACAGGTTCTGTTTAGTAAAACCAATGGAACTATAAGTGTAAACATACCAGATTACAAACTATCACCATAAGCGCTTCTCAAGATACAGACATTTTATTTGCAGTGCCCCCGATGGACATAATTTCATGGAATGCAATAGTGAGGTCACATTTTTAAAGTTAGATTTTTGCTATCCCTGCTGGCTACTGGAGAACTACATTTCTGCGTTGCTGTTATTCACTAGGTGGTGCTTCTCCACAATTTTCACATCACCAATTTACCAATTTCCATGTTGTTCCATTTTATTTCACACAACTTAATGTATGGACACCTATGATTTGATTTCTTTGCATGAGTGGAGTAGATGGGTTGTTATCAACATCTGGTGAGAATTTCATGTCAATATTACCTTTAAAAATATATTTACTTAGACAATTGGTGACGTGTTCAATGCGTATTTTACTCACTATACATATTCAGTAATTACTGGAGAGGCGGTTGTCTAGCTACTGCCCAAAAAGTCTTTTGTGCCTTTAGGGGATGTTACAGAGAAGGCATACACCCACCTGGGGAAACAAATCTCTTATCATGCATAAGTCATGTGGGGCGACAAGCCCACCAAGCTTCAAATGGACTGGTGAAGTGTATGAAATGGCTGACAGAAAGAAAAAACAACTCTATAAACCCCTTAGACTGATGTCGAAACAAAATATGATGAACAAAAGCCTCGCTCTGCTTTAAAAGAGAACATTTCTCCAGTAATTAATCCGTAATTTCTGCTTAAAAAGAAGCCTCTTCATAAACGTTTGTGATGTTTGTGACGTTTGTGACAAAGCCTTCAGAGAGAAAAACAAGCCTGTTCAATGAATCCTACCACACTACTGTCCAGAAAACACACCAGGGCTGCTCGATTCCCACAAACAAATGACCAACGTTACTCTGGTCAATATTAAGATCACGATTTTTTAACAAAACAATTGTTCATTTATTCTAATAGACTTTAACTTATTACACTTTAAACTTTGAAAACTGTCTGATGATTATGCAGTGATGCTAATATAGAATCAAGGTCTCTTATTTTGAAAATTGACCCAATGCTTCATGTCATTCCAGACACAGATCTTCATGCTGCTGTACTGCTGTAGCCACAATATGATGCCTATGGATCATTAAATATAAATAAACTCTAGTAATGTGTCAATGCAGACATATTTCTAGAAGAACAAAAATGCTTTCGAAATGTCTGACTAAATCACAAATATAGGCAGCACTGGCTGTAAAACATAACACAGCGTCCCCTGGTGGAATCCAAAGAAACTACAAGGTAAAATGAGAGCTTCACTGCAAAAAAGAAAGAGACATATTAATAATTTTCAAATCTCAAATATCTTGTATTAGGAACCCCGGGCATCCATCTTTGGTGGCAGCCCCCTTCTTCACTTGGTAAATGGGTTAAATGCAGAGAAAGAATTTCACATTGTTCACACTGTGTGCTGTGGTGTGTTTACATGTGACCATGAGTGTTAATAAATAAAATTAAAAATTGTGAAGCTGAAATTTAACGCTGCAACCTCAGGTGGAATCCAGGGGGAAAACAAGGCAAAATCACTGCAAAAACAGAAAGGCATACATTTTGCTTTCAACTATAAAATAAAATTAGATTAATGAAGAAGCCCTGCAAATATTCCAAGACTTAATTAGTACTGCTTTTAAACTCTGTCCTGTGGCCCAGCATCCTCAGAACCTTCTGTTTAGCTGCTGAGAGCAACCTGACAGTGAGCATCACTTCAGGAACTCCTCTGTACAAGTCCACAAAGCCCGACAGTGAACAATCAGAGCAGCAGAATGCAGCACCAAATCTTCTCCTGCAGAAGATCTAAATCAGGCGCTGAAAGACCAAAGCAATCCAGATCATTAAAACTCTTCATATGCCAGCTACCAGCCATTATCTGTTCCAACTGTGGAGCTCGAGCTAATGGTTCTGCATCCTTATGGCCAAAAATTAAGAGAAGCTCCTCATACTACAATATTGTTAATATCATTCTATTATCTATTTTTATGTTTTTGCAGTTTGTCAGGAGCGACTCAGGGTTTCATTTCATTGTACACTATACTCGTTTTACTGTGTATGTAATAAATACACATCTGGAATCTTGAAACCATTCACCAGTTACTGCTGTGTTTCTGAATGAACTGAAACGGGCTGCAGTGATCAAGACGATTTGATGTTATTTTTAACATTACGGGCCTGTATCTGCTCTGCCATGCCAACAAAAAGGTCATCCTAACAAGCACAGATTTCTCCACAAACAAGTTTTCTAGGGAAAACACTCCAACTCCACGGTCTTTGTCCAATTAACTGAGAAAATTACTGAAACTCTCGATTATAATGACTTTGACCCAGAGGAGGGTGTATTTTGCTTTTGAGTCTCCATTCCTCCAGAGGTTCCTCCAGCTTTAGGGAGTTATTTACCGCTTCTGTAGCCCTTTGCTCACTCACAAGGGGCTCAGACCCCATTCTGTAAAGCAGCTTTATGAGAACATGAGCTGTAAAAAGCGCTATAGAAATAAAATTGAGTTGACATTATTGACATGTTCAATGCATCCGACAGAGTAAGGTGGGGGGTGTAGACTTTGGGGTTCAGGGGGGTGGCGAGATGGGAATGAGGGGTTGGGGATCAGGAGGATTGGGGATGAGGCAGATAAGGGTTGTTGGGTTGAGGGTATCAAGCATTGGGTTGGGTATGGAGAGGTTGGGAATGGGGGGTGAATTGAGGCAGACTGGGTATGAGGAGTTGGGGAATTAGGTATAGGGGATTGAGGATGGGAAGGCGGGGATGGGGAGGTTGAGAATGAGTGGCATTGGCAATGAGGGGTTGGGGATTAAAGATGGGGAGATGGGGATGGGTGGATGAGGGATCGGGATGGGGATGTGAGGATAAGGGATGGGAGGATGAGGGATAGGGGATTGAGGATGGGGCAATTGGTGATTGAGGATGGGGAGATAAGGGATGGGAGGATAAGGGATGGGGATGGGAGGATTAGAGATGGGGGATGAGGGATTGAGGATGGAGGGGATTAGGGATGGGGGACGGGAGGATGGGGAGATGGGGCATTGAAGATGGGGAAATGGGGATGGGAGGATTAGGGATAGGGGATTGAGGATGTGGCAATAAGAGATGGGAGGATTGGGGATGGGGGATGCGAGGATGGAGTGATGGGGAGATTGGGGATTGAGAATGGGGAGATGGGGATGCGAGGATTTAAGATAGGGGATTGAGGATGGAGAGATGACTACACACACACACACACACACACACACGCGCGCACACACGCGCACACACGCGCACACACACTCACACACACTCACACACACGCACACACACGCACACACACGCACGCACACGCACGCACACACACGCACGCACACGCACGCACACGCACGCACACGCACGCACACGCACGCAGACGCACACACGCACGAAGGCTCATGTAAATCTGCTTGGAAAGAAAAGAGAGAGATCAAACATGACAGTGTCCTCTTTCCATCAGTGACTCCGGTGTGTATTAACTGCTGTTTGTTATGCTGCATCTCACAGTCAACATGCTGCCTTCCCCTCCTTCTGTCTGTGTATGAGTGTGTGTGCGTGTGTGTGTGTGTATATGAGTGTGCATATAAGTGTGTGTACTGCTTTATTTTCACGTCCTCAGCACCCTCAAGTGGCCAAAACAAGATATGATCTACAAAATACACAAAAACCCATGGGGCATGGTGGAGAGAGAGAAAAAAAGAGAAAGAAATTGAGAAAGATAGGAAGAGACACAGAGAGGGAGGGGAGTGCACGAGAGAAAAAGAGAGGGAGAGAGAAAAAAACAATAGAGCAAGAGGGAGAGAATGCATGAGAAAGAGAGTCATGAAGAGTGTAAAAGAATGCATGAGAGAGACGGAGCAAGACAGAGGGAGAGAGAGACAGAGAATTAGGAAGAGCATGAAAGAAAGAAAGAGAGAGGAAGAGAATCTCTAATAGGCTGTAAAATCATTAATCACCAGCAGTGTTTTAATTGTAAAGGGAAAGTCTGAGCACCTGCTTTATGATGAATAGCCTCAAACGCCCCCCAAACAGTAATGACCAGCGGAGGAGTGGGGGCCGCAGGACAGATACGGGAGGCTGAGGGATGGAGCAAGGGGCCGTGGAATGGGAGGCTGGGCTGAAGAATGGCGCAGGGTCAGCGGGACCTGGGGGGTTCCATGACAGAAGGGGGCTTTGGGACAGAATGGCTGGAGTAGAAAATGCGCAGGAGTCAAGCGTAGTGTTGAAGAAAAGTCCCAACAGCACTTACACACTTCACAGGCCTTCGGGGTCAAACCCTTCCATAATTACACCATCATTACTGGCCTTTAAAGAGCCCATATCCCACATTCCCGTCCCCCTGAGGGCCACTTACAGCCTCTGTGTGGTTTAATGGACCAAAGCAGTCATAATTCATTTTGACGGCCTCGTTTCCTAGCGCTTCTTTACAACTTCACAATTAAAGGGGCCATTCTTGTGCCTTTAAGACTGAAGTATGCAAATGAGCTCTATTTGTATTGGCTGCATGTACATGTAGATCAAAACAATGGACTGAAAATATAAACGGAGTATATAATAAGTGATAGGTGGAGGGGGAGGACCACCCTACCCACCCTTGAAGAGAGAGAATAATGTGGGAGGGGGAGGACCAGCATGTCAACACAGGAGTGCCCTTCAGTGTTTTTCAGACTAAACTTTGTTGCATTTGAAGTACAAAATTAATAACCATGGACAACAGTTCTAACATATTTTCCCAATATTTAAAACAATAATACATTTGACTGAAACTCGCTTATAACACAGTTCAACAGGGAGGTACTTGTAGTTTGTAACACCTGCCCAAAAAGTATAAGTTAGGACTAAATTAACACATTTTCTGTTCTTTTCTAAATACAAGGGAATTATTGGCCATGATAACAACCCCTGTGCAGAGAATGTGCTATTTAGAGATTCTAAATGGTGTAAAAAACATTTAATTGTTCTAATTAAATAAAAGTTCACTCTGAAAATGTAAGAAAACAACAACAAGAAATATAGACTAAATGTGTGGTCTACTTTCTCACACCCACACACACACGCACACACACAAGTGTGTTAAACTGGTTTTGTATTCTGCAGGACGTTAATCAGTCAGCAGTATTTTAGCTTAAGTAAAACTTGGGTTACTTTAATTCTCTTAATTATCCACTTTATTCCTCTAATTACACTCTCATTTCTCCAGATAAGCAAAACCATTTATACAAGTCCCTCTAAGCACTGCTCTCTCTTCCTCTCTCTCTCTCTCTCTCTCTCTCTCTCTCTCTCTCTCTCTCTCTCTCTCTATTTTTGTCCTCTCACAGAAAATGCCTCTTTAATTTTCTTTTCATCTCCTTTACTTTCCTTCGTTTTCTTTCTTTTGTTATTTTCTTTACTTTGCAGTGTCTCTCTCTCTCTCTCTCTCTCTCTCTCTCTCTCTTCACCCTTCTATCTTATTTTTCTTTCTCACTTTATTCCTATCTTTATCGCCCACTCTCTTACCACCTTCTCTCTCCTCATCCCTTTTTCTATTCTTCATCCTCTCTCGTTCTCATTCTCCCTCAATCTTTTATTCAGTTATCTCTTCTTTCTCCCACTCTTCTACTCTAAATTTCTTTTCTCATCCTTTTTTCTACTCCATTCGTTCTACCTCTTTTCTATTCTGCACTCCTAATTTTCCTTTGCTCTCTCTCTCTCTTCTACTCTGCTTTCTCTTCTTACCTCTAACTTCTATTCCTCTCTGTCCCTCTTTCTCTCTCTTCTACTCTCTTCAATTCTGTGTAGCTTCTATTCAGCGCCCTTATTCCTCCTTTGCTCTTCCTCTCTTCAGTTCTTTTCTCTTCTGCTCTGTGTTCTCTTCTCGCCCCCTTCTTCTTTTTCCTCTTTCTTTCTTCTGTTCTACATTATCTTTATCTGTCTCTCACTATATTCTATTCTGCGCCCTTCTCTCTCTCTCTCTCTCTCTCCCACATTCTCTTTATCTGTCTCTCACTATATTCTATTCTGCGCCCTTCTCTCTCTCTCCCACATTATCTTTATCTGTCTCTCACTAT
>JBBPDH010004791.1:0-11510 GCA_037974565.1 Clupeocharax schoutedeni
AAACAAATGTCAGAGGACCATGTGGTGCCATGCCAATCATGGCCTTGAAGGTACAGTGTGATTTGTAGTGTGAGTACACCTCACTCTGTAGCACGTGAGGATGGAGTTTGGCACCGCAGCTCTGTGCAGTCAACAATGACCTGAGTGTCTGCATAGTTCTTGAACTCAGATGGTAAGTTGGCTGTGATTTCTTCAGGTGTCACCCAGATACACACAGCTCCCAGTACACAGTAAAGAAAGTTTGACCAGGTTGTGATGATACTGCTGGCTGTTGTCCGATGGATGTTAAATTGGTGGCCAAGCTCTCTCTGTGTGCATCCAGTTGATAAAAAAGAACTCATCTATGGGCAGCAACTTTGTTGATCTGTTCGAAATGTTCTTCTCTGCCACAGAGACTGATGCTTCTCTCGTCACACAGATGATTCTTGATGTTGCTGGCTCGATGAGCCTCCAGAATGCCATCGGGTGGTCATAAGACTGGAATCTTTCAAACAAAACACAAAAAAATAACATTGTTAGTCATGGTAGACTTATTTAGTTACATATGATCAATCATCTTTCTTTTTACTCCACTTACTACATTTGTTTTACATGAAGAAAAGACTTAAAAGGATTATCCGAAGTGAATCAACCCATAGTCATGGGCCCAGTAGTTTAAAAGTAATTCAGAATGTAATTTTGGATAACAGATTGGATTAAATCTTGAAAATTGGTTGTTCAAAGGGAAAAGAGGGATTCTGATATCAGATCAGATCACCTAATCCAATCTCAGTTTTAATCTGGATCAAACCTTCACTTTGTGTTAAAAAGTTTGTGTTTGAATTAGGATACATTTGATCACAGAAATCAGGGTGGATTCACTTGAAGGAAAATACTCTTGTGAGGTGGACTTTTAGTGGAGCAACATTTTACCATACTTTCACAAAAATACAGGAAGTGCATAATTTTTCGTTCATCATTGTTAATATGGTACAAGACATCAGCTTTCTGCTATTCAAAACACCTTAATCATGACTTACCTGGTATAAAATCTCATGTCCTCGTCCGATCCTGCAAAGCGCCTCAGTCCAAAACAACTCTCCAGCAAAACTAAAGAGATGGTGCTGGATTTTAGAAGGCACGGTGTGGCTCACCCCCCCATCTACATCGAGGGAGATGCTGTGGAAAGGGTCAGCAGCTGAAGGCTCCTGGGGGTCACCCTCAGTGCTGACCTTAAGTCCTCAGAACATGCAGCAGCAGTCACCAAGAAAGCCCACCAAAGACTTCATTTCCTCAGACGCCTGAAGAAGGAGGCTGGGGTGTCCACCACTGTCCTCACCAGCTTCTACAGGTGTGCAGTGGAGTCCATCCTCACAAGAAGTGTTGCGTCGTGGTATGGCAGCTGCAATGTTCAGGACGTGCAGAGTCTACAGAGGTTGGGAAAACGGCCCAGAGGATCATAGGCCCTCCATTCCCTGCAACAATGGATATTTACAGCACGCGCTGTCTACTGTTGCTGCACTGTGCTGTCTTTCATGTCTTTTATGTCTCTACATTCTATCTGTGAAGAGGGTGTTAAAGCAAGAATTTAATTGTACTCTGTACATATGACAATAAACTTCAACTTCACCTTCATTTGGATTCGTCAACTTCAGTCCCCCAAGCCAAAAACCACATTTTGTTGAATTTCAAAACGAAGGACAACATCTGCAATCTCATATTAAACATGCTGTGCATGTGAGACAGACAGCAAATATGGCAAAGCTGTAAACATGTTCCAAGGAAGTGTTTGGGCTTCCTTATGTACAGATTCAGTAAGGTACAATGAACTTTCATAACAACAATCCAAAAGTATTGTGATTTTCCTCAGGCACCTATGCACAAGCCCACCTGTAAAACTCCATCAGTAAAAATATACACTCTTTCTAAAAATAACAGAATTCCCAAATATCTCCATATATAAGAAAAGTGAGTGTAAATGTTTTTCTGTAAGGCTAGATAAATACCTTCAAAAGTGGCCCAAAAGGAAGTTCACCTTGCAGTGGCGTACAGAGAGTAGGATCTCTGCGCTTTTATGTACTGACTCAGTAAAGTGTCTAAAGTCTTTGCACAGTTATTATATATTTATTTGTATGTTTATATACCTTTGCAGACTAACATCGGAGGTATTTCACATCAAAATGAAATACCCAATATGGTCACATAAATGAATAATTATAGCATTATTTGCTGGAGAAGCTGTGGGGTGTCCAGTTGAAAACACTGAGCAAAACATCTGTCCTGCATTAACAACACTTACATCAATCAACATTTGGCAATGCTCTAAAGTACCAAAGGTAAATGACCGATATGAAAAACAGTACAGTGCCTTCAGGAAGATGAACTGAAGATATTTGGGTTAGAATCTATTATGAAGGCCAAAATAATAAAAACTCTCTTAAAAGACTCCTGCCCCAGAAAACACGTTTACTACACTTTGAAGAGAATGAATTACATGTGATTTTCTAAAGTGCCACTGGTAAGATTATATAAGAATGTTGCAATACTTGCAAAAAGACCATTGCATCATGTGTTCAAACATCAGAAAACAAGTTTACTCTTAAGCCAGATAAATACACATTAAAAAAAAAAAGACAAATAGCCTGCATTACAGATCAATACACACAGGAACGTCCTTGAATGTTTAACCCACCAATGCCCTGTCCTGTAAAAAAAAAGGCAAAATTTACCCCAACAAGTCACAAACCAAATGGTAAGCACCAAGATCAGTGACTGTGACACTGAATGGAAGCTTAGAGTACATTTCAGTTGGTCATAGGGACAGAGTCATGCTCTGTGCCCTCATATAACTTAACTCATCCAAAATCATTTGTCCCTATTTGTCAAAGGAAGCATGTCAACATAACAGTATTGGTGCAGACGCACATATGATGCATGCGATAAACCTTGGTCACTACAAACATCTGAACCCATGTTACTGGAGATAGTGCCTGAGTACACACATACTGAGCCGTGATTGGGCAAAAAAGGAAGTCACAGCATGAGAAATCAATTCGGGTTTTTTTTATTCACATAGAGATGGCATCATTATTCTTCCTCTGTCACTGTGGTGTCAATGGATACATAAATAAAAACAGGTAATTAAAAAAAAAACTACATTCTTGTGCTTTATCTTCTGTTGTAAGTGTAAAGTGACTGTTCTGTCATTTGTGGACACACCACTGCACACAGTGTGAACGGCACAACTTTTTTCCTCTGGATTTAACCCATTTACCAAGTGAAGCAGCGGGCAGCCAGGTACACAGCATCCGGGGAGCAGTGCGTGGGGACGGTAACTTGCTCAGGGTACCTCAGAGGTACCACTAGCAGTCTTCTGCTGATTAAAAAGTCTTTTTTTTTTTACTGCATCATGTTTTGTTGAGCTGTCCATTCACCTAAATATAAAAACAAATCTTCTTTACGATATACGGCTACTGTGTGAAATTCACCATAAAACATAGGCAATTATCAATATGATCCTGACATCAAGTAATTTCCAAAACTAGCAAGTCAAGTATAATAGTCTGTTCTGCAGACAACCTATCTCCTTAATGGAACATAATCAAGATCACTGGAGTCCTCTGTGTCCAAATCAGAGTCAGAATACAGTAAATTGACATCGAACGACTCATTTTCCTCTTTTTCATCTACCTCTTCCTCCTCAGAGGAAGAATCTTGGGCTCCTTCTGGCAGTGCAGCACTGAGAAACTCTTGCTGGCTCAGTCTGTAGAGCATCACCTGAGGCTGCAGCCACTTGGACAACAAGAGGAATCCCTGAGTCTCTAAGGATAGTTTCAGCTTTCCTCTCATGATGCTGTTTGTTTCAGAAACAGCATCTACATCTTGGCTTATTGCTCCTGGAATGTGTTCAGAATTGTGGCTTGTGGCAGGGACTTTTAAAGATAATGAGTTCGGAGATGAACAGGGTTGCTGGCCTCCAGAGGCTAGGTTGTTGTTAACAGAGAGCATTAGTGGGGCAGACTCTTGGACTGTGGATGAAGAGGGTGGTAAGGGCGAGATATCATGAGCTGTGGATTCTGATGAAAAAGTAATGTGGTTCTCTGAAAATGACGAAAGGTTGGTTGAGGATAGTGGCGTTTGTGATAAGGGTGGTTGGAATGACAACACTGCTGAGAGCGACTCCTGCTGGACAGTGGATGCAGCTGTTGGTAAAGATGAAGATATGCGTGAAATTAAAGGCTGAAGTGAAAACTGAACTGGCGAAGGTGTGATTTGGTAGAATGGAGGTGATGCAGATAAGATAGGTAACACCAGTTCCTCTGAAAACATGGATGCTGAAGAGATGTTCAAGTGTTCGACTGCAGATGCATTAGAAAAATGTTGCTGTGCTGGAGCTGTAGGTGAAGAAACAGTGCCTGAGGAGGGTCGCAAAGAGCGGATCTTTCTGACTTCAAATCCTGAAATATTTGTGGCGGAGGAGTCTAGGCTTGAAGACAGAGAAATGTTCGTAGAAGAGGAGTCTTGGAGTGTCTGAGGATTGGCCTGAGTGAGGGGTGTGAGAGGTGATGAAGGTATGCTTTCAGATTCTGCCAGCGGGGCTTGCCTTTCCTGAAGGCTGAGCTCCTCAGAACACTCTAACAGAATACTCTTCATTTTCCTGCCATGTCTGGAGCACAAGTTCACCGTTGCGACATCCTCAGCTTCCTTCTGTTCTGTAGCCAGAACTGGATCTTCCCTCCGAAGACCCTGCTCTTCTACCACACATGGATCCATGTCAGCTGAACTTTCAAGCCTAAGATCTGCCTTTTGTTTCAACATTATTTCTTGTCTATTTACAGAAATCTTTCGCCCGTCTTTCTGTACCAATGGAGGTCTTTTGTCTCTACTCAGCCACGAGCCCTGGGAGGATGTCTGTGACAGCCTATTTTCCTCTGCCCTTTCTTGAGATGGTTTAAACGCTACACAGAGGTGGCCAGTAGACCTGTGGACTGGCCTATCAGCTTCAGCTTCCTTGACTTGTCTACATGTCTCTGCATCACAACTGAAGTGGGTTGCCATAGCTGGAAAAGAGGAAAAATGAACAAAAGTGCCATAATGTTATGTTGTATAATGTTCTAGTTTACTTTCCACGTACAAAAGTGAGTATGAAATCCTAACCACATCTTAGAAGTCTCTTCAGAGCTGTGGACAAGGATGGGGTGTTTATGGTAAGCAGTTGCTGCAGTAGCTCTTCTCTCTCCCCCAATGGCCATGACTTCTTCAGAATCTATGTGGGTTTGCATAAAATTAAAATGGGGGGGGACATAATTGTAAACAATGTCTTATTTACATGCATCTCAGGAGACTGTATATCCATACTTTACAGGAGAAGAAAAACAATCTTTGTTGTTGAATGGACATTAACATATTTTTTTTCTCACATACTGTTGAAGAAATGTTGGTACATTCATAACTACCACTGAGAAGTTTAGCACAATGCAAAGGACAACAAAAATTAATATAAAAGGTTTTGTACCGACAGTGACAGTATGCATACCGATACCTGGTCAATATGGGTGGGATGTGGGAGAGCCTTGTCCAGCTCTCCTAGGTAATGAAACAATCTCTCTTCCAATTTCAGGGCATAGGGCTCTCCATACTGCTCCTCCAGCAAGTCCTAAAGAGTGATCAAGAAAATAATGTAGTGATTATGAAAAAATAAAATCTCTAAGACGTAGACGTAACTTTTAATCTTAATTCAAACAAAAAGCAACAGAATGTAATATAGTAATTATAGGACAATGCTATAAGGAACAGTTCATAGTTCACTCACTCTGATATAGGCTTTGCGCATGTCTGTGTTTTGGGTTAAAGCCAGAGCAAAGTTCCTGAAGTCCTGCTGGGCCTTCTCCATCAGCTCCACATGTTTGCGACTCTGAAATGAAAAATAAAACAATATATATATATGGGGGGATTTGATTATCCCTGCTTACGCCGTTAATGCAAAGATTCCATGCAATTAATGGTGTTAAAAAAACTGAATCAATGCCCAGCTCTAATATGCCGTAAATGTAAATGTAAATGTAAATATACATATATTTCAATTATTTTCAACATTCCATGCTTTTTTCCCTACTGTTTATATCTGTCATTTTAGTGACCCCTAGAGGAGAACTTGCACCTACACTTCTGCGATACTGGGAAAGCTTCTCAGGAAAGAACCCCTCAAGCTTCTCAATGATGCGGGCCACACTCTGGTTATCCCACAGCATCCACATGATAGCCTGAAATATAGTTTACATAGTTAAACAAAGGTCTGAACAGCATTAGTTATGCATTAACAAATAAGCAGATCTCTCCTTGATATTAAAAAGAACTTGCTGATACAAACATGGTAATCCATACGTAACTATTCTGTTGCTTTGGCTCTATACTTTCTTATTTAGTAACTGGCAGAAAAAATGCTATGATTGCCTGAAATTTGCAAACACGACATCCAGTGGTTTGCCAGACCGATTACATAGCTATATGTTACTTCTAATTTTTTACCCGCTAGTCTGTCTAATTATGGCTGGGCAATACACTATATCATGTAATATCATGATAAATTGTAATTCTCTGAGCATTTAGTGATTATTGCCTTCTTGGACACTGACTAACTACATATTTTATTATAAACTGAGCAAAACTTTCAGATCTGTTAATCTGATTTGATGCAGTGCAGTGCATGAAGCATTAAATAGTATAAATTGTTATCCCTTAAAAGCTATGAGTATGTACAGTTTTTGTCCATTCCAACTTATTAGAAGTGAGAAAATGTAAATACAGTCAGATATTGTGTATCGTTAAGAACAACACTGAATCAGTGTATATTAAGCTTAATGCAAGGTCTTACCAGCGTCTTCAGGCCAAACATTATCTTCATATGTTTGATTGGGGTCACCAGCTGAGGCAGTAATGTATAAATGACACCCAGCAGCTCCATCACTCTTTCAAAGTGTTTGATATCTCGGGCCCGTATGATCATCCAGGCCTCTGCCGCCACCACACGAATACTGTATGGATTCTCCAGACTTAGACAGCTCCAGTCACCTGTTAACCACAATGGGGGGCCTAAAACTTTCACAAAAGACAGATACAAATATACAGAATCATCACAAATGTGTCTTGAATGTAAGAAAGAGTTCCAATGAAATAACAATACAGCAGCAATAGGGCTATCAGTGAATACAAAATAAAGTGAATATTTATTGCAATAAAGACACAAAATATTGTTTTCAGCCTTAAGGTTGAGGTATCATGAGCTCTGAATCTGAGCCAATCATAGCCTAGTATGCTTATAAGCTTGCATACCACTATGGTAACGGCGTACTTCCAACTGTGTGGACACTATTTGGGGAAGAACCTTGTCTGACTGTGCTCCAGTGCACAAGGCAAGGTAGATAAAGACATTGTTGGATGAGTTCAGTGTGGAAGAACTTGACTGGCTGCACAGAGCCCTGACCTAAAACCCATCCAACACTTAAGGGATGAATAGGAATGGAGCTTGCGAGCCAGGTCTTCTCATCCAACATCAGCGCCTGAGTTCATAAATGCTCTATGGAATGAATGGCCACAGACACTCCAAAACTTTGTGGAAAGACTTTCAATAAGAGTGGAAGCTGTTATAGCTGCGAAGGGGGAACCGACTCCACATTAAAGTCTATGGAAAATTCCCAATATTTTTGTTGGTCATAGAACATTTTTAATTGCAAATGTATTTGTATTTGTAGTGTAGTTTTATTTTAACCTGTGTAGTTTTTTTTTACAGATTATGTTGCTTCATTATTCTAATGTTCTGTCTACATCTACATCAACCAATGCAAATCTCTCCTGTGGAACTAATAAAGAATAATCTTATCATCTTATCTTATCTTAAACAATAGTGTAACATAGCTAAGAAGAACTTCAGTGTAAGAAGTCAGGGTTACACTGACATTGCTGTATGTAAAGATATAGTGTACTGTACCAGCAGAATAAAGTTCAATGTAAATATAAAAACCATAACAACTCAAAACTCACCTTCCAAAACGTCTATCAGTCGTTTGCTCCACGCATATTCAATGATCCATAGAGGTACATCAGGTATGAGGCTGCAGCAGGTCTTTTCGGACCACAAGGTTTCATCCATCCCAGGAGAGATCTGGACAACATAGCTAGTAGAACACATACTCTTCCAGTCTGTCCATCATTATGTGTATATTTATGATGATCCCAAGTAAAGCTGGAGTGCTGTGGATGATGTGTGGTGGTCCTCAGCGCCCTCTCTATTGATCATACAGGGGGCAAGCACGGACACGTCCAGCCGGCAGGCATAAGGCTTCCTTCTCAGGATCAGTCTCAAGAGAAGACTGATTCTGAGAATCTGCAGTCAAACCGATCCAGTTCATTAATTTCCCAAAACTTTCTGGCCTCGTTTAGGATTTGAATTCAGCTTCGCGAAACCTGCAAACTTAAAAACTACTGGCAAATGTCAAAACTTTTCAGTTTTCATAATAAAAGACACTTCAAAACCTCTCTTTGTTTAAAATGTGTTGATTGTGTCTAAAAAAAGGAATCGTTTCATAATTATTAACATGAAATACGTTAAGAAATCCGTTTGTGACTGCACTGACTATCAGTAATTTCAAGTTTTCAATAATAATTATATATATATGCAATATATAAATAAAAAACTAATAATATTTAGTTATTTCATTAGAAACATTTTTTGTGATTTATTTCCAAATTTATTTTCTTTTTTTTAAAGGGCTATAAAGATGGAGATGAATATAGTAAAACACATCCAATAGTAGCATCATTTTAAAATTGGTAGCCGGTCCAAACCTATTTTAAAATGTAAACCTTAATGTATTTGTATCATGTAAAAAAACTCTTTTTATTATTTTTTTTATTACAAAAGTATTGTTAATTAAGAGGTGTGTCCCAACACTTTTGTCTATAGTGTATGTTTAACCACTCACTGAGGGCAGACGTCGTGTTTGGTAAAAGACTTTTATTTGCTACATTTTGGACACATCGTCAGCAGTGCTACTTCATGGGAATTACGTCACCAGCAGACTGTGGTTGGGTGATGTTATTTCCAGCAGGTGATTCTGCAGAACAGCAGCCTCAATGCAACCAGACGGAGCAAATAAACATCTCACGTTTCTTCGCCTTGACCTCCTGCTTCTTTACAGACCTGGGTGTAAAGTTTGATTTCCTAAGTATGTCTTTTTTGTTTGCGATTCAGTGTATTATTATTATTATTATTAGTAGTAGTAGTAGTAGTAGTATTAACAGTCGCTCGTGGCTTGTGCCTAAAATAACACCAACAACTGTAGACTCTGGGCTGAACACTTTGAGAAGAAATTAGCATTTTTCAGCATTATAATTTAATAAACGTGACTAAATTTTTGATCACAGATTGCTCATATCTATTTCCCACTAGACAAAACTGTCCATTTGTCCAGAATGTCCCAGCGAGTTGATGAGGTGATGAAGCTGTGCTGCGAGCTGTCCACTAATCAACAAGTTAGAACCGCAGTAAAACACTCTGGTAAAGGGGCTCTGACTGCTGGAGGACTTGCTTTTGCTGGTGGGCTGGTGGGGGGTCCGCTTGGCATTGCAGTTGGTGAGTTTAATTCATAGTAAATGGCAGCTTTATAAACTACCATTTCTCACAAAAGTAATTTCACATTTCCTTCATGTGCATTTGATTTTTGCCATCCATTGAAAGGTGGGGCGGTTGGAGGCCTCCTGGGATGCTGGATGACAAGTGGTCAGTTCAAACCCCTGCCTCAGGTCATCATGGAAATGACAACAGAGCAGCAGGAGAAACTCTATGAGGACATCATGGCCATATTGGGGTCAATAGACTGGACTGATGTAGCCCAGTTAACTGCCATAGTCCTGGGGAACGCATCCCTTCAGCAGCAGGTGACCGCTGCTTTACTCAGCTACATTCACAAGGAGCTTCAGGCAGAGGTACAGTATGTAGACTGACCACTTCGCCAAATGGACATCAATATTGTACTATTACTGTAAAGTGACTGGATATTGCACAGTTCTTCATGTGTAACAAGCCAGAACGATTGGGAGATCCCTGTATTTTATTCATTTCACATCATGTGTTATGACATCGATGACTGCACCATAGCAAATGGATCATGTACTGTATGGTACTACTTTAATTTTAGGAGCGTCTGTGGTGACAAAATGGCCATGAAAATAAATCAAGTGTTAAACCTTTGGGGAAAAGATCATTTACGTTTCAATCAGTTCAGATTAATTCTTCATTTTTGTAATATTATACAGTATGGTTGCAGTGATGCCATCTGGATTCAGCACAATTTTATACTGGTACTGATGAAAGTATTATAGACAGGTTGTGCAGACTGATGAGTCAGTTGTGAATGAGCTGGTGAGTTATTGTGAGTTAAAAGTTAAAGTTCACATGATAAAACGTTTAAAAAGCTGTCTCTGCCAAGAAGACGCAGGATATTCTACATTCAGCTTGGAGCAAGCATGATCCATTCTGAGTGATTCGCTTTTTGGATCATTTATTATTTATTATATATATTGTGAAATACATTTATAAAAGTGGCCTCTTAAAGTCACATGTGAACACATCACTCCACAGCAGTGTGAACAGTGTAAAATTATTTCTCTGTTTTTAACCCATTCACCAAGTCAAGCAGTGGGCAGTGAGTGACGCGGCTCCCAGGGAGCAGTGTATGGGGACGGTACCTTGCTCAACGGTACCTCAGTGGTGCCACTAGCAGTTCTGGGATACCCACGGCCTTCTGATCAGGGGTTAACGCCCAAACCACAAGGCCATCATGTAAAAGGACTACATGCACTGTCTGTAGAGAAATACTACAACCTACAGTATAAATAAAATATTTAATACATGTGTAACAATATTTTGTGGTGTTATTTTTCATCTTTATAAGCCAATGTATAATGTAAAATGATGACAATACAGAAAAGATCAATTTAGTAAAATGATGTTGAATTCTTTAAGGACTTTATGTGCACACACACTAATTATGGGTCAAAACAGCTCTAGCTTTGGCAAAATTATTGAAGGCAGCAGTTGTAAAATGAAGGGCTGATCCTGAGCCAAATCATTTGGATCATTAAAAAGAGCCAGAAATCCCAGCACTACTTGTCCATTTTGCAAACAGAACCACCGGAAACACACGCTACATTCCTAAATTGCTGAGATGGGCTTGTATTTGCAATATGACATCTGCTGTTTCCTAGGAATTAAGACTAGGCATGCAGCTGAAACAGGCGCTCAGAAAACTGCATGACATATTTGGCAGTCATATATGCTAGGGGTATGACGAGATCAGATCAGATAACGCAAGAACCAGACGCATCTCGCGAGACCGTGACGATATCCTTGCGTTACTAAAAGCTGTGCCTGTGAAGAAAACGGATTTCTCTCTCTCTCGTGACTTTTCCCGAGCGCGCGTCTCTCTATCTTTCTCTGTATCTCTCTCTCTTGTTCTGGAGCGCACGGATCC
>JBBPDH010004800.1:0-11510 GCA_037974565.1 Clupeocharax schoutedeni
AGTATTTTCAGGTGTAGTGCCTGGACAGAAATACATTTAAATAACATTTGAGAATCTCTTGTAAGATTTACTTGTCCAACTCAGTAAATTGATAACACAAATTAATTGTGTAATTTTATTTGTCTTTATTGAGTTCCCTCCAAAATTAATATTACAGTGTAAATGTTACTATTTTTCAAGGAATATATATTACTATACCCCAGAGTCATTTCTTTGAGTGTAGTTAGGACAAACTTCACTGAGCACTGGTCCTATTAACTGAAAGAGAAGCTGCAGCAGAGCTTCAGCTAAAGTTAGAAGACATTATTATCTTTAGATGCTGTTATGTACTAACTTAAAAATGTGCTTCTGTCTCTCATTATATTAAATGTTTGTTTTATTTTTAGTAAATATGCCCACCTGGCGAGAGATATATGTGTGAGTCCAGCATAATTTTTTTTTTCAATATAACTGTTTCAAAATAACCATATAGAAACGGAATCTTTGTGATTGTAGGTGGGACGTAAAAATAAATGTAAAATAAAGGCATTGTGTTCTATAATCTGAGCTGGGATGCCTCAGAGAGAAACTACAAAATAATGAATGTTGAAGTAGAAAAGTGTTGAACTTTTTTTTTTTAAATCTGTGTGTTGTAAAGGTCCATGGCTCTCTGTGAATGAAAAACTTCTATTCATGAGATACCATCTACAGAGAGTGACTATTATTCACACAAAAAACAGTGCTGGGTTAACTGCTGTAGGAATTTTACACCCCAGCCCGCCCCCCCCCCCCCACACACACAACAACAACAACAACAACAACAACAACAACAACAACAACAAAATGTTGCAGCAACACATAAGTGAAAGATTTTCTGTGTTGGGTTAACATCTCTCTCTTCCTCTTTTTCTCTGCTCTTCTTTTTTGTCGTTCTCTAACTCTGTCTCCTGTTTCTTTCTATCCTCTCTCTTCCCCCTGTCTTTTCTTTCTCTTTCTCTCTACCTCATTTTCACTCTCACTTTCTCTCCCCTCTCTCCTTTTTCTTTCTTTCTCTTTCTCTCTCTTTCTCTCCCTCTGTTTTTCTCTTTCTCTCTCTTTCTCTCCCTCTCTGTTTTTCTCTTTCGCTTTCCATCTCTCTCTCTCTCTCTCTCTCTCAGGATGGGACTACTGGGGTGGTCCGTGTGGCTCTTGCGGGTCATCGTCGTAGTTGTCGTGGTGATGTTATCATGCCGACCGGTGTCAGGGGGAACCCGACTTCTTCGGGGAAGTTCAGGTACCCCAGGGTCTTTATGGATTAATTAATGGGGGGCCTGGAGACTCACTGGCCAGATTTTACACGAACGCCACTTTACCGTGGGGTGGTGGTGGGCAGTGGGTAGGATACTTGCCTCTAGACCAAGAGGTCATGGGTTTGAATCCTACCCCCAGCACACCACCAATGTGTTCCTGAGCAAGACCCTTAACCCCAAGTTGCTCCAGGGAGACTGTCCCCTGTAATTAGAGATTGGAAGTCGCTTTGGATAAAAGCGTCTGATAAATGCCGTAAATGTAAATGTAAATGTACACAGCAGGAACGACAAGTAACCTTAAATCAAGAGAATAAATATAAGATTTCTCAATAAAGTTTATTCTTATTTCTAGATGTTTAAAACTTACTTTAAGTAAATTTAAGTTTTAGGACACTTTATATTCATTCAGATTTGACCAGAATTTTACTTTTAATGGTTAAATAATGACATTGTGATTCAGGCCCTTTTAATGCTCTAATTAAGCCTCATTAAGCGAGTAGCTGCTAATTAAACTGCTTATTACTCTTCCTTAAACTTAAAATGTTCATTTTACTTTAAAAAAGTTACATTTTAAATCTTCTAAAGTTTAAGTGAACAATTAACACTGTGGTTAAGCAGTGTATAATTCATAATCAAATAAAAAAAAGTCATTTTTAGGTCTGTATACAGTAAATCAATGGGAATATCACATACCTGCATGGACACAGTGCTACACTAAACATGTTACTCATCATCACTAAAGTATTAAGAGATAATTGGATTACAATTAACATTTCCCACTTTATATGTTATACCTCAGTAAATATTAATTGCTAAGGATTGATAAGGGCATAAGTGTAAAATTATGAGGTTATGAGACACAAGTAAAGGTGCTGAAAAATGGTGAATTTACTCTAAATAATTTTAAACATTATTTTGAAGCACTGTTTCATCTAACAAGTCAAAAATGTTCGCCCATGTAATCTCACTGTATACTCTTGTAAAAATCATGTAATAAGAATCAGATGTATTGGAATTGTTTATATTATTAGTATTATTATCACTGTACATTGCTATGTAGAACAAAGTGCAAAACCTAGGAAGTTATAGAACAGTGAGACTAAGCAGATTCTCAGATTTATGAGAAAGCTCATAGATTAGTTTTACAGTGATTACATGATAATTCATAGCAATTACTGTATAATAAAGCTTAAGGTTAATAATTAAATGGCAAGACTGCAGTTTGAGGGTGAGCATCCACAACGCACAACGTCAGAATAAGGTATAAACATAAAAATTCTTATCGGATGAATGCCGGAATGAAGCACAGCAGTGGAATCATCAGAATAAAGTATTACCATTAAGTGCAATGAAAAATTAATTCTGGATGAATGCTGGAATAATAGGCCTGCAGTTTACGGGGTTAAAGACAAGGTGAGCATCTGCTAATCATCCTCAGTGGGGAAAAAGTTCAAATAGTTATAATAAAGTGTGAATGTTGGGTTAATAACTGAAAAATAGACCACAGTTTAAAGAGGTTAAGCTGGTCAGTTTGGCGGCGGGTCACTTGAGTTCCTGCAAGCGGGCGGTCAGTGCTGTGTGTGTCGATGGCAGCGGAGGAAGTGCAAAGTCACTCTGCTCTGAGGAGATTCCTGTGGATAGGGAAGGACAATCCAGTAATGACTGTATTAATATGTATGATGTTAAATGGCCATGCAATAAACCTCCTCACACACCTCACTGTGCCCCCACCCCTCCCGCACACACCGATGTTCGTGTGAGAGAAAAAGGAGGGAGAAAAAAAGAGCGAAATTGAAATAATGTCCACTTCCCCCGCTAATTGACACCCATGAGCTAACTAATTCTGATTTGCATAATTCATGAAATGCTCCGCTCTCGGCGAGGCAGTGACCAGCAGTACATAAATATTTTAGCATGGCAAAAGGTCACTCTCGGCCCTAGTCCCTGCATCATTCATAATATGCAAAGTCCTTCCCCAAAGACAGCTGCGGCCCTCGCTTAATTACGCCTGTTTCTTTAATTATGCCTGTCCTCTGTTTTGTTGATACTAATGCAAGGTGACCTTTTTCTGGCCACCAGAAATGCCACCAGCATCATCGCGCTGTGCTTTTTCCCAACTGATGCCGTTTCTCTTTTGTCTCTGATGGTAATGTTTGTTTGTTTGTTTATTTATTTATTAAATTTTTTTTTTTTTTTTTGGTCGCAGCACTAATTACAAAACTGGCATTGCTGTGAAGGTCAGATTTCTGCCCCTCGCAACACATCTACATACACACACACACACACACACATACTCACACATACCCCTGTCACATGGAGACACGACATCCATCACTTTGAACAATTTTCTGCTATGATTCGGTGCTGGGGGTCCTCGCTAATTGGGAGAAAATGTGTTGCGCAATTCCATATTTGCCGCAGAAAAAAATAAACACAAAGAAAAAAAAGGCAGCAGAGTAATTGGCGACAGGCATGAAAGTGCACACACTTCTCTTGAATGTCCAAATTGGGTTTATTTCTCATCCGCCTATTTGATGCTGGGACTGTGATTTTGCTGCAGTACCAACGTTGGCCACATGGTGGCTCTGAAGGTTTAGAAATGTTTCAGGGCCTACGTCAGGAGCTCAGCGCTCTGCTGTTGGGGGGCTCTAATGGGAATGGATGGTCCGAACCTCCACCCGAAGCTGATGAGAGCAACTGACTGATGGTCGTCTGTGAGACCCGGTGCAAAGACTAACGGCCACTGTGCGATTTTCCTTCCTTTTTTAATTAAAATGGCCTTATTTTCTGCCAGGTTTGCAGGAACAGATGACCAGCTAAGTCAGGTTTGGTTTGCTGGTAATAAGACCTTGAACACAGTTTTGCCTAATGGCATAGTATGTAATGATCTCTCTCTCTCTTTCTTTCTCTCTCTCACACTTACACACACATACACACACACACACACACACACATACATTCTAATATACCTGTACTGCTTTCCCTCTGAGACCTATCACCCTGCTGCCCTCAGCTTCCTCCCATGGTCATGAGGCGTAGCTGGTTACGCTGCGCATGAACAAGGAACCACGTTCACTGAAGCCTCATTTGTTTTGTTTTTTTTTTTTTTCTTTCAGAGCAGTTTTGCTCCATTCCGCTCATCTACCCTTAGTGACAAGAAGGCCGGACATGCGGCGGTAGCATCTCCACGATGGCATCTCAAGCCTGCATGAGAGTTTGACACATCCAATTAAAAGCTTGCGCGCGATGTGGCCGAGAACACGAGGGAAACCAGGCTGCCTTCACTAACGCTACGGACAGGCAATGAGAAATGACTTGAGGGCCCAGTTACAGTCCATTAGAGTGTTTCTGCTCTGGTGCTCGTTAGCAACGGCCTGTGCTACCTCACACACGCTGACTGCTTACCTTTCGTGAACTCGCCATGACCTAACGGAAACCACAGAGCTGAGGCTCCTACCTGAGGATGTGAACTTTATTAAGCCAGCCATACCTTCCAGCTTCCAGCACATGGCTGTTAGCTGAAGATGTGAAATTTATTTAGTTTTATATAACGGTCATATTGTCTATGTAAATAACTTCTGGCTGGTAGATCAAAATGTAAAGTTTATCCAGCTTTTTATATCCACTGTCTGCCTCAAAAGCATGGTTTTTACTTGAAGTGTGTAAAGCCATGTTTGATTTTGTCTCATAACCTCACGGAGTCTGACTCTTGTGAGCTAAAGATATGGACATTATTTGGACTGTGTGCTTTTGGCCTCAGAACCATATCTAATATCATAGCGTGGCAACATCTGGCTGTTACATCTGGCAAGAGGGATGTAGCCTAGTGGCTAAGGCACTTGCTTGTGAACCTGGACACTTCACCTCAGTTGCTCTAAGGGGACTGTCCCTCCAACTAATAATTGTAAGTGCTCTGGAGAAGGGTGTCTGCCCCTGTAAATGTAACTAAATGTACTTGAAGATGTGATTGTCATTTACATTGCTAGCCACCAGTTAGCCATAGCAACATATGGCTGTTAATTCAAAATATCATCTTTATTTATACTTAAGCAGCTACCAGCTAGCCATCTCTGATATTGTAGCATGGCAAAATCTGGTTGTCCTCAAAGATGTGGTCTTTATTTACATATGGCAGCTGCCAGCTAGCCATATCTGATTTCATAGCAGGGCAACATCAGCCTCAGATATGATCTTCATTTATTTGCGTTTACATTTAAGACCTTTAGCAGACTCTTTTATCAAAAGTGACTTCCATTCCCTAAATACAAGGGACAGTCTCCCTGGACCAACTTGTGGTTAAGGGTCTTGCTCAGGAGAATCCATGCTATCTTGATCCAGAGACAAGTATCCTACCCATATCTGATATTGTAGCATGGCAACGTTTCGCCATTACCTGAATATGCTATCCATATCTCATTCAGATGTTTTGCCACATCTGGCTGTTACATGAAGACATGAGATGTGGCTCTTATGGCTGGCCATATCTTTGTTTGAAAACTTTCTGCCTATTGCCTGAAAATGTGAACCCAATTTAGCATTAAACAGCTGTCAGCCAACCATCTGATATTTAAGTTTGTCCAACTGGCTGGTTGTTAAGAACTGTATTTAGCCAGTAGTATCTGCATGTTTGAACATCTGGTAGAGTGAGCTTTGCTTTATTTAGATGTGTGTGGCCACCAGCTAACAATATCTGAGACTATAGGTTGTTTGAACAACATCTGGCTGTCACTTTATTCATCTGGCTAACTTTATAATGTAGCCAGCAGGCTATACTGTCTCGTGCTTTAAAAACATCTGGAAATAAGCTTTATTTAGTTGTAGCTTTATAGCCTAAAGTAAGCCATGTGATTTTTGTTCGAAGAACATCTGTATGGAGATGACAGCTGACTTTATGTTGTTTTTGGTGGCGAATGTGAGTGTGAATGGTTGTCTGTCCCTATATGTGGCCCTGCGACGTGCTGGCGACTGTCCAGGGTGTACCCCGCCTTCGCCCATTGCAACTGGGATAGGCTCCAGCAACCCCTGACCCTGAATACAGGGGTAGATAATGGATGGATGGATGGATGGTGGCGAAACATGACTATTAGTGCTGGGCCTTTGGTTCTGGCCTTAAATATGAAAACAACAAGTAAAACAAACCTCTGCGATTGTGATGATTTCTGATAGTGATGATGGTGGCACAGTGGGTCTCCAGGGTTGGGTGTTAGAATCTGGGTCCTGGCCTTGTGTATGTGGAGTTTGCAAGTTCTCCTCGTGGTGGTGTGGGTTTCCTCCAGCGTCTCCGGTTTCTCCCACAGACCACAAACTTGTGCGTCAGGTAAATCGGGGATTCTAAATTGACCATAGATGTGTGTGTGCACTGGAGTGGGCTGGCGCTTGTAAACTCTGCGTTAGGCTCAGAGTACCCATGACCCTAGTAAGGATTAAGTGTTTACTGATAATGAAACAATTATGTATCTAATGCTTCCAGAGAGTCCAGAGTGATGACTGCTTGTTTCTACAGTTAGTTGCTACGTGTACTGTTGTGTGAGCCGACATGTCAGAACATATCAGCTCCCAAAGGCCTAACCAATGGGAGAATTTGCTCAGCTATATCTACCTAGATACTGTGGAGAAACAGATCCCGATGGGGTAATTTTCTGTTGGGCATTTTAGGAATTTTTTCCAGTAAAAACTACTTAATAAAGTAAAAGTAGTGCTTCAGTTCTGTGCTTAAAAAGCTTCACTCTATAGAATAAAACAGAACTAAAAATGCCAGAAATGTTTTATTCTTGGAAAGTTCCTAGAAATCAATAGATGTTTTCTGAAAGCCCTGTGCTTTCCTCTCAGATTGTTTCAATATTTGAACAACATCTGTCTTTTACCTGAACTTTATTTAGTCATATCTAAATAAACTATGAGCAAAAATGATTTTATTTTTCTACCCGTGTTAGAACATGTGTTGTACTTGCACTGGTTTAGATTATTAATGTTTTCTGTCTGAGATTTTGTCTGATTTGATGTGGGCTGTTCTCTGCAGCGCGTTTCAGTATTAGATATTAGTGCGGGTTAGATTTCCATTCTTCAGAGAGACCTGGCATTTGCGTTACACAGCCTCAAACTGATCATCGCTTATGATTAGCTTGTCGAAGCCTATCGGCCGTCAGAGTTTATGTATGAATGAATCACCCTGAAAAGAGAGAGAGGTGCTTGGTATCTGCATCAATCTTTCTCTCTCTCTCTCTCTCTCTCTCTCTCTCTCTCTCTCTCAGACAGGACTTGGTGGTCTCAGCAAGGAGGCTTTATTGGAGACAGATTTGTGTATAAATGAGGTGCCTCCTCTGGGCCACTCAGCCGTACAAACAACCTGTTAGATTAGCATACATCCACTGATTTGGCTGCTTTGAAGGCTGTTAAACTGAGATAATGTCAATTTGATTGATGCAGTGTGTGGCCATGATGAGAGAGAGAGAGAGAGAGAGAGAGAGAGAGAAAGGGACTCAGCATGTGAAAGAGATAGATAAAGGGTTAAAAAGAGAGTAATAGAAATAGAAGTTAAAGCGATTGAGAGATTGAGAGTGACAATGAGAGAAAGAGACAGAGAAACAAAGGCAAATAGAATGAGAGAGTAATAATAAGGAAAGAGAAAACTATAAACAGACAGAAAAAGATAGAAAATATATAACTAATGAAAAGAGAAAGAAATGCAAATAAAGAGAACGATTAAGGGAAAGAGTGAAAACGAAACAGAAAAGTAAAAACAGTGAGAGAGAGAGAGGAGAGAAACAGGTGTAGAGAAAGAAATGAGGTGAGGCTGAAAATAAAGAAAGACTGAGGGATGTGTAAAAAGAATGATAAAGAGAAAACAGTGATATAGAGAAAGGTGATAAGTGAGAGAAATATAGTCTATGGGTGAAAAACGCATGAGTGGAATAGTAGAAATGTGAATAGAAAATGCACTGAAGTGCAGAAACAGAAAGATAAAGTGAAAAAATGAGTACAAGAAATAGAAACAGAGTGATTGGGTGAGGGAGAGAGAGAAAGGGTAAAAGAGAGAGGGACATAAGAAGAGTAATACATGAGGAAAGATTGGAAAAAAATAAAAAGTAAGAAAGTGATGAGAGCAAAGAGAGAGAGAGAGAGAGAGAGAGAAGGAAAAAAGAGAACAACAGAAATACAAAGAAATGAAGACAGAGAGAGAAAGAAGGCCAAAGATTAAAAGTAAAAAGTAACTCCCTGTTATTCAGTCTGGTTTGGAAAAGTGCGGCGCTGGCTGTAAACCCGACTGCAGGAAGTAGCTTCAGGCCTCCTGTTCTGCAGCGGCTCTGCCTGAGGCCTGTGTTTAAACACCACTCTAACGCTTTTCTCAGCAGGAGCTACAAACCCATTTCCACTCTGCTAATGTTTTAGCGTGTTAAACAGACTCATGCTAAAACCCTCCTTCTCGCAGGCTAGCGCTCGGGGCTCAGAGGCTAACTGCCGGACACGCTAGTCAGTCATCAGCAGCAGGAAAAGATGCATCTTTTTCCTGATAAATCACACCGAGGCTCGTCTGCCCTCGCCCTGTCAGGACACATCAGCTGCCCGACTGCCCTGTCAGCTCAAGGTAGCGGCGCTTAACTCACCGTGCAGCATGCGTGGAGGGAGGCAGGCGCTTAACCAAGCCTGAAATCTCATCTGATCTGGAGACGATGGGAGATTTATTACGCTTGTGTCGGTGTGAGGGGCTGCTATGACCCCCAGCACGGCTATCATGGCTAACAGAGCTGCCAGCGCCAGAGCCTCGAGGATTCGTGCCGTTTCCTCTGGGCCTGCTCTGCTCAAACCGTTTTACTACAGACTAATGTGACAAATTACGTACATTAGTAGCTAATTTGGAAAATATGTGAAATACACCAGAGACTTCAGGATGGTTGTATATATTTTCACAGTTTTCTGCACAAAATGTGTCAATTTAGCAGCCAGTTTAATGGTTTGCAGTAATAAGTTTGATATAATAATAACTTGGATTACACATGAATGGTTTACAGCAATAACACAATAATAATAACACTAATAATAATAATAATAATAATAATAATATTAATAATAATAATAATAATAATAATAATAATAATCAGGGCTCTCAAGTCTCACGCAATGAGTGTGAGACACACGCATCTGACTGTCTTCACACGCTCACACGCCACACCTCCGATTTCTCACGCAGAATCTAGGCTGCCCATTGAACACCAATGTGCCTTTCTGTTATCCTGTTGCCTCGCAACAACTACCCCCCACCCCAGCGTTTGGCAACAGCCCATCCAAACCCCCGCCAACCCTCAGCAAGCCGTTCTCCTGGAGAGAGAACTACTTTTTTCTTTTTTTCTTTTCCTACTTTTTTCCTAAAGTCCTAAATAACAGGAATTTTTGTTCTTTTACTATAATTACACATTTTTTTTTAGATCAGAATGACTTTGGTTCTATGTGAGACAGGAACACCAAACAAAGCTCAGCATGATATCTGACACCTCCAGCATCAACACAAACCGGAGGGGGACTTCCATATAAAGAGTTGTTTGGCTTTATGATAATTTACCATTTGTTTTGCTTCCAGCATGGATCTGTTTTGCTCGTGTTCTAAGCATTAACACAAAAGACGGAAGCGTGGGCAGATGTTCAATAGGTTGTTAATCCTCAGAGCACTCCAGCTGGACATCTGAGATGTAGAAGAAGGCTTTTAATAGACTGATAAGTGGAAGTTTGTAATTGGGATGGTGAGATGTAGAAAATGAAACTGACTTTGGAGGTGTTTAAAGTATAAAGTTTGCAAAAAAGCATGTAGAGATACAGTCAAACTTTAGCTGAAAAATTAAGAAAATAAATAAGATTTTCTGTCAAATACATGTTTTCATTATAGTTTTTTCATCTGGCACTGAACAATTTTTATTAAATTAATAGTAGTCTATTACTTTTGCATGGCACTGGAATAGTCAGTATCTGTCACGGTTCTGTCTTTCTGTTGTTTCTGGGTCTTTTATTTTGACATTCTGTTCTGTTTTCCTGCTTGTTTCCGGTTTTCACCTGTTTGTATTTTGTTCTCTGATATCTGTCTGTATTTAAGTTCTGTTTGTGTAGCCCACAGTTACCTGTCCATCGCCTCATTTAGCCT
The DNA here is from genome assembly GCA_037974565.1 of Clupeocharax schoutedeni. NCBI lineage: Eukaryota > Metazoa > Chordata > Actinopteri > Characiformes > Alestidae > Clupeocharax > Clupeocharax schoutedeni. The sequence goes on from JBBPDH010004800.1 coordinate 10,399, forward strand.
TATTTTGCCTAGTCAGTATCACATTCATGTTCCTGTCTGTAGTGGCCCTTGAGCCGGGTTTTTGTTTCTGTTTTGTTTTGTTTTGAATAAAATTTAACCACAGCATGGATACCTGCTTTCCAGCCTGGTCCTTGCCCCGAGGTAAATCACGGGAGCCGGTTAGACCTGGCCCTCGTGACAGTATCTGCCTTAGATTGATATTTTTCATTCAATAAGGTTCTAAAAGTACATTCAAAGGTCATAGACCAGCCTCCAATGGCATTTTTAAATGTCTGTATTTCAAGGAGCCTTGGGAACAGAATTTTAATGTTGCTTACTAAACATAATAAACAATTTAATATAATTAGTAGTAATAGAGTAATCTAGTGTAATTATCTCATGTTATCTGCCTTTGGATTTAAACACCTGTATTATAACTTCATGCTTGATATGTTGGAGATGTATCTGTTTATTCATCATGCTGGACGTGTCTGATGCAAGTTTTCTTCTTCTGCCAGACCCTCAGTTACCAACTAATTATATGACACCTGTTGGGGGAGCATGGGACCAGAATTTTAGAATAATAATAGTGCCTGTGTCTGTCTAGCTGATACATTATACACAAAAACTAATGAACACTACTGTTACCTAACAGAAAATGACAGGACATGGTAGTGTGGAAGTCTTAAGCCACCCCAAAATCCCACCTGGAAAGCATCTGATTGGCAACAACATGATCAAAGCACACCATCAGTGCAATCAAAGCACCTTGATGCAAATAAAACACATTAAGGAACACTGTCAGCCATAGACTGGACTCCCCAAAGTCCCCAAAGTTATTTAAGTTAAAGGCAGACAACATCCAAAACAGAGATTTGGAATGTCCTTCAAGAAGCCTGGAGAACTATTCCTGAAGACTAATTTGAGAAATTACAAGAAAACTTTCTTAATACACTACCAGTCAAAAGTTTTAGAACACCCCAATGTTTCAAGCTTTATTTAACTGAATTTCAAACAGTTCAGGTCCAATGAATAGCTCCAATAGCTCCAATGAATAACTGCGAGAGGTTTAAAACTTGTAAGGATCCCCAGAAGCAGGAAATAATTCTGTAGCTCCATGCAGTTCCTCTGGT
>JBBPDH010004828.1:0-11508 GCA_037974565.1 Clupeocharax schoutedeni
GTCTTAGTCTTGGTCTCGATACCCTCTGGTCTTGGTAGTGTCTTGGTCTTGGTCTAGGCGGTCTTGACTACAAGTCTGTCAAGCAATAGTCATGGCCAGCGGAGGTGGAGGAGTGGAGGGGCTCGAGAACCCTCCAGCATAATTTAAATCACATGTGGGAGCATTTTGGCTTCTCCGTTAAATATATTGATGGGAAAAGGGTGGTGAAGAAGGGGCCGTTCACATATCACATCTTTTGCGCACGCAAGTCCATTATTTAAAATGTAGACGCCGTAGACATTTGAAGACATTTGAAATATGTGCAGCCACGCTCATAATGGTAGCGACGCGTTCGCGAAGCGCACGTTTTTTTTTTCAGGCGCGTCCGCACCGCGTCGAGTTGAAAACCATGTAGCAGAGTTACAGCAAGGGATTGTCGTTGGAGGAAATGGAGAGCGCGGCTGATGGTTGCTTAGCAACGACAGAGGCTTCCGGAGTGCAAGCATCTGAGCGCTTTTTTTAGGCATCTTCGTCTTCGGGAAAAAAATTTAAAAGCTCACGTCTGCTTTCTTTCTTTCTTTCTTTTTTTGATGATGTGGACAGTTTTATTTTATTCTCCATGTTCAAAGTAAGAAGCAGTAAAACCTTTAACTGCATTTTAAAGTTGTTTTTGGTTGTGTCCACATTAAAGGAAATAATTAAGCCCGATATTGTCGTTATATAATTGTGTGGAATGTTATTAATGGGCAAAAATACTTAAATAAATGAAAAGTTTAATTTGTCTCGTCTTTTTTTTGCTGATACAAAAACTGATCCGATCCGTGACTTAAAACCGTGATCCGATCCAAACCGTGATTTTTTTGATCCGTTGCACCACTACCAACTAGGGGATGAAATTGATGGTTGAAATTTCAGACACCACTACAAAATAGCTAGTCTCTGCTTCTCTCTCCTTCTCTACTTCTCTCTCTCTCTCTCACCGAAACACCAGGCCCATCAACAAAAACTGTAAAACACTTTCTGGGTAGGGGGCCAAAATCTGTATGCTAAACAAGTGTCTACACTCATTCTGTGACACTATCACTCAATTCATCAGTCAAAAGTAATTTCTTACAATTGCATCCCTGATCACACGTGCAGTCTGTCCCTTGTTTGGAGCGAACATTGGAGGTTCTCTGGTTGTAAAGCACTGTATAAATAAAACTGAATTGAATATCTATATACCCTTCCATTCAGTCTACTGCAACTTTGTCCCATCCATTCACAACAAAAAGCTCAACAGCAATCTTGGACTGCTAAAATCTGCCTGTTGATATCTAAAGCAGTTAGAGAAGCTGTTTTGAAAAAACAAAGAAAAAACAAATGCAGGATATGTGCCCTTTAAGAATGCCTGCTCTACATCTGTGTCATATAGATGTACAATCTCCAAAAAGTACCTGCAAAGGCCACTGGAAACAGTAAAACTGGCTCAGCGAAGAAACATCCTTCAGTCTGTCAGTGTATCTAATGCTGCAAGAACAATCGTGTGCAAATGTTTGGGTCCAGCTGTCGACTCTAAATCACGATTGTTTGCTGGATTTAATATGTTGCAGGTAGAAAAAACCTAAAATGTGACCCGTCTAAAAAATAATGGCACATTAGATTTATTTGAATATATTGCCTCGTCAGACTGATTGTATTTTAACTGAATAATTTGACGTTTGCATATAAGAGGTCCAAGAGAACAAGGCCGTACCCTTGATTCTAACGACAGCTGCGCCATGAGACAAAATACCTGCAGCACGATCCCGCGTCCGTTGCCAAAAAAGGCAGCTGCGTCCAGTGGCCTTCATTGAGCGTCAAATCCTAGTGACCTTGGTCTTACTACTTAGACTTTGTTTAAAATATATTTAAATATATAGCTTAACATTTCACTACGCTTAAAAGTAAGCGCGCTAAGAACGCAATAACGTTTAAAGTTGATATCATGAAGTTTCTATTTTTGCTTAACGTAGACTTAGTCCGTTTTCCAGTGGTAACATGTGCTTCGTGTCCTAAACACTCGCTTTTTAAATGCATACTTCAAATCACTGTTAAATAAAATATCGGGCATTTTTCAAATTCTGTCAGAATGTCCTTTCTCAGTCTTACCTCCTCCACTGGCCATCAGGCGGGGAGCTGCTCTCAGCGACACGGGGGTTCTGGCCATCAAAGGCATTCTGCCCAAACGGAGTAATAATTTACTCGCCATCTTCCCAACTTTCAGCTGTAGGTACGTTTGTGACCGTGTTTCAACCGAAATTAACCTGCGTCTGTCCGATTACAAATAAGAAGATTGACACAAAGCAATGTCCAATCCTGACACTCCCGATTTAGCCAATCAGTTTCCAGGGAACCCAGGAAGTACCTAGATGTGTTACATGTTCAGTTCCGTGAAGGAGAGAAGAGTTTTTCGGGGTTTGGATTTTTTTGGTACAAACTTTATTGACATGTCTCAGATTTAGAAACATGTTATAATAAGCTGAACATAATGCAAACATTTTTTTCTTTTTTCCCCTCTTTATTTTTCCCCTTCCTTCCCAGAACAATCACATCAGCAAAATATAAAAATACACACAAAAAACCCCAAAACAAACAAATAAAAGACAAACACTGATTTCACGAGGGGGTTTCAAATCAACTTTAACCAATTCAGTGGGACAGTATTTTAAGCTGTCATATAATTTCTGTGCCTTCACTGTTGTTAGGAGTTTTAGAGATTCCATGTACATTTTAAATTAATTCATGAAAACAATACTTTTGGGGTGATTTCAGTACTCTATTCTTGTGGATAAAGAATTTGCCTAGACAAAGAATTAATCATATTTGTTTTGCAAAATCATACAAAAAATACATCCTCTCTAGAGATAATAGCTGGAAACTATACAGTTTTCTTCTTTGGTCCAGCTGTGAAAGTTTGTATTATATCACATGAGTTTAAAAAATGGTCCGTAGTTTCAATATCATTTTTGCAGAATTAACATAAATTGTCATCAATATTAAAACATAGTCTGAGTAATTCTTTAGAAGGATAAATGTTATTCATAATTTTAAAGTGTGTTTCTTTTATTTTGGATAGTATAGAAAATGTTAGGCTCATTGTTCTTAGTTTAGCAATAGTTTTTTTTTATTACATTTATGTAGAATATCATTTTTGTTGCCAGGAAACAATATTCCAGTAAGGCAGTTTCTTATAAATTTATTGTTACATTTTTCGTCCAGAATCAGAGTCCCTTTTATTGACAATGTGCCCATTTGTGGAATTATATGTTGGTGGGCCAATATATATTGTGTTAGAAATACAATTCCACGAGGAAGTGCTTTTTTAATTTCATGAAGTCTGAAACATTTTAAAGGGTAGTTCTGCCAAAAGTTAATCCTAAAGCTTTGGAGTTTTTTTTTTTCTTCCAATGGCTATTGGAATTTGGTGTCTGTCTTGTACAAATGGTGTTGTGTCATTGATGATAAGATCAGTACCCAAGACATTTAACTTTTTCATTTCATTACAATTTTTTATGTAAATCACGAACATTTCTGTATATGAATAGAATGGTGAAATGGGAACCATGTGTGGAATTCCCACATTAACATTAAAACTGGGGGTGGTGCCACAAGGTAGAATGATACAATCCAACTAAATTCCTACTTTTCCAAAACCTAAATGTTCAAAAACTTGGAATATAAATGGGTGTTCTACAGAGTCAAACACTTCATAGAAATCTAAAATGAAAAGAAAAGCATCATGTTCAGTTTGATTTCTATATTCAATAATGTCCATGTCCATGTACCAGCCTTATGTTATTATGGATTGCTCTACCTTTTAAGAAACTAGACTGTGTTTCTGCAATAAGAATTGAAATTCCTCTCCGAAGACGAGTAGTAAAGATTATTATTATTATAATTATTATTTTTTCATTATCTTCCCAGAAATGTCTATAAATATCTCCTGCAAGGCCATCAGAATTGTCATTTGACTATCATCTGGCACTGAAATGACATGCAGCTCGATACATTATATTGAACAGTATGCGCGAAGAGGTGTTTGAATAATATAATTTATTACACAGCTCTGAATCCTACTGTCCATACACTTAAAGACTTTCATAAATCGTGTTTAAGACTTCAAATTGAATGAAAAAAAGGAGCACAAAAAGGAATACAGTCATATTTCATAATTTCTAAACCTTTTCAAGAGGCTTGAGGTAGCTTCACCTGTCCAACGAAATGAATAAAGACAATCACCTGAGGGAGAGAAACATCAAAATTAGGCCTAAAGCAGTAAGACATTTAACACTAATCTATTCTCAAAGTAAAAGCACAAAAAAACAATACAGTACATTGAATGTTTGATCAAATGTTTTAACTAACATTTAGTTAATGTCTTTTTGTGTGCCAAAGTGTGTTATGGTCATTCTGAGATTTTCTTTACTTGAACAAAGATCAGGCTTTTCCTCCACTGGACCTTGACTGTTTGACTGACTGGTTTGGTTTTCAGTGCTGACTGGAGATTTGTCTTCTGGAGCACTGAGCATTGGTTCCTTCTTGGCCTTCACTCCCCAGTGCACAGACTGCAAAATGAAGGAGCACTTGATACTTAAGTAGTATCTGCACATCATTTTAGAGTATATTCGGTTAGAGTGCATGTGCTGCAAAAAACATTGTAATGGTAATTTAGCTGTGGCTTAATTGGTATAACCTTTTATATATTATAGCAATTGTGTTTTTACATAAAGGGATGGAAATCTATGAATTTCATGGGTCACCCAATGAAAATATCAATGGTCAATGTCACTCACAGCTTTAACTGAGTCCCTCAGGGCCTGCCACTCTGTAAATGGCAAAGTGATCCTACTCCTTAACCAAAAATCATAATTTTTTCTTTTGGTCTCATCAGTTAGAACTTCTTTAGCTTCTTGCAATTTCTGAAACTCTTCCACTGGAAAAAATGAATGACAACATGTATGAACTTAAATATCTAGATTTTTAAACACAAAAATACAACATTTGCTGTGCAAAAAAGTATGCAAAACTGCAAACTTTACAGGAGAAATGTTCCGTACTTCTGATGTAACTTAAAGTAAAGGCTTTTATTCCAAGTCATTATAGTTTATTTAGACTGGTTTGTTAATTTCACACACATATAAAGCTGTTGTGGTTAAATGATGTACAAAGATAAAAATAAAAAATGGAGATATTTGGTTTTCTCTGGATCAAGACTTATGATGGGCTGTATTTGTAAATTTGTGACCTTAATTATGTAAATATGTAAAAATACACGAATGTATGTAGTTACAAATATCCATAATGAAGTTAAAACTATATGCATAAGCTACAGACCGTCATCAGTCACTACACAAAGGATACCATGTCTCTCCTTTTCATTCTGTATATGATATACACGTTCACCTGCTTTAGGATTTCCTGGATTTTTGTCAGGGTGGCAGGCCAAGGCTCTCACTTTAAACTCGCTGACCACTTGTTCAGTCTAAGGCATAAGACACAAAACAAAAGAGCGTAAGCTACACAAATCTCAATTGCACTACTACAATGTTTTTTTGCCTCTTTAGTTTTGTTTACATGATCTGTCTTGGATAACATCAACATCAGTTCCTTGTAGCGTGTCATCAGTTGAATTCAGTATTTGTCTAGTGAGTCTCTGTCTTACTTGCTAGGCTAGATGACTGGGATGGCTATTGCAACGTTATCCCCAAACCAGTGTATATATTAGGAACTATACCGTCGACAGCTCATCGCACCCAAGCAATCCGTAATAATCTTCCAGATCCTCCGGTTTACAGTTTAGTATTGTTTCCATGATTGACCAGCAGTATTTTCTGCCTGCTTCTCAGCACGCACTATAACAGACAACACCGTAAACACCTGTATTGTTTTTACACACTACTACTGGTGGATATAATGTCTACTCATTTGCGCGGATACACGAGACTCCCCGGTACTGCAGTAGGTCTCGTAATTCATTTCGTGGTTACGCACAAGAAACCAAAACCCCTTCTATATGAAACTATGAGAACTATGAGAAATTGAGTTGGAATAACCCAATATATTTTAGGATGTATACGTGTGCATTGAAGGGGTATATTGTGCATTTTTTAAATAAATTCAGATCTAGCTGTTGAGTTTGATTTAGTGTGGAACGTTTTGTTTTTCATTGTTACGTTCTGTTATCAATGACGTCATAGACTATGCTAGAGTACAGACACTCAGCTAGTGGTTGGAGCCAGAAATCACACGCTCGGTTTAAATATCCGCCCAGCTGGAGTCGAGCTGGAGTCGAGCTGGAGTCGAGCTGGAGTCGAGCTGAGCTGGAGTCGAGCTGGAGTCGAGCTGGAGTCGAGCTGAGCTGGAGTCGAGCTGGAGTCGAGCTGGAGTCGAGAGGGGTTCGCCTGTTATATCGAACGCGGCCTAATCACACAAGTAAAAAGATGGCGGATAGGGAAGCTACATTAGCTGGTGGCGAAGCCGATTATGATGGAACGGAGGAGCCGGTCCTCAAGAAGCCACGGAGTAGTAGTCTGAAAAAATCCCCTCCGGATTGTATGAACGACGAGCAAAGAACGTGTGTAGCAGAGTTGGGTGAGAGTGTGGCGGCTGCGACTTTAACACGGCCCGCGGGTGAGGAGACGGAGATGGTGGACGGAGAAGCGGTGTCGGCTAGGGGAGATGAAAACAATAGACCGCTGATCTCGGAATCCACGTCTAACTGTGTGCAGACATTCGTGTCTGCACCTGAATTTGAGCTCTCAGGTAGCCAGCGAAGATACCAGTGTTTTTGTTTCACTGCTCGTTTATTTCCGAGCTAACTGAAGGTTCTAATCGTAAAGTTAGCTCTGTGGGTAGACAGGCTAAGCTAGCTAATGGACAGGTCAGCTAGCAAAGTAAACTGGGAGTGGTAGTCTGTCCCGGCAAAAGATAGCTTTGTCATTTTTAACATTTTTATTTACTTGATCTTATAAACTCAATATATACCAGTGGCAAAATTTTGTTAAATTGTCATTTTTTTAAAAAAAGATTTTTGAAGTTCTATTTTAAGTCGACAACAACTGATTGCAAGGCGCTAACGCAATAATATTTAAGCTGACTTAATTATCCTTAAGCTGAGCTAAATGCAGGTCATTCTCAATGTAAGTATTTTTTATCAGTAATTCTTAGTGGCACAGTGTAGCTGGTGGTTTCATTCAACTTAGTTGCCTGAAAAGGGGAAAGGAATGGGAATCTCATAGCATGGTGGCATGAAAATGATTTACAAACCTAAACGTAAACACATTCACATTTACTTACCCGTGTTTGTTTACAGGGGTAATGGACGAGTGTGTTCACCCAAAGGGGTTTTATTCACCCAGTTTCAAACAGGATGATGACGACTGTTCCTCACATGCTAGTTCCAGTGACTGGACTCCCCAGCCTCAGATTGGTATATGTAAACCAGTGACCCATCATTCTCAGTTGTCAACATCAACCACAAATTTCCATGCAGACATTTTTAATTTAGTGTAATGAATTGATTAGTTATGCATTTTACACATTGCTGTCCATCACTTAAAAAGTTGTTGACGTTATGGTGTGTGGTAGTGTTGTTCAGAGTTTAGATTATTGATTTGTTTTTTTTTTAAATCAGGCCTTCGTGTGTGTTTTGTTAGGTTCTTACCGATTCATTCAACAACACATAATGAGAGAGACAGACCCCAGGACTATCTTAAAAGACCTGCTCCCAGAAACTGTCCTTCCACCTGATCTTGATGACATGACGCTATGGCAGATTATCATCAATATCTCGGAGCCTCCTAAGAGAAAGAAACGAAAAGATATCAACACCTTGGAGGATGTTGTCAGACTACTTAATAATAGCAAAAAGATACTTGTCCTAACTGGTGCTGGGGTATGTGTTTCTGTTATCATTATTAAACCTTTGTGTCTGTATGTCTAACTACAAGAACTTGACTAACAGAATTGGATTGTTTTAAGACCAGTGGTAGTGAGTTATGCCTGACTCTGATTTTTTTCATTAACGTCATGTTTCAGTTACGTATGAGCCATTAGTTAGTGTAATGTTATTTCTTAGTTCCATGCATGTTTTGTTATCTATTCTGATTGGCCTAAGATTGTGCTTAATCCTTAAGCTTTTTATTTTGTTCTGTAGCATGCAGATTAGCTGCTTTCATATAAAGCGGAAATCCTTCCGCTTACACATTATTCCTACATACACAAATGTACAAAAATAATTTTAACAAACGTGACAGGTGAATAATATTGATCATATTGCTACCTGTGAAGTGGTGCAGTAAATTTGGAAGCAACTGAGCTGTTAGCTCTTGCTGTTGATGTCTGGGGAAGTAAAAGGAGCTAAGTAACGTTGACAAGTGCCAGATCATCTTAAAAACGACAGGAAAAACAAATGGTGAACCTGCTACAGGTTCACAGGGCTCACTGAAGTGTAATATGCACTATAGTTTTATGAAAAGATTTAACAATAACCTTGATTAACTTCATTACTTTATGCCTCAACAAATAAAGTGGGGACGGGACATACCTCCTCCTTCTCCAGTGACTCTTATAACGACGCAAGTATTTCTCTCACTCGTTGCTTGTAGGACTACATGTGAATGCTTGTTGGCCATAGCAGACTTGCTGATGTGGATGCGAAGCCTGAGAATTGAAAGCGAGATTGCTTTGGTTAATCTCAGGCCAGGATCCCCATAAAAATCTGAAATGTTATCTAAAATATATTCACAGATGCTCTTAATACTTGCCAGTTTTGTTCTATTATTGTACCTTTTATATTCTAAAATCAACAGGCTGTAGTAGTTAGTGCTTTATTGACTAATGTTCACATCTAACTTGTTAAATTTCTTAAACAGCAAGAACTTCTGTGATACAGAAACATAGATCATGGGACATTTACACTGTGAAGTATTACATCAAAACTATTGTCTTAAGGTTAAAGATAAATAACTATGAGGCAGAGGTTTGCCTGGATATGTTTTTCAGGACACATCACTGACTGGAATGAAAGTGGTATCCTGAGGATCGCTGTTTTTGTTGCAGGTGTCAGTTTCCTGTGGAATACCTGACTTCAGATCCAGAGATGGGATTTATGCTCGACTTGCTGTAGATTTTCCAGACCTTCCAGATCCTCAGGCTATGTTTGATATAGAGTACTTCAGAAGGGATCCCAGGCCATTTTTTAAATTTGCTAAGGTTTGTCTTTTTTTATTTGCTTTTTCAGTTCATATCTTCTTTTGTGACAGTGTTTCCCAATTATTTTCATTTTGCTGCAGGAAATCTACCCAGGACAGTTTCAGCCATCACTTTCTCACAAATTCATTGCAATGCTGGATAAGAAGACGAAACTTTTAAGGAACTACACTCAGAACATTGACACACTGGAGCAGGTTGCAGGTGTACACAGGGTCATCCAGTGTCATGGTAGGTTGGTTTCATTTCGTAATATACCACAAAGTCTAGCCAAGCCAAGTAAGGAAGAGCACTGCTTTTGAAAAACAATGTTAGGTAACACTTTAAAGGTAATTTTTCTAAAACATTAATGATGGTGTGTACACACACACACTTCTCAGCCATAGCTTTTAAAGCCACCCCCCTAAAATTGCGTGGGTCACCCTCAAGCTGCCAAAACCATTCAGACCTAAGCTGTGGGATCTGGTACCCAAGTTTTGATGTGGGGCACCTGTGGATTGCACTATTTTGTATAGGAAATTTGTTCCACGGATGCTTGATGGGATTGAGACATTCCCAACTCTAGGGAGTTCAGTCAGAGGCTTCAAACCATTCCTACATTTTTTACATTTTATTTTTATTGCAGTGTTACAAAGCGCATTGCCCACAACCATTGATGAATACCATAACCATGAAGGAGTATACTTCAGCAGTGCTTAGGTTGGTGGTATGTGTCACAGTAGCATCCACATAATGGGTTTATCTTTCTTCCTATAGTACATTCTGTCATTGTTCCACCACCTATTTCTAATAGCCAGCATGGCCTTTTTCAGCAATTTGTGCTGCAGTAGCTTGTCTGTTGGAAGTTTGTGAGACTAGTCAATGAAGTGGAACAAGGAGGCCTACCAAAGATGTTCAGCTGGCCTGAAGTCAGGGCTCAGTGCAGACCACTGGCACTTCTCCACATTACACTCATCAAACCACATTTTTATTGATTTGGCTTTGTGCACAGGCACACAATTATGCTGGAACCAGAAAAAGCCTTCCCCTGACTGTTGGCACAAAGTAGGAAGCTTATTATTGTGTACAATTAATTTGTTTACCGTAACATTAACATTGCCTTTCACTGGAGCTAAGAGGCAAGCCCAATCTCAGCCCATTATCCATGATCACCAAACTTTACTTTTGCATTCTGTTATCCTGAGATACACCAAACCTAAATTCAGCCCTCAAGACATCACATTTGCACCAAAGTCAAGCGGTAATATGCTTTACAGCACTCCTGATGATGCTTGACATTGTCCATAGTGACAGCAGATTTGTACAGATTTATTTTCTAGAGGTGGTTTGGAACTTTGTAGTGAGTGATGCAGTGTTTCCTGTTCCACTGGCTGCAATACAACCCTAAAGCATGATAGATCCACCCCCAAGCTCAATAGTTGGCACGGTGTTCTTTTCATGAAATGCTGCTCCTTTTGTTGCCATGCATCAGATCTAATGAGCTGATTAAGGTCTGAAAAGAATCTGAGACTTTGGAACTCTTAGGATGCCCAAACTTTTGCACAGTGCCATAATAGTTATTTTTTTATTTTTGTTCAGTTTACAGCATAAAAAGTAACCATGCATCAATGTTTGCTGAAAATGTGTAATTTTTTTCCATTTCCTAGAGAGACTGTGTCAACAGGTATTGATTACAAATATGACACAGAAAAGGGGAAATTCAAGCTTCCCTTCAAAGCGTTGTTTAAACATGTTCACGTTTTGTTTAATTTTTTTCTTATTTTGAAATGCAGCCCTACTTTTATTTAGTAAAGTAGAGAATATAAATCTCGGCAGTCATACATGTATGTTCAGTTCTATGCAACGTGACAAAATATAGTCAGAATGTTTTTGAATTGTACTGAGTCAACTAATAGGCCACTTAAATATAGATCACACTAAATATAAATTAAAAATACAAAAAAATAAATTCTGATCTTCTGGACATGTGCTTCTAGAAATGTTCTCTAACTGGACCTCTTTAAATTGTAGTTGAATACCCCTGCAGTCAGGGGCGTAGCAGCCAATTTAAAAGTGGGGGGGACAGTATGGTGATGTGAGCCAAAGGTGTTCATACAGTATAATAAATTCTAAATAGAAGAACAATCAGTATTTTACAGCACCACAGCGGCAATCTGAGGAACATGCCAGGATAACTTACATGAACCTATTTCTGTGAAATCATACTCATAAACATACACAAAAAAATAAATAAATAAATAAAATACTGCAGGACACAGGACTGTGGAAATCTATACTTTAATTTTTATGAAGTAGAAA
>JBBPDH010004843.1:0-11508 GCA_037974565.1 Clupeocharax schoutedeni
CAACACTTCCTGTGAGGATGGACTCCACTGCACACCTGTAGAAGCTGGTGAGGACAGTGGAGGACACCCCAGCCTTCTCCAGGCGTCTGAGGAAATGAAGTCTCTGGTGGGCTTTCTTGGTGACAGCTGCTGCGTGTCACCACTGCAGTCATTGATTACCCAATTAGTAATCAAGCTTATTATACAGGCATTTTTTTTTTAAAAATCTAAAAAAGGGGCAAAACACATAATCGGGCTCAATCAGGCTCCTACTTAATATAAGATCATATTAAATATGCATTACTATCATTCCAATGACACTCACTAATCCATTAATCAACAGGCCTGTTAGTGTCTATATACATGTTTCACTTTCAATCAGGCGAGGTTAATTGGGTAGCACCATTAAAGCCGACACCAGCTGGTTGCTCCGCTCTGTGTTAAGCTCACAGGTGAAAATGCAGGTTGATATAAATAATATATATAAGGTTTAACTGTGACCTTGTCTGTTGAAATGGGACGGGTCTATTGAGGTTCACCCTCCTGTATCCCGCAATGTGATTTTGTGGAGGGGGCCGTTTCGTTCTCCTGTCAGTCACAGTTATCATAGCCTGGAGCCCCAGAGCTGGTGTGACAAGCGTAATGATGATTTAGGAGCTCGGTCTGACAGGCTTCTGAGCCACACATCCTCTTAATACTGAATAAATAAAGAGGTTATTACATTACCAAGCGGAGCTCACGCACCCAGGCTATGGTAAACGCAGCATTCCAGTGGAGGGTGTGTGTGTGTGTGTGTGGGAACAGAGCTGCTCTGTGGTAGTGTGTGCTATTAATGACTGCAGTGGTTTACCTGAACTCAACACTTCACAGCAGAAACATTATATGAAATGACCACAGGAAGTCTGTTCTGAACTAAAGAGAGCGCAGAGGTTCTAGAGAAGCCCACAGAAACCTGCGTTCATAAACACGGTCACACATCTTAACCTCAGCATGACCTTACATCCACACTGCAGAGATGACTACGCCATTGTTCAATCAATATATAAAAAAAGAAAGAAAATGTGCAGAAAAAGAGAGAGAGAGAAAAAGTGAGAGAGAGACAGAGTAAACTAAAGACGTGGTAAACTACAGACAGAGTAAACAGCAGACAGCCCTGAATGTCCCCAGTCTCGCTCGTCTACTTTATCTCGTCACGCTGCCCCAGCCACGGGGCTGCCTGTCTGTAGCATGTTCAAGTTTTTGCTGTGCACTTGTGATAATTGATCAAATAGACAAGTCAGGAGGACGCACTGTGGCTGCAAACACAAACGTAGCATCCTTTTAACTCTTAATTAGTAACCATCAAATGACAAGATGCTTTTGAGATCACAGGAGATGACTGGGACTTCCTTGAGCGGCAGATCAGTCTGTAAACAGCATCTTCTCTCACAACCTGAGTTCATCTTGAACACACACCACACCCGTGTTCTGACTTAAGACCAGACTCTGACATTAGGTCAAGCACAAGGTCACAGGGGCACATCAAATTCACCATTAGTAACTCCCACTGTAGCAGTTATTGATGTTATCATGGCTGTTTGTCTTCAGAACGCACAGCTAAATCACAGAGAGGTAAGCCCTGAGGAACTGTGGAGTCAGAAAGGAGATCTCTGGAGACTTTACGTTGTTTTATTCCTAACTCACACTCTGTTTTAACCCAACTGGAGGAACTGCACCAAAGCTGGCCTGAATATTGTGTTGCATGTTTAAGCAACAACATAACCAGCCTTATGTGGGGGCAGCAAACACTGAGTATTTACTCATGACCGCAACAGGAATAACCCGTGCTTTGGTCAATCAATAAAGACTCAGTTTGGCTCTGTTTGTTTCTAAGTGATTGCTGAAGAGCATGGAAACCTGATCGCCTCCGGTCACCGCAGCAGAGCCGTCCTACAAACCTCTTAAACCAGGTGGTGCTCCAGGCAGTTAACGCCAATCCCACAACGCCGCCAAACGTAATTTGACCCAGTAAAGAGGTCTGCAACCTCCTGCCCCCACCTCCTAGTCTTCTATGTGATATGATGAAAAAGATGAAGAGCTTGGGGTCAGAAAACCAATTTGTGACAAGAAATGGACTGTCCATGCCTGAGGCACAGTGGGATTGAGGGTATTTAAGGCATTATCAAAACCATCTCAGCCGAAACTCGAACATGAGAGCAGCGGCCCGACCAGCAGAATCTGATATGAGCGAAAGTACAGAAACATGCCACAAAGAAAAGCAACCGCCCCAAACCAGAAACCCCTGCAGGCCCAGAGCATAAAGACTGGAGGAGGACCAAGGAATGTGTAGGAACACAGAATCATAAACTTAATTAGACTGAACCCGATTTCCCATATTTCCACACACAGGAACATGGAACTTCTGGCTCAACAGAAACGTCCCGACTGTGCATGCTGATCACAAAGTGTCTACTTCAAAGCACAATGAAAACGTTACTAAATTTTTGCTAATATTCCAATAACTAAAAAATTCATGTGTTACATTTTAACTACAAACTTTACTAGAATCACAAGGTCCTGCCACTCGAGGAAGACGTTCAGACAGTTGAAAATTTCCTTATAATGACCTGCGGATATCCTCCAAATTGGCAAACTTTTAACAAAGCGGGCCAATTCTGTGTAAATGATCAATTCTCCTCAGCTATAATCTCCATCTGCGGCAGATCCCACACAAGTCTGGTCTTGGTGAGACTCCCATGTTTAAACAGGGAAAATGAAGAGTTTGGCTGAAAGGTCTTAGCTTGGCACATCAGGCCAGTCGTGGAAGTGCTTGAGTGTGACGTTCACTGTTTTACAGTCACTGCTGGGAAGAGAAGTGTGGCTGAGACTCTCAACAGTCCGTTATGTGTGTCGTACTGTATTAAATCATCATGCTACACTCGTACTGGGACACGGCTTGTGAAGTTGCAGCCAGCACCCAGTCCTGGACTAACACTGGCACTCACTGCCTCTGTTTGGTGTAAAAATAAAGAGAGTTCAGGAGCACAAAAGCTCAGATTTTGGCGTCCAGAGAGAAATTGTACAGCATTGGCCACATGTACCATAACTCATTCAGTATGGAGGGCCGTTTCCTCCGCTCAGACAAGGCAGACATTCTAACTCCTGTAAAATTTCAGACCCCTGCCTGGCCCGAAACACAGGCCGGCATTGTGCGGGCCGCCCAGCCCTGAGAGCAGCGCCCGTTCTGGAGTGCACGAGCTGCCAAGAACATGCAGAGCCCTTTTCAACAAGTGCCATTCTATTTGCCTGACCCGGGAGAGCGGGACTGCTGACTGGCCAAATCCTCCGCAAAACGTTTTGCTTCGGAATAATCAAACCCACAGAAGACGCACGAGGGGCCCTCGCGCTTTAAGCCCTCAGCTCGCCTGCTTCTCTGGCCCACATCATCTTTCATCAGGAGGTTAAACATCCTTCGCTCCTTTAGCCTGTTAAACCCTGCTGCTGCCTTTATCAGCGGCCTATCGCATTCTGCCGTGCAGAAGAATTAAGAGGGGGCTACATTGCTGATGGAGGAACGAGAGAATGATATTCAGGAGAAAGGAAAAACATTGTCTCCCAAGGTCTGGAGATGTGCAGACCTGACCATGTTTGATAAAGTTCCTTTCACGCTGAAGTGAAGGGGACAGGAACGAGAGGGGAAAGAAAACAGTCGAATCGGAATTAGCTGTTCCAGTGACTGCAGTCTCTTAATCAGCCCAGCCCCTTCTCCCTCAGGTGGCGTAACTCACTGCGGCGGACTGCGGCACCAGTGGCTCGGGCGGGTGGCTGCAGCACGTCTGTCCTGAAGAGTGATCTTTTCAGGAGCTGGGCAGCGCCTGCAGCCACAGCGAAGTGGTGCAATACGACCTCCATTTGGAGGAATGCCGAGGGCTCCACAGCCAGGGATCAGTGGGGAGACGTGGCTCGGGTAGAGGACACAGCTCCGGGATCAGCGACTCTGGGAGAGGACACAGCTCAGAGATAAGCGGGGAGACGTGGCTCTGGGAGAGGTCACAGCTCAGGGATCAGCGGCTCTGGGAGAGGACACAGCTCAGGGATCAGCGGCTCTGGGAGAGGACACAGCTCAGGGATCAGCAGCTCTGGGAGAGGACACAGCTCAGAGATGAGCGGGGAGACGCGGCTCGGGGAGAGGACACAGCTCAGAAATCAGCGGGGAGATGCGGCTCGGGGAGAGGACACAGCTCAGGGATCAACGGCTCTGGGAGAGGACACAGCTCAGGGATGAGCAGCTCTGGGAGAGGACACAGCTCAGGGATGAGCGGCTCTGGGAGAGGACACAGCTCAGGGATCAGCGGCTTTAGGAGAGGACACAGCTCAGAGATAAGTGGGGAGACGCAGCTCAGGGAGAGGACACAGCTCAGAAATCAGCGGCTCGGGGAGAAGACAAAGCTCAGAGATCAGTGGGGAGAGGACACAGCTCTGTGGAACGGTGAAGGGAGACGACCTGCACCATCAACACAGAGTGATGGAACACGTGCAGGACATTCCTGTGCAATTAAGTAACGAGGCCACAGAGGACAACAACCTGCTTCCATCAGACAAAATATATACTTCACACTGCAGTCAGGCGTCACACTGCAGTCCTGCTACACGACTTTAACAAGAAAGTGGGCCAACGTGTGCTCCCTGCAAGCCTGGAAAGATAGATTACAACACCTCAGCAAAAATACACCAAGAAAAAAAAGGAATGCTGTTGCAAAAAGCGAGAGAGATGGCGGGGGGGGGGGGGTGTGAAAGAGGGAGAGGGAGAGAGAGAGCACAAGAGAGAGAGACAAAGAGACAGACAGAGGGAGGGAGAGCAAGAGAGCGAGAGAGAGAGAGAGAGAGCAAGAGATTGAGCTCCTGAGAGACACGCATTGTTTTAAGTGTCCCAGTGTCTGTTCCCATTTGTTTAATGAGAAGGACCAGAAGGTTATTGCAGGTGCTCTATTATACTGCCGCAGAGGCAAAAACACGGAAGCTTCTCCGAAAAGGAAAAACTCTATTTTCTGATACAGAGGTGCTGGATGGGGGGATGAAGTATCTCACCCCGGACCCTTAACTCTATTAAAACATGTTTAGAATCAGAAACACTTCTTTATTAACTTCCTCTAAAATGAAACAGTGAAAAGAGTGAACTTACGAATCCTGCTGTGTGAAGGTGCAGCGTCCCCAGATTTAATGCGTCACAGTAATAATCTGTCTGTCTGTCTGTCTGTGTGTGTCTGTCTGTCTGTCTGTCTGTCTGTGTCTGTCTGTCTGTGTGTGTCTGTCTGTCTGTCTGTCTGTCTGTGTGTGTCTGTCTGTCTGTGTCTGTCTGTCTGTCTGTCTGTCCCCCATGTGCTGAGGGACCATCAGGTCCAGCAGGTCCAGAGCTCAGAATGCTCCTCCACCATGATCCCTACCTTCTCCTGAAGCAAGGCAGTCTGGCCGTTATATATTTTCACTCTGGCAGGTTCATACAATCCCTCAGTAACTCAAGAGATATGAGCTAATTTGCCACTCATGTGTCCAAACAGGTTCCATGTTGCAAGAGACTGTAAGGAATTGCGAATGATGGTTTCTGGAATTAACCTAAAGTAAACAAAAACCCCAAAAAAAGACAGACTGAAAAAGATAAACCTTTATTAGTCCCACAGTGGGAAAGGTACAGCAAACAGTGGACGGAACAAAGGTAAGGGCAGCACAACGATACACCCCAAGATAAGATAAAACTATATACTAATACAAAAATATAAATAGAGACGTGTGTGTGTATATATAACCTATATATGTATGTGTATAGTGGAAATGTAAGTAAACAGTGGAAATAACCACCCTGAAAACTGCAAATATCCTCCTTTTTTTGCTTTTTTCTCTGCGGCGCAAGCACTCCGACACTTCAAATTCCACAGTTCGTAGATCTCCAGAAGACCTTTCCAAAGAGCCCTCATTTGTGTTCATAGCCCAAGTAGAGTATAGAGTATAACCGAGAGGGTCATTTCCTGAAAACCGTTCACCTCGCTGCAGTGTCCCAATACTTTTGTCCCAGAGGGTAATGCATTAAACTGAGTTCTGGGAGCAGATTTGGGGCATATTTAGGGTTTACACTATAAAAATAGACACCTTTAGACATTTTTTTTTACCCAAACAACAATGCAGTTTTTACATATATATGAATGAACACTGGATAAACAGGTACACACTGACCTCAGCTGATTGGTAGCAGCAGGCCTCATAAATAAAAGTCTCAATAAATGACTTATGATAATTTGTGGAGGTTTTGTAGTTTTGCTCTGTCTTCATACTTTGGGTATATTTTGCCCATTCAAAAGCAGCGTATGCTGATCAAACCCAAGCTCCACTTCCGACTCTAACAAGGATCTTCGATATGAAGAGTCGCCTTGGGCAGGATGGCCGTGAACTCAGCTGCCGGTGATTAAAGCCTGACGTTAGATGAACTTAGAAATCTGGCTCTGATTCTAATGATGAAAACCACATTGAAGCACTGAAGGACTGAAGCCGTGCTCGAACAGCACACAGTGACATGTGTTTGACAGGAGCTCTCGGTAACACCAGATATCTGATACTTCCTCGGGGTTACAAGTGCAGATGTACACTGAGCACAACATGCCAGCCTTCAGTCCAGCACCTCCACAACAAGCGGCATGCTGTCCCTGTGTCAGATGAGGTGACTGCTGCATTGTAATCGAATCGTGTCGCCCGATGCCTCTGACCTCATCGCTCCAAGGCGCCTGTATCTCAGCTACTTTCACCGAAGACTGAGTGCATTGTGTCAAACTCACTTGTGGCATTCGAGCCTGGTGCGGTGGCTCAGGGAGTTTCTGAAGCAACCAGGGTATCTGCACATGTTTCATACAAATATTCAGTAACCTTTTCAGGAGCTCTGAGGAGACAAACTAAAGACCAACACGGCGACAAAAAACACAGCAGACTAGAATTTAGCTGATCGATGCACAAACTGTATTCATTAGAGCAACAACTCGAACATAACAGTCTTTTTCACCAACCACAGCATTTTACCCTCCAACCAGCTCTCACTGAATTTACATTTAACCCTTTACCCGTTCAGCCTTTTACCCGTTCAGCCCTTTTACCCGGTTAGCCCTTTTACCCGTTCAGCCTTTTACCCGTTCAGCCCTTTTACCCGTTCAGCCCTATTACCCGTTTAGCCCTATTACCCGTTCAGCCCTTTTACCCGTTCAGCCCTTTTACCCGGTTAGCCCTTTTACCCGTTCAGCCCTTTTACCCGTTCAGCCCTTTTACCCATTCAGCCTTTTTACCTGTTTATCCGTTTAGCATTTTATCCCTTTACCCGTTTATCCGTTTAGCCCTTTACCCGTTTATCCGTTTAGCACTTTATCCCTTTACCCGTTTATCCGTTTAGCCCTTTACCCATTTAGCCGTTTATCCCTTTACCCGTTTATCCCTTTAGCCCTTCACCCGTTTAGCCCTTCACTCCTTTGACACTGGCGTGGGGGGGGCTAGCCGGGAATCAACATTGTTGCTTTATTTCACCCTAGAATGAATTTCACCCTTTTAAAATTCCAGACTTTTCATTACCTTTCAAAGCCTTAAAAAAATGCCACTACTTTTTAATTCCTTCTAAGAACCCGTGGGGACCCTGTGCAAAATATATATAATATCTGATATGAGTAGATAAATGCACATCATAGAACACAAAAGCCTCTTGTTTTGAAAGACAGGACAAGAAAGAAGTTTGCAAACTGGTATGACAGACGAACACACACTACGCACTACTAGAGCGCATGAATTAAAACCAAATGTATCTGGACTGAGCTGTAGATAACGAGCCTGCGGACTAACTTTCGAAAAACAACAGATTTACGGGTCCTAAGCTCCCTCCTAAATTCCAGACTCTTGATTATGGCGACAAAGAGCCATTTGGATTCCACAATGGTGTGATTAGCCTTCTGCAATTACATTAATGCTGTGGTGTTCACTTGAGAAACACCCCTGGGTTAATAGAGGGGATTTACGTGGAAGGAGGGCAACATCAGCCGAGGATCAACCATAGCTAAACATGAGTAGAGCATTGCTTTTCCAGAGGAAAGTTCTCAGCTCCTTGTTATGGTGCATAAAAGATCTGAGATGGGTTCTACACATCACAGAATGTAGTGCCCAATGGCTGGGAGGCAGAGTCCTACACAGAGCTCCCCACAGTCCGGTCTGACAGCCTGAGGCGCGTAGTGGGACAGGAGGATGAGACGGTCCCCTGTCCTGTCTGGCAGTTCTCTAGTACCAATTACCAGAAGATCAAAGGGAGCAGGTGACCCTGTACAATTCTGAACCCCAGTTAAGTCAATATCAAGATGCTTTCGCGTCGCTCAAAGAGACGAGAGGAGGATTATGGGTCCCACCATCATGAAAGCAGGATATTGGATCTGTGGGGAACCTTTTGCAAGAGTGGCGCTACCTTAGATAGAGACAGTGAAAACCCTGGACTCCTCCAAGCCAACCCAATTAACAGAAAAACTACAAAATGGGTTTAAAATGAGGGAACTTCTTTAACTCATGCACAGCAAAAATCTGAAATTCAGCTCAAAAAATCTCAGAAATGCATCAAATGAGTAAATTTTACTGCCAATGATGTTTTTGAAGACAGTGGGCCTCATTTTGAGTCCAAAGCTAAAGCCCTGAATGTGTTATGAATAGCCCTGGAAGTCAATTTTGTTTCTGTTGAGAAAAGGAATAGCCCTGTCAGGATTTGAGAGAACCACAAAAAAAAAAACTGGCAAAATTTTTGTAAAATTATGATAAAAACTAGTTGGTACACATGGTTCTACTCCTGAGATCTGGTGCCATGTTTTAGCTGGTGCAGGGGGGGGGGGTTAAGGTGTGGAAGAAGTTTGTGTGTTCATTTTGGCCGTCCCTCATGAAAGTGACTGACGCTAGAGACTGACTGTATAGTCACCGCTGATACTTCTGAACCATGTGTCCTTTCGGCTCAGCCTCACACGAGGCGTGAACATTTTTCATTGCAAATGTTTTTCTCCCTGTTGCCTTGGAACCGGGGGTGGGGGGCGGTTGTAGAGAGGAGGCAGAGGTCAGAGGCTAGATCCCACTACCCCCTTCAAATGGGCACTTTTAAACAATGTGGAGCCTCAGAAGTGCCCCAGTGTGTGTCGGGCTCCCACAGAGGAAGAGCCGCTGTGCATGCTGACCACGCTAAGGCGCCACACACACACACACACACACACACACACTTAAAAAAAGTGAACTGCATTGTGATTGTGGAAAAACCACAGCCAAGCGGTCTCGGCGCACGCGGACACGCAGCTATGTTACTGTCTGACAGGGACATAATGGGAAATACACGGCCACGCCCTTTCCTCTCTCATGGCTGGGACGACGGTGAAGACGAGGCATCGGAGACCTCAGGGCTCCACTGTACTGAACAAATAAGATTGCGATGGGTGAGGGACGTTCGGGGGGGGGGGGGGGGGGGTTGGGGGTGAAGTGCCTGCTTTCAGAAGGACCTGGAGCAGGACAAGGTCTGGCCAATACAAACAGGGAGCCCGCCAACCCCCCCACCCCCCAAAGCCTCCGCGGACTCCCTCTTCTACATACAGCTCCTCAGAAGCCAGGGCTCCCTGCCCATCAGCACGAGGCTCCGGGCTCCCCCGAGCGAGAGCCTGTGTTTATTATTGAAGCACCGGCTCACCCTAATGAGCGTTTCCCCCTACCAGCAAGGGAATACAGAGAGGAGAACTGAGGAGGAGAGGAGGAGAATAAGGGAGAGACACACAGTGAGAGTGAGAAAAAGAGAACGATACATTATTGTGCTATTCTCGCTGCCTGCATTGATCTTCTGTTGAATTATTGATGCCTTCGCCACATTGCTGAAGGGCGCGTGAGAAAGGGACACACTTTCACAGAGCCAGACACAGCATACGGCATTCACACACACACACACACACACAAACACAAACACACACACACTAAACGCCTATAGCTTTCAACTCCAGCTTTTGTTTAGAGCTGTCTGGAGATTCCAACTTTTACTTTCCCCATCAGCTTTATCTTTAATTAAACCAAGCATCTGGAGTTTGTCATTACATTTAGTCTATATGCTAATACAAACTTACCCAAACCCTAATAGGAACCTGGGAAAAGCTGCTAATAAAGTGCACAGGTAGGAAAGGACAGTAGATAATAGCGTTCTGGCCCTTTTAGCACTGGGTGCCGCATTCCTGCAGAGGAAAGACTCGAGGGACCTCCAGATCTTGACCCTTCATCCTTATATGAGGCTCTAGGAAACGGGCGTCATGCTGACGAACACTATCATAAACATTTCAGAGTCCTGCAGGACTTTAGTGCTGATGAGGCCAGAGGGGCACCAAGACTTCAG
Organism: Clupeocharax schoutedeni; assembly: GCA_037974565.1. Lineage (NCBI taxonomy): Eukaryota > Metazoa > Chordata > Actinopteri > Characiformes > Alestidae > Clupeocharax > Clupeocharax schoutedeni. The sequence goes on from JBBPDH010004843.1 coordinate 10,370, forward strand.
GTCAGCTCTCCAGAAATGGCAGAAAACAGCGAAAGAACCGAGAGCAGCCATGACCTTCCAGCTCAATCACACACAACTTCTCAGTCTGAAAACAGAAGGGGTCCCACTTAATGTGGAAACCTGGAAGTGTCTGGCTTTGCTGTCCAATTTGAGCGTGCATGGCTCCCAATGTGCATTCCATAATGGTCCCTTTACCCTTTTCAGAGATTTGCTGATACCGTCATGGTTCTTCATGGATTTGATAGGAAGCTACACGCTCCTGATCACACGCCACACATGCAACACGTCTACCATTTCCTCTCTGGCAGAAGAAAAACAGACTCCTCTCAAAATGGTGGGTCTACAAGGAAACCTTAAAAAAAATCGAGGTCACAGCTTGCATTTGTTTCACTGGACCAGTGGTTAAGTATTCTTACTATCTGAAAAAAAGAAAAAGAAAAAAACCCAAAACAACAAAGGCAGGATGGAATCTGGACCAGCGAGGAAGCCGTTTGATGTCAGTTTTGGTTCTGCAGTCGCATCTGCACTCCAGCATGGTGACAAACCCGCCTGCAGACACAAACACATCCAACTCACAAAACAACAGAGCAGAGCAGCGTCCCGTACATCTTTAATTCAGCCACTTCTGGAACAGGAACCTTTAAAACCGAAGCAAAAAAAAGCAAGGACACATTTCTGTCCTGAAGTTTTCCTTCTCTGGTTAAATTCTCAGTTACACGAAGCAGAAGTATCAAATTGAGATAAAGTGTTACAGTAATCTCTCACTTTTCGCTGAAAAAAATGCATTGTTGTGTTTTAGTAAAACAAAAGCCTAGTTAGTGTAAACCCTAAATATTCCCCCAAAACTGCTCACAGAACACGTAATGCATCACCACTAAAGAAAATGTAAAGGTAAATAAATCATCTGAATCAGTAAGCTTTACTGCTTAAAAAAAACGTTAGCATTAGCGTTTAGCATTAGTGCGAAAACAAAGGGTGTGTCCGAAACCGCGCACTACGCACTTTTAGTGCACTATTTTTGGTGCGTAGTGCGTTCACACTGAAAACCAAGATAAATTCAGTCACTGAAAGTACCCGGATGATGCACTGAAATCGGCCAGAAAACGCAGTGTGGAACGATGCACACTATTCGCACTAAA
>JBBPDH010004854.1:0-10756 GCA_037974565.1 Clupeocharax schoutedeni
AATCAAATGAAATCTGAGCCCATTTGTACAAGCTTGTTATGGAGAAAACCTGCACCAGTTCTAACTGGTCATTGGTTATTCACGCTAGATGATACAACCTTCCACAGGCATGGTACTGGTGCTCTTTTCTGGTCCTGGCTCCTAACACAGACATGAAGCGTGAACAGCATCCACTCAAAAACACCCCGAGGCTCTTCTTGCCTGTCCAAAACAGGCAACTAACATAGTGGCTACGGATAAGTGCAGCTAAAATTCACAGCAGGCGCTCTGGTTTCCTCTAGATCTGTGAAGGTAACTGGGCCAGGCATAAAGAGATGCTGCTGTCTGAGGTAACCTCAGGATAACCCCGCACATATGAAGGAGGCCGTGCTTGTTTGGTTGGTGGAATGAGGGAAGGAATGGAGGTAGAACCTGCAGAGGAAAAATACCCCAAAAAACACTTTCCATTATTGTACATAACAAAATTACTTAAGTTTTCCACAATGGCTTCTGTGCTCTGGGAGATATGATCCTTTTTAGGTTGCAGAGAGGAGCAGTCAGTGGGTGGCTTAAATTTCATTAATCAACATAACGTCACAGGCAAAAGCTTGGGTTCCCTGTTCAGACTGTTATTGTAAAAATAAAGTAAACACAGGATCACATTTCTGCTAATTTTAATCTACACTTCCTATTTATTTGCCGAATATATTTGGGCAGAATTAACATGGCTTATGCAAAAAGCATATCATTTTTTATTTTTTACTGTGATAAAGTGATAATTTGGTGAAAAGTTTAGGTTACTGTTTTTCCTTTACCACAAATTCACTGCTTTAGTTTCCAACTGGAGCTACGAGGCTAATGTAGCAAGTAATGAGAGTCTATGGGCATTGTGCAGACTGCAAGCCGAAAACATTACATTTACATTTACAGCATTTATCAGACGCTTTTATCCAAAGCGACTTCCATTCCCTATCTACAGGGGGCAGTCTCCCTGGAGCAATTTAGGGTTAAGGTTTTTGCTCAGGAACCCAGTGGTGGTGCTGAAGGTAGGATTCGAACCCATGACCACTTGGTCTGGAGGCAAGTATCCTACCCACTGAGCTACCATGCCTCAAATCACAGCTTGCTTATATGGTCTCAGACACTGCAGGAATATTATCTATAAAAAAATGTCAAAAGTACACAAGGTTCTGAGGAACCATGTGCTAGTCTGTACCCTCCCACCATGTTAGCATGGTGTAATGGGTTAGCTAGTGGGTGGGAACTGAAAATATGTTAGGAGACGCTTGTTACTCCCAGAGATGTGGAATTGGGTTACAAATTAGATCACTTGAGACTCAACTTAATTATACAGACTTAAGTAATTTAACCGGTTCTTGAACATTCAGCAGTTCTAACAAGCACAAAATTCCCTACAGTGTAGTTTAAACTAGTGACTATTTAGAGTTCATGTTCAGCTAGTTTGCGTGGTCATATGTTATTGGAAAAAACAGTGTATCTTGCAACAGAAATATATTTCAGTGCATTAAAAATCATATACTAACAAACCACGCTATGTTTAATCGGCCAGCAAAATCTTCAGCTTCTTAGTTTTTTTTTTTTATTTCAGTAGCACTTTGAACATTTTTTCAATACATGCTTATGGCCATTATCATTTTTGGAGTTCAGTGGCAAATTTTCATAGCAATGCTATTCGACAAGATACTACGTTTAGGACTTTGCACTCAATTTGGTACTGAATTTGGTACTTTTGTCCACCGGCACCTGTCATGCAGGAACTGGATAAGCAAGATCTTAACATGGTTTGAGGCAAGTGTGGGATGATTTAACATGCAATTTAGACAATACCAATTAGAGGCCGACCGATAAAGGATTTTGAAAAGAAAAACGATACAAATATTTGTTGGTTTTAAAATCCGATATTCCGATATATCGCCCGATATATATTTATATATATGTATATATATATATATTTTTAATTTCAGAAATGCTCAACAAAACATTAACAGATTTCCCTAACATTAGTTATTGAACACACTTCACCGATGATCTCACTCGTGTAGACTGGTTCTCTTTGCCCGACTCTGGCTGGATCAGCAGGTTGCAGGATGTGTGGCGCGTTATACACGAGTGTTGCCAACAGGGACGGTGTAGAGTGCCCTCTGGTGGACAAACTATACAACTCATAACAGGGTGTTTCGTCCGTTTTTATTTTATTTTTGAAATATTCATTTATCAGCCATTATAAATGCCGATAACGATAGTTTGGAAAATGACTAATATCTGCCGATAATATCGGCCTGTCGATATATCGGTCAGGCTCTAATTCCAATTGGTGCTTTTGAGCTCCTATACTTGTTAGTTACTTTAGCCTGGTAGCTACAGTGCAAACTATCACTTTAACCGTTAGTCATCAACATATCCACTTTCTCACCTTGAAGAAAGCAGATAAACATAATGTTTCTTTTCTCCCGGTTTCCACCCTGCTAGATGAACATCCACCAAAAAGCCATCACACTGACCATGTCACTGGAACAACTGAGCTCAGTTACCTCTCCAGAGACACCCACTGCCATTTAGAGCCACACTAAACTTTTTGATGTTGAGGGAAATAATATGAAGGAAACAGAAGACTCTCACTCCCTTCTCAGATTATTACTCTTTATGTCACTTGGTTCTATTTTCTAGGGATGCACCGATCGATTGGCCACCAATCGGAAACGGACGATTTTTGGCCTGATCGGTCTGATCGGTGATCGGCCGATCACTCACACGTATTGCCAAATTCAAACCGATCTTGCGCATGCGCTTTACTTGCAGCACAGACGTGCACATTCAGGCTGCGTTCACGTGAATGGAGGCGTTTCACCGTGAGCGCCCGCCATTTAAATCTGCTCAACAACGATAGGCTGCCGCTGCTGCGCTCCCAGCGTGGAAGACACGCCTACTGCCAAACCAACAAGACGGGTCTGTAAATGAAGCCTCATGGGGCTCGCTCTGTCTCTCTGTCTCTGTCTCTCTCTCTCTGTTTTCTAAACTCTCCTGTCACTCTCCTGTCCCGGCTAAAAGAGTTAGCACTAGCTCTGTTAGCACAGAGAGAATATGCTGTGGGCTTTGTAGATTCTGAATACTCTGAGACTTTTTAGATTAGCTTTTTCCTCAGTGTGTGTGTGTGTGTGTGTGCGCGTGCTTGTGTGCGTGCGTCCGTGCGTGTTAGACGGGACAGACCTAACAGAATTAAGGGGGTGTATTTATTACATTTTATTTATTTATTTAAATTAGTAAAAATAATTATGAAAATCATGTCACTATTATTAAAGTAACTAGTAAACAGGGAAAGTAAATACTACGTTACATTAAAAAAGTGTCGATGTCGCAGCAGCTCTAATTTTCTGTTATCTAGGGTAAAAAAATCAGTACTAGAAAAATCAATATCGGAAAAATCGGTATCAGCCGATCACACTTACACAAAATCGGTAATCGGAATCGGCCAAGAATATTGCAATCGGTGCATCCCTAATATTTTCTTCTCTTTTTTTTTGCCTTGATGTCTTCTACACGTTAGACTATATTTAGTGTTAGAAGGTTTTTAACAAGCCTGTAAAAGTTAATGGAACTAGTCATCATTTATAATTACATTTAAAGCAAGATGCATTAAGGTAGCAAATTATCCTGACCACTCTGGCAACCCAGGACAGGTTCTGGATTTTCTTGACCAGTATTAGAAGATAAGCATTTTCTTTCAAATGAAAACTCCATGTTTTTTTTAATTAGCTGAGCTGAGAGTCTTTCAAACTGTGTTAAACCTCCAGTCTAGTACGAGTCAAGTGAGCTGAAATGGCAACGGCATCATGATAGTGGCGAGTTACCATTTGGCTTAATAAATAGCTAAATCATTTTCCCATGAGTACACAGTTTCATAAAAGTGGTACATGTGTTAGTACTTGGTTTTTCCATATTAATATGGAATAATTATTCATATTAATTTCCATATTATTCAATATTCAAAATTATTCCATATTCATAATCATTTCCATATTCCATGTTACCTTACCTTTCTCACTCAAATTGTGCAATAATACTCTTATATTATTGAATGTTTTGTTTCATACCACCATCACATGCTGCGATTCTCTTTTATTCATTGCGCTCTGTCACTTTTCAGAATCATCTGCACTAATAGTTGTTAAATATGTTATTTATTTGATCTTATTTGATAGTTATATTGTTAGAGTTATTTCATGTTATATTTGTACTATTCGACTGTTTGGTTCTTTTAAATGCGTATTTCCCTTGGGATAAATAAAGTTCTTTCGTATCTTGTGCTATTACTGAACATTTTTGCAGTGCTAAACTATATACAGCTCCAGGAAAAATAGACCACTGTAATTTGTTCCTAAATCAGCATCTATGACAACCATTCCATACCAGAGTCTCTACACAAGCAGCTGTTTCTGCTTTTTGAGGTACTGATTACTGATCCCTTGAATCACATCTTATTTAATAAGGAACATAATAAAAACACTACTGTAATCAACACTCACCTCCTGGTAAAACACTACTAGAACTTACTCAAAGGCAATTATTGTTGTTTTGTTTAAGAGTGAAGAAGAAATTTGTTTTCCTTGAATTATTCAAGTTCTGTAAATGTTGCATCATTTCTCTTATTTGGATGTTTTTCCTTGAAAATCATGCTTTAGGGAACAACATTTTATTAGGAGAAATATTGTCAGCAGTTCTTAGAAACTAAGGCCAAGCTGTTCATTTCAATACTTGCACCTATAAAAGATAAAACATGAGAAAAATCCTTTTTTACGGTGGTCTATATGTGAGCTATATATGTATGTAGTTTATCTGCTTAATTAAATGGAAATGGCAGAATAACAAAGCAAAAAAGTGGCACATAAAAGGCCAATAAAGAATAACATGCATAATATCAGCATCTATTAAAATATAATTTCAGTATTTATTGATCATTTCAGTTATTGGCACAAGGCTAGTTATTGATAAATGAAAACACTCTTAAATTAGGTTGGACATGCCTGAAGGAATGGAAAAGAAAGTGTTTGATAGGCAGTGCACATCCATTTATCAGTTCTCCAGGCTGTACCTGATGACTGACGATTTCTCTGATGATTGATGAAAATGAGTTTACAGTTAATGGGAGGTCATGTTCTTGAGCTAACCCCAACTAACCCCACCAAAAATACAACAACATGAAGACCATCAGCAAGGAGACTGGATTTAAGATTAGACCTAAATGAACCCCAAACTGTGCCAGGGCCTGGCGCTGTAAAAGTCTAGGACAAGTACTCTGGCAGAAAGAGAATGTGAACGCAGCCAGATGAAAGCTTGTATTTATGCATTCCGAGACGCGCTCCCTTCCAGAGGGGCCTTGACTGTGTGAGTGAGCAGTGATCAAAGGCTAGGCTCTATCGCGTGTGTATGTGTGTGAGGGGATTGCCAAGGTCTCTGTGTTAATGGGGACAGAGTGAGCTATGCTCTTTGATGCGGAGCTCGTTTCTGATCCCCTCCTATACTGTTGGTTGGAAGGACACAGACAGTGGATCAGTGTTTAGTAATGAGACACCTGACATGCAGCAGTATTCTGAATGCCAGCGACTCTGAAGTGCAGCAGAACATCTTTCACCTAACTTCTGCTGGCTCATTTGAATAACTAATGAATTATTATTATTAGTAGTAGTAGCAGTAATAGTTGCAGTAGTAATAGTACTAGTAGTATTAGCAGTAGAAGCTGTAATGGTATTAATAGCAGCAGTAATACTAGCAGTAGTAGCAGTAGAAGTAGAAGTAATAGTAGCAGTATAATAGTTGCAGTAGTAGTAGTAGTAGTAGTAGCAGTAATAGTATTAGCAGTAGAAGTAGTAGTTGTACTATTAGTAGTACTAGTAGAAGTATTAGTAGTAGTACTAATAGTAGTAGCAGCAGGAGTAGAAGTAGTGATTGTAGTACTATTAATAGTAGTAGTCTTAGTAGAAGTAGTCGTAGTACTAGTACTAGTGGTAGCAATAATAGTAGCGGTATTAGTATTAGTAATAGCAGTAGTACTATTAATAGTAGTAGTCACATTAGTAGTCGTAGTACTACTAGTAGCGGTAGAAGTAGTAGTAGCAATAGTGGCCTAGTAGTAGTAAGAGTAATAGTCATAGTACTAGTAGTGGTAGTTATAGTAGTAGCAGGAGTAGTAGTGGTGGTGGTAGTAGAATGACAAGTCTCTTGTATTTCACATAAATGTGACGCTGTTAAACATAAGAGTGCCAGAATTGAATCATTGGTGTGATGTTACAGAAGAAGTTTCTAGTTCAGTGTGTGATTTTTAAAGCATCATTTGTGTAATGAAATATGAGAACAACCTTTTTTAAGCTTGCATTATGTAAAGATTAATACCTTTAATATATATATATACCTATACACGCACACATCTGATTTACAATGGTTCTTCAGAATGTCAAATGGATCATCTGTGGTATCACCTGAAGAACCATTTGAGGCGCCTTTAAGAATGCAGGACCTCAACAACATGTAGGTTTGTACTTAAACTGGGTAATATTGAGATTACAGTGGCATATGTGCCTATAATATTATAAATGTGCCTCAGATTAAATACTGATATTTATAAGCAGCTTGTTTTATTTTGTAAAGAGGAAATTTGATACTTTGTGATGATTTTAAGGGTTTAATGCTCTAAGGCCAGAGGTGTCTAAAGTATCAGTCACTAAACAAAGTCTTTTACCCTTCAATTTAAGGTTAATTAACTGGTTAAGTGTGAACTCAGCTTGGGTTTAAAACCCTGGTAAAGCTGACCCAGCATTTTAGAAGCACACGACCTGGTTCAACATCTAGGAAATTGCTGGGAGGGCTCATGCATGAACAGACAAAGCTAAACAGTTCTGTGAGGATTATTTTTTTGGTTTGGTTTTGTAAGTGAAAATTCCAGAAGTGTCTATTTGGTATGTGATTGGAAAAACCTATCACCCCGTTTACCAGGATTTGTGCATTTGTGAATAAATCAAGGCTCAACACAGTCATTAAACAAGTCAACGATCCAAGCATTAGAACGCATCTAAACCCAATCTTTTAAATGCATCATACAGCAACAATGGAACAATAAGAGAACTGATGAAAAATAACGTAATTTATTAAAGACTACTGTAAAATAATGTTACTGTGTAACAAAATAAAAATTTGATATCAAAATCATCGTTTATGTGGGTTTTTCACCCACATTAGCGATGATTTTGATGTTGACCTGTGTAATTATCCTTACATGAAATGCACTCATCATTCGAGGAAGCCAATTCTGCCAATTTTAAAATGTTTAAATGTATTTTAATTATAATAATGTTTAATAAAGTATTTTGACCTAAAAGCGTAAACATGCCAAAAACTCTTCAAAATTTTATTTTGATTTCAAATCTGTGTTTCGTTTCTCTGCAAATCTAATTTTACTCATTAAATTAGGGGGAAAAAAAGTTGGGACTGAAAAAACAGCAGATCTGAAATCAGCATGAAGAGCAGGATTGAAAAGTGTGTTGTGGTTTCTGATGATTACAAAAAAAAATTGTTGACCTGTGAAAATACGTTTTGACTGAAAATTTGAACATTTGTGAACATGAAGGAACAAAAAAACAGTACAGGGTGTGCAGAATTATTAGGCAAATGGGTATTTTGTCCACATCATCCTCTGTACGTAGTTGTGGGGGGAAAAAAGCAGCAGTCTTTACTGCCCTAGGGTTGCTGATGTTCATGCTCCAAAATCAATACTGCCCTCCTGGGGAAAGTGTGTAAAAAAAGATGAAGAGAAGTGCAACATACCCGCTGTTTGGAGACGTGCCTCAGTCCGATGTGGGGCTGACTCCTGCACTGTGGAGAACAAAGAGAGAACGTTTATTGTTCAAGCACAACACTTCGCATTGCTAGGCAGGGGGACTGACAGAAAGGTCCAGTAACATGTTCACAGGTTGTGTGTGAGCGGAGATGCGTGAACACACTGTGGGTAAGAGGCTCAGACAACTTGCCTTGAACAGAGAGGTCGTGAGTTCAGTCCTGGGTGACTACTGCTCCTGCTATTCTGCCTTCAGCAACCCACACATCACCACCATCAGACACTAACATTAGTGGACCAACAATTTTCCCAAACGCTAAAGATAAACTAACCCATATTAAGACAGGAACAGTTTCCAATTCTTAAATGTTAAATTCTTAAAACTGATATGGAACCTTTCATAGCTCGCTGACAAGAAAGGTTCTTTAAAAACTATTATTTTATGGCAAGTTTTGATTTGATCGTGCTCATTAAAGGGAAATTCCACAGATTTTTAATAACTATCATATGTGACCTGATCTGGCAAAATGAGTCACAGTGACCACAAATTCAAAATAGAGGTTATCTTTATCATTATCTTTAAATCTTTATCTTTAAATTGATATCTTGGTCAAAGCTGCATCTTTTTGAGATGGTTGTCAAGGTTGTCAAGTAACAATCGTTTGAATTACGGGATCCCAGCACCATTTTCCAACTGAAAAACCAAACGTTTTTGTCAGTTTTTTGTTGATATCTTTAACAATCCATAGCATCCAAAGAGATGCACCCAGTATTCAACAACAGAATTATACTACAGGCATTTAGATACTTAGAAAAACACATTAAATCAGACTGAAGCTTCAATTATTTGAAAATATGTATTAAATGCTTATTAAATAACAGATAAGTATATTTTTGTAAGATTTGAGAGCTACAGCTCTGAATTAATATGATGAAATTTTGAGAGATTCGTTTTGAAAACCTTTTCTTTCACATAAAACCAAAAAACAAAAATTTATATTTTTGATGTTTTTAACATAATCGGCCCGTATCCAAAAAAAATATAGAACACCAACTTCTGACTCATTTTGGCAGATCGGGTCACATATTTTAACATACCATTTTAGAGATTTGTCCAATGTGTTTACACCTTGAAGTGTTCAAGGCTTATAAAAGCTACCCCATATAAAATTGTCAAAGTGGAAATGCTGCCTGATAAATTGCTTTGAGAAGGTTTTGGTATATTTTTGAAACAAATGCAGAGGCGGAAGTATAGGGAAGGTTGTGAGGCAAATTTGTGACCATTTAGTACTTAGCATTTTTACAGTGTTCCTGGAGAATTTTATTTTGATTTATACTATATTTTACATTGTTTTTTCTTCATGTCTGTGTGTGTCAGTGCAGTCGTAGCATAAGAAATCTCCTTTGGAATCAATTAGGTTTTCTGATTCTGATGGTTTTCCTGCTGACAGCATAACATATAAAACAAATATGTAGGTCACCTAATGGTTTTGAATACATGTTACAAGAACTATATGTGTGCTGTAGACGCCACAAAATCTGATTAATATTACCTCCACCTCCATATTGCCTAAACTTGAGTCGGGAAGATTCTATGCAATCCTGAATTTCATCGCAGCCATGAATGAGGTTTACATCTCTGTACAGTGGATCACAGCTGGTAAATAATTGCGCTTGATTTCTTCACAGGTTTGCTTTGGTGCTGTAGAATCTCAACACTTACAGCAAAAGAGACAAAGAAAAGGAGGGAGAAATACGAAACCTGCATAAATTTATTAACCGCCTCAACAAGACATGGATATCACTCCTCTTCTTGAGGAGTGGACAGCCCCATGCTCTCCGCCCACGATATTAGTCACCTTGTCTTTGTTACCTCTCCAAGCTGGAGAACGCTTCTAGCCAGTGAAACCCACATCATAATCCTTCACCTGCAAGCCACTCAACCTCACACACACACACACACACACACACACACACACACACATACACCTAGTCCATTACCTGGAGAATGCTTTTACTTTCACAGGCTCGCGTCACAAGCCTGTTAAAAGCCCACACACTACACAAATGCTGGCATGAATGTATGTATTATGTCTTGGGCACACACACACACACACAAAATATAAGAACATGAGCAGCTCCTCATTACCTGGAGAGGGCTAGCTAGCCTCTCAGGCACAGTCACAATACAGAGGGGCGCAAATTCTCCACACAGAGGCTACCGAGGCTACAAGCCGTAACTAGGCAACCGGGTCCTTCCAGAAAGAGGAGTCCTCATGTGGCGCCACTTCGGCTTTCAATTAACAAGTCTGCTATTTCACCAGCATCTCTCAAACCCTGCCATGCTGTTCTTACAGGTCACATGAGTTCTACTGGTACTTTCTCTCAACAGTACTCTTAAAGATAAAGGTTCCTAAACCGTGCACCTGGACCTGGATGCCCTGTCCCAGGCCTTTAAACAGCACTTTATGAGGAGAAACCCCAACAAGTTTCTGTACACTCACACAGCACTTTTACACAAACGCATAATTTAAGTGCCTTCCATTTCGTTGTATTTTAATGGAACCCTTTCTGGTGATTTTATTAAAGTGTGCACTGTTACATTTTCAGGAGTGAACCAAGAAAAGAATGACAACTATATAAATGAAAACCTGTAGATTATTACAAGATAGTTACAAGATAGACACTGTCTATCAAGCTCTATGGCTTCTGCTGCCGTTCCACTGTTGTAGGGAACCTGAAGCAGACATGAGGGTCAGAGTGTGTGAATGACAATCTACAAAGAATTACAGACTAGACTGAAGTGGCCAGGTGTGTGTGGCGGGTGGTGGTGGGGTGGGGGGGAGGTCACGTGGGTAGAGGATTAAAACAGACAGCAGCTTTGTAGTGTTTTTCATTCTGATTTCAAATCTGTTTAGTTTTTCCCGCACA
>JBBPDH010004864.1:0-11507 GCA_037974565.1 Clupeocharax schoutedeni
AAAAATCGGAGCAGAAACAAAGGTGTTGCGTTTATATTTTTGTTGAGTGTATATACATATATATATATGCGTGTGTGTTAAGATTAATATATTCATTTGAATTGATAATATATTAATATATAAAATAGGTGTGTGAAAATGTTCGTGACCCAGTTGCTGCACCATATATCTGTCTAAGACGTCATCATTCATCATCATTCAAGTTCACCCCAAAGAAGAACACAGAGTGGGCATCGGCAGTGATGTGTCAGCTATAGAAGTATATTATATCTATTATAATGTTATATGGCAAAATTTAATTTTTGATGTAAAATATCCAAAATTTCAAATCAAATATATCACATATATGCTGCTACCCACCAGCTGGGTTCCCCTCAATCACACAGTACCTCCAGACCAGACGGGGTGAGGGTTAGCTTTCTCCAAGAAAAAAACCTGCTACCAGCACAATGTCTCTGTACAACTCAACACACTTGAAGGGGAACACTTATTACTGCTAATTCTGTTACGTCACCTTATAGATGATCATATTGTCTAGGATTAAGCTGAGTGATGGGATATTTCTGGTTATAGATACATAATATACCTAGATAGATACCTAGTTATGTTGATTTAGACAGTTGACCAATATTGTACCATCAGTCATTTAAGCCTATTTTGTTTCTAGGAGCTAAACTACGCAGACATCCGGCATTTTCAGAATAATCAGAGTGTGATCAACATGGGTGGGTCCACCACACAGACGCGGCACGGGACCCCGGCCATGGTGAGGGCTCAACGTGGAGCTCCACAACATCAAGTGAGCAGCCCCTATATCTATACTAGATTGGTATGTTTTCAGTAAAACTGCTGACCACCTCAGATTTGCTTAAGATTTTCAGGGCATAATGTCTTTGTACCTTCTGGATGCAACTTTCAGGCCTCCATCTTAATTTTCATTTTTGTTTTACCTTAATTTTCAACATTAAAAATAAGCAAACAAAGTCTACAAATTTCTTTTGTTTTGCTGCAAGACCTAAACCCTCTCTGTCACTTCTGTTTTTGGTATTTAAATACAGCCTAAGCCAAAAAACAACTCTTTAAAAAATCATCAGAAAAAAATAGTACATTTAGGACTTGCTTCAAGGTAAAATGACTGTCCAGTTTAAATTAAAGCCTTTAAATTCCTTCAATGATAGAAGACACAAGACGTGAAAGGAGCACAACTAGGCATGTAGATGAAAACCAATTCTAGGTGAATAATACGAGTAAAAACTGTGAATTATATGAGTAATATATACGAAAATCTGTGAATTATACAAGAAATTCGATTATATGAGTAAAACAATTATTTCAACAATTCATTTAAGCACTGCATGCTTTGCTCAGCAAATCCAGAATACAGTAATTCCCCAGTTTTACGCGGATCAGGAGTTGTGGATTCAGTCACACACAGATTTTTTCTGAGAACCAAACTCTCCACAACACGTGTAAATCTCTAGAACAATGCGGAAACTGCAGATACTCTTGCAATTATTTTGCTTTTTTTGTGGAAATAAATATATTTTATCTGGATGTTTTCACACAAGGGGACCCGGTCACCGCACTGCGGTGTCCCAATGCTTTTGTCCCGCGACCTTCCAAGTTGCATATCTCGGCGAGGAAAGCACTCAGACAGTTTGGTAGATCTGCAGGAAACCTTTCCAACGAGCCCTCATTAGTATTTTTAGCCCCAGCAGATCAGGTTTTATTCCCCGAAAACCGTGAGCTGGAGCACATTCAGACCATCTTTAAATGCAATCTGGGTGTAAACTTTCGTCCCCCAACCTTCCGAGTTGCATATCTCGGCGGGGAATTTAAATTCGAATACAGGTTTACCTTTACATTTTCTTTTAATGGTAATGCATTAAACTGAGTTTAAAATGACATTAAAGTGTTCTGGGAGCAGATTTGGGGCCATATTTAGGGTTTACACTATTTAAAAAAAAGGCCAGGTCTAATCCAGGTCTGTGAGGTCCCAGTTTTCCTTTTTAAATATGTTTATGTATCGCATCAGCAGATATGTACACAAACTGACATCGGACAATAATTCCCACATTAGTGCATCTCTGAAAAACTGACCCAAATGGAATCTGTGAAGAATCAAGAAATATTGAAAATCAATTCATATCTTGATTTTGAAATCATTTTTGAATCAGAAAATCTGTGTATCATCACACCCCTGAACACTGGTTGGGTAGATGATCAAGCAATGATTGTTTGGAAAATGTGTGTGTGAGTGCATAACCTCACTTTCCCCTGTTATAGGGAGCGGCGCCCGCCTCCGAGGCAAACGTCACCTATGCTGAGGTGAAGAAATAGCTGTCACTAGGTTTGGACTGAGATGCGCTGAGCAAGTAAAGACTGGGACATAGACTGTGGATTCAACCAAATGAAGAGTGAAGTGGAAGACTCCAGGAATTAAGTGACTGAAGGAATCGCTCTGAGGGAATGAGCTGACACGAATATCCACGCACTTAATGTCAGACACTTGCCAGCCACATACCCCGTTATTTATCTGCACCCGCTGTCCATTTTATCGCTTCAACTGGCCACAGGATACTTTTTTATGTCCACGTGACACTGTTTTTAACCACTAGACTTTGTTTTTCATCACGGGACAGAGTCTGTCCACAGGACACTTCTTTTTTTCAACACGAGACAATGTTTCTGGAAACAAGACACAGATTTACATCACAGGACATTGTTTTTGGCCACAAGACCCTGTTTTTCAAAATGACACACTGTTTCTGCCCACCATAGGACACTATTTCTGACCACAGGAAGCTATTTCTGACCACAAGATGCTGTTTCTGTTCTGGTTGTAATACACTGTTTCACACAGCAGACTGTGTTTCTGGACACTTTTTCCGTCCACAAGCCATGCAATGCTGTTTGTGGCCACAACACACACACTAACATGCTGGCACTTTGTATACCTGCTCTGTGGTGGTCTCGGGGTGTCTATAATTTAATTGGAGCAGATAAAATGGTCAGAGAATGTAGATTTACAGAACTAATGAAGTGGTCAGAATGACAATGCTGGCCACTTTTTACTGTATGTGGATGCACAGGAGTGCGAGACTATATCAGAGCAGCCGAGCGTTCACTTCTTGCCTTAATTCAGTTGTGCTATAAAACAGTCCAGTGAGTCGTGGGCGTGTTTATGATCCCTTTACCTTTGGACTTCACGCGGTATGTTTGGTTTACCCATGCTTTCTCAGGGAATCGAAACCAGGTTTTAATGATAAATGGGAATGTATTGTATGCAAATAAGGATCAGGTTAACTGTTTCGACACTTTTATTTTTGTAATCCTTTGTCTGTGTGTTTATATGTGTGTGTTTATGTGTGTGTGTGTGTGTGTGTGTGTGTGTGTGTGTGTGTGTGCGCATGCTTCTTTTTTGCACTGAATAATTTTATGCAGAACATGTTCATTTATATGAATAATGTAATTTTACATTAATAAATTACAATACATTATACAAAAATAGATTCTTATAATATTTGAAAATAATTATTGCTGCTACACATTTTGAGCAGAAAACATTATGCTGCTTTTCACAGCTGAAAATGTGTCAGAAATTGAGATCAGGTTTGCAACATTGTGCCATTGTTGTTATCTTTGATCTGAAAGCTGAGAATATTTTGATTCCTTGATTATGACTCAATTTGTAATAAACTGAGATACAAAATACTGCCATGATGAAGGAATCGAAGATCTCAGTGCTGTACTGGAACTGTACTGTAACACTCCTTAGAAGTTGGAAAACATTCAGTAAATAAACAAATTCAAAACCATGTTATTTTGCAAGATTTAGTCTCTAAATGAATGAATGTGATGTAATGAGTGCAATATAGAACATTTGCAGTTAAGCTACAACAACGAAGCTGTAAAAATCAGCCTGTGTTGATTGTTTATGGTCAAGTCATTTTATTTACAGCAGTTTAGCAGTTTAGACCTTCGCTTTTGGAACAAAAGCCATTGCCATCAATGGCCATGTTTGCTCACATAACAGAATGAGCAGTTAGTGTTCTCCTTCAAGCGTGTTGAGGATGTTGTGTTAGCCGCATGAGGTGAAGCATGAGTGAGTAAAACTGGTCACTAAACTGGCCAGAGAATTGGGAAAAAAATATTTGAAAAATGTGGGACACGAGCCATTTAAGGGTGACTTTGAGCTTTGAAAAAAATAAATGGAAAGTGGAATTGTCTTAGAGTTTGGAGTGTTTATACCACAGGTCTGGATTTTGCTATTGCATGTAATTGTTGTTTCCTTAAAATTGATGTGCTCAACAGGAAATCGTCAGGAGGAGGGGCGCAGCTGCCTATGGTGAAAGTCGTTCTATCAGGATATGTGTCACAACCCAGGAGTTTGAAAAGCTTGCACTAGTTTCATAAATCCTGAATCTATATTAACTGCAAGCCAGAGGAGCAGATAGCGACTGCAGGACTGAGGAAGGGACTGGATGTCAGAATGGGCTTAACGTGTATGAAGCTGTTCTTAGCAGTCGCAGGTAAAATGGCACACACTTTACTGACGTTCCTCACAGTGGGCTCTGTGGTTTAAGCATGTTCTCGTAGGGTTTCCCTTTTTAATCTGCAGTTTAAACCCTGTGTGTTGTTCGTTTATGGATGTTCTTTTTGTTTAACATCTGTAATGAATCCTGATGTGTTTAACAACCAAGATGGAAGAAAATAACAAATCTATCTATCTATCTATCTATCTATCTATCTATCTATCTATCTATCTATCTATCTATCTATCTATCTGTCTATCTGTCTATCTGTCTGTCTGTCTGTCTGTCTGTCTGTCTGTCTGTCTGCCTGTCTGTCTGTATGTCTGTCTGTCTGCCTGTCTGTCTGTATGTCTGTCTGTCTGTCTATCTATCTATATATTGATCTGTCTGTCTGTCTGTCTTTCTGTCTGTCTCTCTGTCTATCTATCTATCTATCTATCTGTCTGTCTGTCTGTCTGTCTGTCTGTCTGTCTGTCTGTCTGTCTGCCTGTTTGTCTGTCTATCTATATATCTATCTATCTATCTATTGATATCGTATGCATTTCAGAAACTGCTGGACAAAGTGTTGGATGTGGCAGTTACTCGTGTTTTTTGCAGTAAAATCCCAGATGGTGGAGATATATGGTCCTAGGAAGGTCATAGCTGGTGTGAGTGCTGTGTACGAGTGCTCTACTCCCTGCATGGGCTGCTGTAATTACTCCTGGACAGTGGAGGGACAGTCTATTTCTGGAAACACGTTTACCCTGACCGCTTACGGCATGAGCACGTTTGTGTCTGTGGCGTGCACGGTGGCAGATGAGGAGCGCAGGCACTTCGACATCAAGTCCATATTGGTGACCGTGATGAGTAAGATCCTGCTCCAGCCCGGAGTCCTCTCACAGCCTTTAATTCAATTACACTGAGAGTAATTAACTGCTCTTAGGCTACTTGAGTAGATTTATCCCATTACATAATTAAGAAATAATTGGTCAAAAATGAAATTTACATTATTTTCCACTTAACCTAGTTAAAGTCTACAGTCAAAGTCCAAATTATTACTCGCCCAAAGCCTTTATTATAAACACATCTCAAAACTATACTGGATCCAGTTAGGCTTTATCAAACTCTTCATATGGATAAAGCCGACGTCTCAAATGAACTAAACTTCAGCCGTTAAGAGCAGCATTTTTACACAACAGGGTCTGTTTTCACAAACCGCTGGAGCGCTGATCTAGAATCAGCATAAAGATAAATTGGTTCTTTCCAGTCTTGGTGTTTGTCTGTAACAGCTGCCTGCCTGTAGAGCTGAGACTCAATTCATCATTAATGCCTTTTTTTAGGAAACTGCTTATTCATTTTATAATTTTCTTCATAGATACGTTTGCTTGGTCCAGTTACAACACGTCTCACAAAAAAAAGTGGGGCCATCGAGATGTTGACGTAGCGCTTCTATCCTCTTACAGATCCCATTTCCGTGAGGCCATCAGAAGATCAGCCAGTGCTTAACAAGCAGCCTAAAGTGGGCCGCTCGTTCAAGCTCACATGTGCTGGCGCCATGCCGTCAGTCACTATAATCTGGCTTAAAGGTGGTGAACTTCTTACCTTAAACTCCCAGATGAGTCTGGACGCCGACAACACCACGCTGTCCTTTAGGCGCCTGGAGGAACGCCACAGAGGTCAGTACCAGTGTAAGGTCCTTAATGGGAGCGTCGGTGTTGTGAGCAAGAGCTACAAGATTGATTGTGAGTATGAGAAACACCCACAGATCCACAGACCTTCTGCGATTGTATCAATATAACTAACCAACAAAAATGCACCTGGGAAACGAAACTGTTGCATGAAACAAAAATTTACGTTTTAAACTTTAGTTCATGTGTCTGGTCATATTAGACACAACTCAGCAAATAATACTTCTTAATGCACCTTTTATCGAAATGTCCTTTAAAATATAGTGACCATATATAATGAGTTCCAATGACATCACCATGCACCAATGAAAAGTAGTATACAGTATTGTGCAAAAGTCTTCATTTTTTTACTTTTGCTTTGAATCTTCTGGTTGGTGCAAAAATACTATTTGATGTAAACCTGTCTATTCTTTGGCATCTTGAGTAGATAAAAAAGGAGCCTAGATAAAGAAGCTCCAAACACTCAGCACTCGGCACACCAGTGTACTGATCACCACCTGATCATCTCGAATCATCTGCTCCTGGTTCATCGCTGGTTCAGGACTTCAGTTCTGAATGATTCATATATAGGTCACTGTGTGTCTTAAACAAACAAATATATTCCTGAAACTGGTCAGGTTCAGGGATTGGACTGGAAATGAGAGTCTCTGAAAGTCCTTCAGGAAGCCGGGAGAACTGTTCCTCAAGAATACATTTGAATACAAGAATGTCTGGACCTTTGGGAGCAAGAAATGAAGAAATGGGGAGTGGTTCAAGACTTTTGCACAGTGCTGTAAGCTGTCATTTCACAATAAGTGCCCCTGCAATCAGAAAGTTGCACCACTGGCACCACTAAGGTAACCCTGACCAAGGTACCATCCCCAGACACTGCTCCCGGGTCCCCACACATTCTTAGGGGCTTACTTTAGGGCACAAAATTTTGTAGTAGAAATGGGTGGAGTGCCCCTGTTTATGAGCTGATGTTCTCCATAACCCCTTTCCTGCAGTTGGGTACATCATAGTGGACCTGAGTGGGCAGAACAAGGCTGAAGTGGGCTTTGAGAGCAAGTACATCTGCAGAGTACAGTGTGGGCTGGACTGCACCCCTCAGTGGGTGCCACTGTCCAGCATTCCCAAGGGCCGACTGGTGGCAGAGGGACCCAAGATCCTCTGGACTCCCTCTGAAGTGGGACAGAAGCAGGTCTTCACCTGCCTCGCTGTAAACCCAGCGGCAGGCAAGTTTGGGGAGGTCTCCAAAACCGTGAATGTTATAGGTGAGTACAGCCTGAGACATCGTCAAGGAAGGACTAAGGTCACTGATTTAAGTGTGAGTGACCTCAGAAAGTGTCCAATTTAACTGTCTTGCTGATAAAGGCCTATCATAGCAGCTTCGTCTCACTTTACAAACCTGCCCTCACACATTTACCACACAGGCACATTCCTCCGTAAATACAGTCGTCTTTCATAGCTACATTTACTTCATGACATTTTTGTCAGATATTTCAACCTGTTTTTGATTAGATAGATTTGAGGTGAAAGTGAAAGTGACCATTCTGTCATACAGGTATACAGGTAGCTCCCCAAGTTCAAGCCTGACCCTTTAGTCCAGTGGTCCCCAACTCCCGGGCTGTGGACCAGTACCGGGCTGTGGGTCATGTAGTACCGGTCCGCCCGCTGCACACACAAAAAAAAAACGTGGATGTTACCTGTGTTCTGTTGTTGGCTCGTTGTTATGAAAATGCTGTTAATAAAGCTGCTAGTACACACTGGGTTTACGTTTATTATTGTATTTTAAAGGTTATTACATTTTTTAAATATCCCAATTTTTATGCGTATCAATTATTTGTATAATATACGTAAACGTATATTTATCTGCCACTTCTTAAAGGCCAGGCCGTGAAAATAGTTTTAGTCAATTCAAGTAGTCAAGTTTTTATTGTCATTTTGACTGTATATACAGAGCACACAAGTGAAACTATACAACGTGCCTCCAGGACCACAAGACCATACAATTACACAAGACAACATTTAATACAATTCCACAATATCCATAATTTGGATGAATACTGTACTTTTTTATTCTAGCAGCAGAGAGTTGGTAGCAATAAGAATAATTTGTGAGTTCAGGAATTCGGGAATACTTTCCTGAACTCCTGAACTCCTGTGAACTGCTCAGTCAGGTTAGTTTATGATCACTTAGTCTAAATCTTCAGGCTTTTCTGGACAGAACTGTGGAGAAAATCCTCAGGACCGTGTGTCAGTGTGAGCCCAGCTTTCACTTCAGTTGTAAGGAGGGGATCAAGGACAGACAGGCTGTTTAAGAGCTGAAAGCCAGACCGCTGCTGCCACCTGGTGGTCAAGCGGACACGTTGCACCAGCCACCGTGCAGGCATCAGCAATTGAAATAAACAGTTTAGAGCTAGATCCTCTCCGTTACTGACCAATCCTTATTCCAAACTCAGGCTTATTCCGCCTAGTGGTGAGATGTGGAACTGCATAAATTCATTAAAGCGCTGTATTCATTTCTTTTGGGCCCACCAAACCTAATCTATCTATCTATCCATGGGCTGTGGAACCATTATAGCAGGGAGGGACATACTCCCACTTTTCAAATTAATTAGTTTTGTCCCCCACTTTTGATTTCCCGGACAACGGCAACATCCTAACCCCCATAGGCACCCCCCCCCCTTCCCAGACGTAGACCGATTATCTATTGTATCTATTTATTTATCTGTCTCTGTCTACGTGCCAGTCTGTCAGTCTGTCTAAGCTGCATTACTGAGTATTTCAGAATTCTGCATTTCATTCTCATTACAAAATCAGAGGGACTCTTATTCAAAGAATTTCTGTTGCTTTGATTGATTGATTGATTGATTGATTGATTTATTGTTTTTTGTTTTGCAGAGGCACAGCCACACCCCCATTCCAGTAATGCTGTCACTGCCAATCCCAGCATTGCCTTGGTGGTCAGTGCCACTATCCTGATGCTGGCTTGGGCCTAAAGGTGGTGCTGCATCTAGGTGGAACTGTCCAGTGTTTGACAGAAGAGGCCCAGTTTCCGTCATCTTACCTGCTCATGTCCAACGACTGCTATTACAATACAGACTCATTCTGTTTGGTCTACAGCAATGACATCTTGTTTCATTGTTCAAGCCTGACTTTTCGATAAATGTTTGGCCTGATGTGTCAAACACCAATGCAAATATAAACAAACAAACAAATTAAAGCCTCATCATCCAACTTGAATTTGAGGCAATAGTCCAGAGTTCAACTCCATTGTGGGATTTGTGTAAAGCAAGTTGAGTATTGTAGTGAGAAACAAACAAACCTTTAATGCTAGTTTTAGGCCCTGCAGTCTTGTTTTTGCTCTTTCTTGTCATTATACTTTGACATCTTGTATGCTTTCTCATATAAAAGCTCTTTTTTTTTTTTAAATAAATCAAACACATTCATTAGCATTCTTGCCATGATCTGAGCACTTAGTTATTACTATAGATATTATTTTTTAACGTCCCTATAGCTACAATATTAGATTAGTGTGGCACTGATGTATATCTGTCTGATGTCCTGGTCTTAATGGAACTTAATGTAAATAAGACTGATGGGAAAATTCCATACTGTGCCCTGTCAGGGCAGTAAAATGTAAAAGGTGGGCCCTTCTCATCGTGGGGCTTTTGTGAGAGGGCCTGCCGTGACTCTGTTTGCTCTCCACTCCTTCTGATGATAATACTGTCTCTCTCTGGGCACTCTTTGTCCCTCAAGGCTCTTTGATCCGCACAAAGGCAGGCAGACACAAAAGCTGGTAAAACTTAACCTCTTACTAAATGTTTGCTGGATCGAAGTGTGTGTGCGAGCTGCTGACAAGAACTGGTTAATAGTTGAACTCATGAGGCATATTTTCATGATGTCATCTCAGTATTTACACTGGTTATATGGTACATCACACCTCCGCATGATACCTGAAGGAAAGGTCACTGTTAGGGCCCTGGGGTCACCCTGACTAGACTAGACTCACTTAGGAACGGCCACAAACCCACAAACTTTAGATGCTTTTGACTGAATTTACATTAAAATATACAGCCATGGAAAAAATAAAAGACCATTTTTACCATTTTCTGTTCACTGTTTGCACAGTTTACGGCTGTGTGTGTGTGTGTGTGTGTAGAGCAGCTTATCTATGGTCTGAATTCCAGCAGCGTCACGCCTGATACAGATTCTGATGGATGAAACACACACACACACACACACACACACACAAACACACACACATACACACACTACTACACACACACACACACACACACACACACACACACCCAATCAATCGTGGTGGTCAGTAGTGTATAAAACAACAGTGAACTGCAGATTTTACACACACACACACACTCCCACACACTCCCACACACTACACATGCAGTCTCTTTTTCCCATGGCTGTATATGTACATCTGGGAACTTCCACTGATACTGTTGGACAGACCGGACCCACTTACCTTCCTCTCACCCATTCATGCCCAACAGCTACATTTAAATTGAGAGCTTGTCTGTTTGGTCTACAGCTTGTGCCAGTCTACCCTGGACGAACATGCAAGCCTGGCTTTGGGATGGATTTTTGGCCTGATGTGACAACCACCATGAACAAACAAACAAACAAACAAACAAAGTCCCGCTAGCCGGCTCGAAGATCAGGCGATAGTCCAGAATGCAACAGTACTGGGGATTTGTGCTGGGTGTACGTCTGTGAATATCCCACTGATATTGTTCATATTCAGAGGAAATCTGTGGCCAAGGAACACAAGCTCTTTCTCAGACAGTGTCAAAGTAGGAAATAGTCTTTAGGGTCCTGATATTACAGAGCTGTTTCTCGATTCAAAAAAGGAAACACTGGAGATTTTTACTGAGCAAACATTGGAATAAATAGATATAAAATAAATGTAGGGATGACCATGGGGGTTAGGGGCCATCCCCTCCCAGCTATGACTAATTATTCATAAATTGATCATTTTTAGCGCTAGAAATGAGTGTTAGATTTATCTAATGTTGGACATGTTGATGATAATGTTAGCCTTGTAATCAGTTTAGGCTAGTGCTAACTGTGAGTGTGTGTGTGTGTGTGTGTGTGTGTGTGTGTGTGTGTGTATGTGTGTTTGTGTGTGTGAGAGAGAGAGAGAGAGAGAGAGAGAGAGAGAGAGAGAGAGAGAGACAGAGAGCGAGAGCGAGAGAGTGAGAGAGATCCAAATGGTACAAATGTACACTGTAAAAAATAATTGTAATTTTACAGAAAATATCTGTAATTTTTTACAGTAGTTTCTCTTTTTTTAAAGCTG
>JBBPDH010004875.1:0-11507 GCA_037974565.1 Clupeocharax schoutedeni
GACATGATATAGAGGATGCTCTTTATCCTATAACAAACACACACACACACACACACACACACACACACACACACACACACACACACACACACAGTATTAAGAATACAAGAATAATACAGATATTAACCATATTGCTGTAATAAATACACAATCATAAAGGACTCACCAATCTCTCAATCACTTTCTGAATGGTGCTGTACCACTCTCTGATCAAAGAATCTGTCTCTGACTGCAGCAAAAATTCATTGCCTGTAACGGTCCGCAGCTACACACAGGCACACACACATACACACACACAGGCACACACACAGGCACACACACAGGCACACACACACACACACACACACACACACACACACACACACACACACGCGCACACACATATATATATATATATATATATACAACCTACATGTGTTATTCTGTTTATAGCTTCTCATAGCTTATCTGACCTTCCTGGGGAAAGTAGGACAGGAACTAGTGGTTAAAGGTTCCAAAACCTTAAAGGCTCATTTATAGTCAAACAGTTCTGACTTTTTACTTTTAGAAATGTTACAAAGTACAGTAAATCAAACATAATTATGGAAACGTTATCTGTTCAGGGATATATTCATATCTAATTTCCAATCAATTAACAGTTCTGTTTGAATATCAATTTTTGTGTGAATTTTTCTCTCTCTCTCTGTTTCTGTTTCTCTTCCTTTTTGTCTTTATCTTATTAGATCAACTCTTTACCCCTCTGTATCTCTCCTTTCTTTCCACTGTCTTTCTTGCTCTCTCTCTACCTTTTTCTTTTTGCATTTTTCAGTCTCTTTCTGCAAGTCTTACTCCTTATTTTTCTGTCCGTGTCTGTGTCTCTCTCACCTTAAAGACATTTTTTCTGCTGGAGAGGTCGTTAGCCCACTGTAGCTGAGCTCCTCTTAGATCCACGCTGCTCTCTGGGCAGCTGTTGCCTGGCTTCTACACACACACACACACACATACATCAATTTCTCCTTGGTAATAAATAAAGTGCATATCCATCTATACAACTCAGTTATATAACAGCAAAGATGTGTTCCCCTTTTACTGCAGTTACAGTCTCAGCTTTACACTAGATGCTGTAACATTGTTGTGTGCTTGATTGAATTCAGCCACAAGAGCACTGGTGACTGTAAAAAAAAAAGTATTGAATGGAGCTCTATTAGTCCAGAAATGCAGATTCACTGCTTCACATCCCAAAGCTGTGAGGGTTCACACTGAGCA
Source organism: Clupeocharax schoutedeni (assembly GCA_037974565.1). Classification (NCBI taxonomy): domain Eukaryota; kingdom Metazoa; phylum Chordata; class Actinopteri; order Characiformes; family Alestidae; genus Clupeocharax; species Clupeocharax schoutedeni. The sequence continues at coordinate 1,246 of JBBPDH010004875.1, forward strand.
TGGTGAGCTCAGATTTTAACCCTCCTAAACCCTCCAGTTTATGGGCATTCAGGTTAGAGCTAACTCTACATGATAATCATCAGGAACAAATAAGTTTTGTTGTGCTTTTACTGCTGACTTTTTATTCTTGGATTATTATTATCTATAGCTATCATTCAAAAATTATTTATTTATTTATTTTTGCCAAGTTAATATTGCTTCCAAGGTTAAGATTCTCGTTATGTTTTTGAATGACGCTGAGCTGAAGGACCTCTTACCCAGCTGGCAGGACTTTGGGTCTTGGGATCTTTAAAGAACACAAGACTGTTCCCCACCAACACCACCCAGGATGGGTTCCAGTTTTTTCTGCAGATCACACACACACACACACACACACACACACACGCACACACACACATGCACACACACACAGTCATGGTCAGAAATGAGAGCATACTGACGGTAAGTAGTTTGGCCCACTAATGATGTGGCTTAGTTTCAGATAAGCTGCATCAGCACCTCCTGATCCTAAACCATGTACTTTTTAATTAGTGCAAGTAATGTCAGGAGCTTTCATACAGAAGAACTGCAATGAAACATACATACTCAGCCCGTGAAAAATGGGTCTTCAGCTCCAGATCTCAATTTTAATTTCTGGACCCATATTCTGTAGTCACCACTCAGTGGCCAGTTAGGTACATCAACAGCTCAGTTATCTATCGGTCACTACAAAATCCAGGACTGGAATTCAACACTGGAAAAGATTATTTGTGTGATACCATAGAAGAACCATTTTTGGTTTCCTATATAACCTTTCAGTGGATGGTTCAGAGGAGAATCATTTTTGTAGATACAATGTGTGTTTGTAAAAGCTTTATCAAAGAACTTCCACGTGATGTAAAAGCAACTGGAAGAACATTTGAACTATGTTCGTTAAACCCTCTATAAAAAGCTCTTCATAAATCTTACACCTGTAAAGTCTGCTTCCTGACCAAAAAACACCATAGATAAATGTAAAGTTTATCTAGAAAAGCTCATTTACATTAAATACATGTTACATTTTTAGACTATCATTTTTCTTTTTCTGTTTCTGGCTGCAGTATGTCTCACAAATGTTGACTTGCCATAAGACACTAAGCCAAAATAAGCTGGTAAGCTGATTCTGAAAATTTGTTCAGTTAAAACTGTTCAGTTAATGTAACATTGTCTCAGCCTTAGCAGAGCATTAATATACGACACTCAGTGGTGGAGAGAAGCATCTCATACTAGACAAAGGCTCTGAGGGTTACTTTACCATTGTAGGTGCACAAAAAAACAAAGGCCTACATGGTTGTGTGTGTGCTCGCCCACTTATGTATATGTGTGTGTTTGAGTGAGTATGTGAGAGAGAGAACACGTGTCATTGGAGATAAGCTTACCTCAGCTTCCTGCCTCCCTCTGCTATCTTGGTTTTGTTCAGCAGACCTGCTTTTTCAAGCTCCTGCATTGAGAGTTGGTGAGTGAATGTTAGACTGTGTTCAGCAAGGTGTGTGCAGTCCTCACGTGTGCATGTCAGTTGCAATTCTGTGAGAACAGACTTTGTGTGACCCCTAATCTACACTCAAAGCCTTGGTTTAGTCTCTCCAGCTATAGGAAGACTATTAACTTTATAATAAGTGCAATATAAAGACATTTACATTTACAGCCTTTATGCTATACTCAGTGAAGGAATGGCACCGTGACTTTGTGTCCATTGTTAAGTGTATACTGTAAAAGGAAGCAAAGGGTCTCAGAGGTCTTTAGTGCTAGATCATTTGCTCTGATTCCTTTTTGCAGTGCTCTGTGATTGAAATAGACCACCGATGAGCAAGCATGGTTGACATGTGGAATGCCTAAACATTGCATTGAGCATTATAAACACTAATTTCTCACAAGCAGATTATAACCCTGAGGAGAATGTTATAGAACATGAAAAAGGCACATGCTACAACCTTCTGGGTTTATGGCTGTAATCACACAGCGACTGTGGGCTATTTAGGAAGGTCATGTGCATGAACACCAAGATGAATAATGCTTTGCCTAGCAAGAGAAACACTTAGAAACCAGCTGGAAATATTTGCACTCATGGAAAGTAACTACAACAATAATGTTGTATGTTGCCTCTTTCTTTATACTGTAAATGAACCTGATATTTTAGGTCATTGTACATTACTCACAGGTGGAGTACAAAAAGTTGCTCACAGGTGGAGAACATGAAATACATTTGGAGTTACAGCCATATAAACGAAGTTATTTATAAAGATCTTGATACTGAGTGTGTGTGTGTGTGTGTGTGTGTGTGTGTGTGTGTGTGTGTGTGTGTGTGTGTGTGTGTGTATGTGTGTGTGTGTGTCTCACCGGTGTCGTTCCATCACTGTCAGGTGAGCTGTCAGTAGAAGGTGACTCCACCACCACTTGGTACTCCGCCTGTTGAAGGATAATTAAAAGTTATTACTATTTGAAATGATATGGGAATTACTGCAACATATTTAAGACTTTCAGAACCATGCCAGACACACCTCTCAACAAAAGCATACTTGCTAAATCTATTTTTTAAGCTGTGTAAAAAACAAATCCATAGACAGCAATAAATACAATTAAAAGAGACAAAAACAGAAATCATGGTAGAAGCACAAAAATCAAGGAAAAATTAGCAAGTCAAGAAAACACTTTTTGTTTCTGAAATGCTCCCAGTAGGCTATAATTCTCTGAAGAGAACAGAGCAAAACCCGTAAAACAACACAGCTATTCCTGGAGGAATTCTGAAGTGTAACAGCATTTCAGGGAAAGGTATAACACACTGTAGATCATTTACACTTGTGTAGACCTTCCCATTTAGATACAGTAGCTTGTGCAGTGTAGTGGATAACAGTGCTGCTCTCCACAAGACAGGTGGATTTTTACCCATTATACACAATTTACCCATTCAGGCAAGCTTTCAAAGCTATATCAATACCTGTCAGTATATTTTTTCTAGTACCAAGACCTCTGTGACAGGATTCAGATTGTAAAGTTTCTATCAGATGCCATTTTTACATGTAAAACTAAAATAGAGAAATGTATTATATCCAACACATTTTAACCCTTACTGTGATACCTGCACTGGTTAGGGTGACCTTAAGGACAGGATGTGCTTTTAGAAAAGACAATTGTCAAATCATACTGATGAAGAAGCAATGAAACATGAAGTGGAGTGTTGGAAAATATGTTCAAAATATTGGCAAATTGTTTTATGTTAACTCAACCTCTCAGTGAGCACTGATATGGCTTCCAGCACACCCCCATGACCATGGTTAGGATTAGGGATGCACAATATATCGCAAATTTACCATCGTCGCGACTTTAACATGCGCAATAAAAAATATGCGCGAAAAAAATATACATATCGCGAAAGACTGAACTGCAATATATGATGTTTGTCAAAACTCTTCACCCAGTGCCAAAGATAAGAGCTTCTGTGCTACTGTTATAGATTGTTACTTTTGCTATTTTTTTCTGGATAAGTACTTACTATAATTTAAACTATGTTTACATTTATTTAAGATTTAAAATTATAACAAAAATATTTTCAGATTTTTTTCAACAATGTTCAACGGTTCAAATGTGCAGAAGCTGACTAGTCTATGCAGAAAAAAATGAAATGCAATACTTCCAATCCAACATGTTGTTTTTTTTTTTTTTTTAAGAACTTACTTTTAATTTATGGGAGCATTTAAAGCCTCCCAGGCTTCTGCAGTCTATGTTACCAGCAAATCAAATCAAAGCAGAAAAACATTAACACTATAAAGGCTTAAGCTTTTACTTATCGCATGTGATATCGCCATCGCAACACTCAACAACATTATCGCATATCAAGTGACCATTTGTCATATGTGAATACACCACAGCACACAGTGTGAACAGCACGAAATTCAACCTCTGCATTTAACCCATTCACCAAGCGAAGCAGGGGGCAGCTACGAACACAGCGCCCGGGGAGCAAAGCGCAGTGACGGTACCTTGCTCAGGATACCTCAGCAGTGCCAAGCGGGCTTGGGAATCGAACCCGGACTGTCTGGTCGCAGGGCGAATGCCCTAACCACTAGGCCACCACTGCCATATCGCATGTTATCCGTGCAGCCCTAGTTAGGATAAGTGGTTCAGATAAGGAATAAATTAGTTAATTAAATAAGTAATGTTACATTACTACAGACGGTTTTATCCAAAGCAATGTCCATTCCCTAACTACAGGGGACAGTCTCCTTGGAGCAACTTGGGGTTAAATGTCTTGCTCAGAAACTCAGTGGTGGTTTTGCTGAAGGTAGGATTCAAACCCATGACCTCTGGGTCCAGAGGCAAGTATCCTACCCACTCCATCACCCCTCCGCTAACTTTTGAACTTATTATTATGTTATGAAACTTATTATTACATTATTATAAACCAGGATGGTTCAATTCTGACTGCAACAAAAAGCACAAACACAATATACTGGAAGAAGCACAACCACTGCATTTCATTAAAATCAAATGTCTTTGATTGGGGCCTCCAGGCATAACTTTGCCTTGGGCCTAAGAATCACCAGATCTGCCTCTGTGTTTTTCGTACTGGTAATGAAGCTGCCAGTAATGTCCTCTGCAATTTACATCATTTTTACAGTATAAGAACTTGAAATAGAACCTTGAGCCCACTGAAACATTCATAGAGTTTCAATGATTAACGTTTTCCAACTCCTTCAGAGCATCTTCAAAAGGTCTCAGTATGTCCTTAAACTTGGACAAAGTTTGAGTGCGTTCAGATGTACTTTGTTTCAGGCCTTTTTAAAAAGTGTACCTTGCCATTTGATGAGAGCTTGTTTGCTTGGTTAGGCAGGATCATAGAGTAGGAGTGGCTAATGTGGTCCCCACCTCCACTCAAGGCTGAGTTTCTACGTTGGATATCAGCACTGTTAAAGGAGGAGGAGGAGGAGCTGAGGCCGTCTGATGACACTGCACGCTGCATGGTCTACAACAGAATTGGAGAACAGCAGTTCAGTTAAGGAGATCTACCTGTGCTTGTCCATCATCATTCCATCGTCATTCCACTTCAGCTCATTTTTGTTCAGTTCGATTCTGTCCCCAGTGTTTATTCCAATTTAATGTCCATTCAATTCAATTAGCAAACTCATTTCCAGTAGGCTTGGCCTAAAGCGGCTTATCAGGGAGGCTGAAACCCCAAGTGTGCAGTGTGGTGGTAGAGATCAGCACACTGGATATCCATATGCTCCGGATTACAGCTCGGAAACCCCGGAGATAGAAACCCCTGGTTACGGATCAGGGCTGCCAGAGTCACCATCACTGAACTAAACTGCTGCCAGCATAGAAAAGAAAGTAAATATCTTTCATAATTACTCCCTTGTGACTAATCTACTACTGTTGGGTTAGTAAGTAGTTTAGGTGTTTCCTACTTTTCTGAGTAAGAGTAATTTGGAATAGCCACAATACAATGTACAAACAGTGCCGTAGCTGATTTGACTCACCTGACTCAGTTGCCAAGAATTTGCATTCTGGGTGCTGTAGGTGAAGTCAGGAGAGAGCTGAGAACGTGAGAGAGAAAGAGAGAGAGAGAAAGAGAGAGAGAAAGAGAGAGAGAGAGAGAGTTTTGAGTATGAAAATCTTCAGGGCACAATGACTCATGTAAATGCATGCACACACATACACACACACAAACACACACATGCACACACACACTCACTCACTTTCATGCAGTAACAGGATGCTGAGGACACTCTCAACACAGAACAGCCAAACTGAAACCGACCGTTTAACAGCAGCTGGAGAGAAAACTTATCGAGGCAGAATTGTGTAGAGTTCTATAAGTCCCAGAAAGAAATACTTCAAGAATTCCTTGCGTCTAAATTCTGAAAGCAGTCACCAACCAGCATGATCTTTCCATTAGTCTCCAGCGGGCCTGTTATCTTTAAATGTCGCATCATCCTGTTCTGCATCTGTGTTCCGCTTCGCTGGGCACAGCACTGTCTAACTACGTGTTAGTTCCTGCATGTCAGTTGAAATAACAGTTTGAGTCAAGCTTCTTCCTCTTCGGTTAAAACATCACACCCAACTTACAGCGGCAGAACTCCTCAATCTGCCTGCAGATTACAATCCAGCAAACTCCAGCTTAATCCAGGGCAGAGTCTGATACTTTCTGCAGCTTCATCACACGTACACTCTCTCATATTCTTTACCACACACATAAACTTCACATTCACACACCATCTAGGCTGAACCACAGCCCCAGCCCACTTTAGTCACTCTGCTGTGTGTCAGAAGGGTGAACTTCCCTGTTTTTTCGCAAAAGATGGCAAAACAAATTTGTAACATATCTCTCTCTCTCTCTCTCTCTTTCTCTCTCTCTCGCTCTCTCTCCCCAGCTCTGTCTCTCTCCCTTTCTTCCTTTATTTCAACAGAAAAGGGAAGTGTTGAATAGTTAAGAGTGTTTCTGACATCAATAATCACCCTTTTATGTCCATTAAATGCCCTAAAATTCATGATGGTCATTAAACTTAACAACTCTATGCTGTATTTTCTATGTAGCTATCAAAGGGTATGCACAAGTATGTGGATGCCTATGAATGTTACAAGGAAATTCTGTTAAAAGGAAACTTTTTTCCAAAATTCACCAGATGCAAACAGTCATTCAGAATAAATGACATTCACATTCACATAAAATTGATAATGATAAAATAGTGGTAATTCTGAACCAACTACATTTATTCTCTCTTAAAACCTTTTCAAATCTATCAGTGTCTCAGGTATCAGGTAACGTAGACATAACTATTTCATGTAACTATCAGGTTTCCCTGTACTTGAACTCAGGAGACAGGACGGGTGAAAAGTAACAAAATTCAGTGTACCGACAACAGGGTTCAACACAGACCTAACAAAATACACCTACACCAAAAACTGGTGTACATAGATACTTTAGCATAAAGGTCTGTTACAGTATACAGTAAACCCCAAGTTTTATGCGGATCAGGACTCGCGGATCCAGTCACACGTGTTTTTTTGAGAATAAAAATGTTTTACACAGAAATATTCAAAACAACGCGGAAGCTGCAAATATTCTCCGCTTTTCATTTTAGTTCCTCTGGCCCCGTGCGTGGCCGTAGGGCTCTCTCTTACTCTCTCTCTCTCTCTCTGTGTCTCTCTCTCTCTCTTTTTCTGTCGCTCTCTCTTACTCCCTCTCTCGCTCTCTCTCTGTATCTCTCTCTCGAGTGCGCTCTCTCTATATCTGTCTCTCTGTGTATTTCGTGATTTTTCCGGAGTGCCCCCCCCCTCTCTCTACATCTCTCTCGCTGTATCTATCTCTCGTGCTCTCTCTCTCTCTCTCTCTCTCTCTCTCTGTATCTCTCTGTGTCTGTCTCTCTCTCTCTTTCTCTCTCTCTCTCTCTGTCTGTCTCTTTCCCTTGTTTGCGACTTTTCCAGAGCGGGCCTCTCACTCTCTCTCTCTCTCTCCTTCTCTCTCTTTGACGTTTACATATTTAAACTTCAGGTTTATCTTTACATTTCCATTAAGAGTAATGTATTAAACTGTTTAAAATGATATTAAAGTGTTCTGGGAGCAGATCTGGGGGCATATTTAGGTTTTACACTAATTGGCATTTAAGGCATTTTTTGACCAAAACATAAGAATGCAGTTTTTCACTATACACGGGTGCTCGTGTAACGTAACCCCCGCGAATAACGGGGGCTTACTGTATAACAGAAAGGGTCGGCCTCTAGCAGCTGCCAACCAGAAATGTCACAGTAACAACATCTTGAATTTTTACATTTGAATTATCTAATTATGTTTGAAAAATATATCACAAAATGATGGGCTTAAACCAAGGTATTTTTTGTCACAGGGACATTAAATGGGCCTTTTTGTAGAAAACGGGCGTTTTGCATGTTTATCAACCATAATGCAATTAAATGAGTACAACATTATGTACAAGGTCCAAAAGTGTACTTTAAGTGAGTGTTACATATTCATAACTTTTTTTTAAACAGAAAACACAAGTAAAAGCCTGGAGTCAAGACAAAGCCAATCTAGATTAAAAATGTGGTACAATTATCTTGCCTAACAATGAGACTTAGCCTTGAGACATATCCACAGCATTTGTTACAGCTCAGTACCAAAGGGTGCGCACATCCGGTTACCGATATATGAACCTGCTCCGACCCTAGCATTAGATCAACAGGCATTACCCTCTTAGCACTACCAGGATTAGCTAAACAAAAAAGCCATTTGAGGAAAATAAATAAATAACTGGAGCTGGAAGGCATAATCCCCTTTTTAATTTGGCTCTGCCTTCTGCTCTAATCTGCACCATGAGGCAGCCCCTCTGTATGCTTGGGCAATCTGCCACTCTGTGTGTGTGTGTGTGTGTGTGTGTGTGTGTGTGTGTGTGTGTGTGTGTGTGTGTGTGTGAATGAAATAAGTCTGGCTAGAAAGTAAAGTATTGCCCAGAGATAATGTCCAGAAAATGCAGCGCAGTCCTGCACTTGTATGTCCTTTTTTGTGTAATGGCTCAGTTTCTAATATGACTTAATCTGCTGTTAATCAGCTCAGTTCTTCAAAGTGCATTTCTCTCAAAAATGCATGTCCACACCCACCACCACCACCCCCCGAACACACACACACACACACACACACACACACACACATGCAGTCAGAGAGCAGCCAGGGACAACCCTACACTTCATCTCTAGGATGTCATTACTGGGCTTAAGGGAGCCTAAAGCCATACAGCATTCAGCAAGCACCTGCAGAACCAACACTGAAGGCAGTCTGCCATGTCCACACCACGTGTTTTATTAAAGATTAGACATATGTCAGTGTTTTCCAAACCCATTCTTAGGGATCCCTTTCTTTTTTTTCTTTTTGTCTGTGGGGTGAGGTCATGAGTGGTTTGATAATTAACCTTTTAGATTAATTGGCTGTGTTAGCACATACTGTCATGATTAGAGTCATTTAAATACAATTATTATGAATAAATATGAACACTTTCTTCTCATTATAATGATTCTTATTCTTATTCTTCTTATTTTTTATTATTATCCTACAGACTCCATCCATAATTTGTATTGTCTACCTTCGGCCCTATAAGTGCTGGGATAAGCCCCAGCAAACCCTCAACCCTGGTAAAGGATAAGAAGCTCAGATAATGAATGAATGAATGATTGAATGATTTTGTATTAGTATGTGTTATTATTATCACTGGGAACCACAGTCACATGTCACCTGGTGCATTACCACACAATATCACTAAGATCACTATTATGTACAATGTTAAGTAGTAACCTACTTCAGCAAGAATTTTATTTATTAATCTGTAGCATTTACAGCAATCCACCGCTTTTCGTGGTGACTTTCGTTCCAAGAACATCTGCATATAGTGAAAAAACGCACTGTTGTATTTTGGTTAAAAAAAGGTCTAAAAAAGTCTATTTTTATATTGTAAACCCTAAACGCTCCCATAACACTTTAATTTCATTTTAAACTAATTTTAATGCATTACCCTTTAAGAAAATGTAAACCTGTATTCGTCTTTTTTAATTTAAATTCCTCACTCAGATATGGTAGGTCGTTGCACAAAATTATTGGGACACTGCAGCGAGGTGAGCAGTTTTCAGGGAATAAACCCTGATCTACTCGAGCTAAAAATACAAATGAGGGCTCGTTGGAAAGGTCTCCTGGAGAGCAATCGAACTGTGGCGTTTGAAGTGTCTGAATGCTTGCACCACACAGAAATCGCGTTTGCAGCGCAGGGGCTCAACCCAGGTGTGGAATTAGAAATAAGTGCTTCCAGGTCCCCATGTGAGAACAAATATACTTATTGCCACAAAAAAGCAAAAAAAAAAAAAAAAGTTTCCGTGTTATTGTGGGGATTTTCATGTAAACTATGAGTTCGGTTCTCAAAAAAACCTGTTACTGTTACTTTGTGTCTCTGTGTGATTTTCTCAGGGATCAATACATTTTCCAATTCCAATTCTGACTGCATTCTCAGTTTTCCGCAGATGCTTAGTTTTCAGCTGCCATGCTGTAAAAAGTGCACTTACTCAACTATTTGATCTTACAGACAGATGGCTTTAAAGTAAATTATTTCTAATGGTGACATAGTCTATCTCACACCACTGCCACAGTCTCAACACTTCTGAGGGTTCTGTTTAGCAGTATGTCAGAATGCGGGCTGTAAGACCCACACTCCGAGCTCCCTCTTGGGAAACAGGAACAGGCTGACTTCCAGGGTTCCATGCAGATAACG
>JBBPDH010004920.1:0-11504 GCA_037974565.1 Clupeocharax schoutedeni
GTAAATGTGTGCTGGAGTGAGTGTTGGTGTGTGTAAATGTGTGCTGGAGTGAGTGTTGGTGTGTGTAAATGTGTGCTATATGTGAGAGACAGACACATGGAGTAAAACAGTTAGACAGACAGACACGGGGAGAGAAATAGAGTGAAAGACAAACGGAGAGAGAGAGAGACAGATACAGGGAGAGAAACAGAGTGTGACTGAGAAAGTGTGAGGAGGGAGATTTAGAGTGAGAAAGAAAGAGACCGACAAAGTATTTCACACCAAATGAACTCCAAATTAATTTTTCAACAATTTAATATGGTTACATTTTTAGCCACAAAATGTAATATTTGTAATTTATTACCCACCTGTGGTCCCAACAGATGTGCATGGAGTCTTTTAAAGCTGATAAATATGCTTTGTTGACGTCTGTTTGTCTTTTTCTCTGCAGTTTTCCCACAAACCCAGAAAGTTCTCGCGGGCGCAGGTGCTTTAACCGTTTTTGTTTTTTTAGTTTTTGCAAATACATAATGCCTGGCTCTTAAAATATTGGAATGTGTATATCTGTATTTTGCATTGTAGCAACATTAACGCCACATTGTAATTTATTAAGAAGGACATTTAAAGAACATATTAGTCTGTGATGACTTGTTTGGTTCAGTAGAGTTTCAAAAGAGTCGGCTCGTTTGAATTGAACGTGGTTATTTCTGACGTGTCCTCAGCCTGTGTTTCCACTGCGCCCCCTGCCGGCTGGCCGCAGTCCTCGTCCAGGTTCCCCTCGGAGCTGCAGCCTGAGGGTCAGGAGATGTCGAAAAGCAGCAGGAAACACAGGTCCGGGCCGGGTAACGGGGTGTCCGGATGCGTGGTCCGGAGCAGCTCGGGTCGGGTTCTGTTCTGGTGTGTTTGTGGAGCTCTGTCAGTGACCCTGATGCTGGGAGTTTACCTGTCCAGCCAGCCTAGCACTACCAGCCCCAAACACGCAGCAGACCTGCTGAAGGACAAGGTCAGACTGTAGGCCTATATATACTACATCGAATGGACAAAAATATTGGGATACCTGAACAATCCACCAGCATGCACTTTAATGTCACTGTATTCAGTTCCATAGTCTTTAATATGGAGTTGGTCCCCATTTGCAGCTATAACAGCGTCCACACGTTTTGGAAGGCATTCCACAAGATTGTGGAGTTTCTGTGGGAATTTGTGGCCTTTCGTTTTGTAGAACATTTATGAGGTCAGACACTGATGATGGAAAAAGAAGGTGTGGCTCACAATCGCTAATGCAGTTCATCTCAAAGGCGTTAGATGGGGTTGAGGTCAAGAACCAGTCAAGTTCTTCCACAATGAGCTCCTCCAGTTCGCTTTGTGCACTGGGACCACAGTCACACACAGACACAGGGATAAGAACAGTATAAAATATAGCATAAAGTCAAAATAAAACTCTCCAGAAATACTGTCTACTATAGACACCATGCAATATAAACTAAATGCTTTTGTCACTGAAAAAAGTGAATATTGTAGATAAATATATATATATTACTGCCGAATTAGTTTACTTTAATTAGTTTACCATATTAGTCTACTCAGTGTCCATATTTATATTTCTTGATTGTATAGTGTACATTTTATACAATTTTTTATTCTGTTTTCTTAATTTTTGCTGCTGTCCACTTTCTGCCATAACAAAACAAATTTCCCATTTGTGGGACTAACAAAGGTTTATCTTATCTCTCTTATCTTGTTTTATCTTTTCTCTTATCTTACTTGTAACACAAATAGTGGTTTGGAGTCTCTAATTGCACATAATAGTGGTATCAGTAGTGAAATTGCACATGACATTTCAGGCTCCCTGTTTCTAATGAACACTGAATCCACACCAAATTACTTTTTTTATTTTTTAACCATTTCGTTCAATATGAAATTTGGAAAAAATGGTGCAATTCCCCATTTTTAGCCACCTGTGGTCCGAACCACAGGCTACAGTCTTTTAAAGTAAAAAAAAAAATATCATCTGATGACTGTTCGTCCATTTTCTCTGTAGTTTTCCCACAAACCCAGAAAGTGCTCCCTGGCGCAGGTCCGTAAACTGGCCAATCAGGTGGACGGGTCTCGGCTGTGGGAGACTCACCTGCGGCCCATGCTGATCGAGAGAGTCCCCGGCACCGTGGGCAGCCAAACTGTACGACAGGTAAGACCCACATGCTGTGAAACACTGGTTTAAACCCAAAAAAACACTTTAAATATGTTGTGTTAAAAAGGAACGTTCACTGTTTCACGAAAGCGTTTAGGAAAAAAACATCACTGAACTGATAAACATTAGAAAAATGCTGTCAAAGATTTTTTTTGTAAACTTTTCATCTAAATGAAATTTGTACTAATACATTTATACAGCCTTTAATGGCTGGTGCTGTCCTGTTTCTCATGAGCTCTTATATCTTTTCTATGAGCTTAATAGCATTATCATGTGCTGTCTCACTTATAATTAGTGTTCATTAGTAAACGACTTCAGCAGTAGTTTTATTTATTTATCTATAGTATATATATTCACCTCTCTTACTATCCAGTGCATGTTGTCTATAAAGTAAAGTGTATTTAGTATTTCTGAGTGTTCTACAGAGTTTTGTAGTTGCAGTTTAAGCGGTTTCCCTCGGGATCAGTAAAGTTCTCTGATTCTGATTCTCAGCACATCCTGTCCCAGCTGAGGTCTCTCTCTGCAGGCTGGCAGGTAGAAGAGGATCTGTTCCAGTCCCCCACTCCCAAAGGGCCGGTGACATTCAGCAACGTTCTGGCAGTGCTGGACCCCTCTGCCCCCCGCAGGCTGCTGCTCGCCTGTCACCACGACTCCAAAATCTTCCCCCGGGACCCCAAACACCCACAGCGTGTGTTTATCGGGGCCAGTGACTCGGCTGTGCCTTGCGCCATGTTGCTGGAGCTGGCCTCCGCACTGGACACGGAACTAAAGACCCTGAAACAGCAGGTAGGCCACAGGGAACACCAAACTCAAGCACAAGGTTACTTTGTGATCAGCAGCTGTGAACACGTACATAGAACATGTACACATACGTTTCTGCATGGACCACAATGTCACATAGCGACATTCAACAAAGTGCAAGTTACGAAGGAAACAGTACTAACACTAAACAGACAATACAGCATCGTAACAGTACAGGTGTGCTCCAACAGGACAGGTTTAGATCTTTAGGAAGGAGGTGAAACAGCGAATGAGAGTGAGCGAGGGTATGAAGTGGAAGAATACGCAGACACTGCTGGCCGAGTGCCCCTCACTGCAGATCCAAGCTCAGTTTGCTGACTCAGGCCGTGTGTGTCCTCATGCTGATAGAAAAGCACAGCACTATGGGGACATTTCACTGGATCATTAGGGGAAAAAAAACAATTGCACATCATATGCTATTTTGGTTGCAACTTTTAAGACTAGTGCAGAATTTGAGGGAGGACTGCATTTCGATTAAATTATTAATCAAAGCTCTTCACTTAGCATCTACAAGTAGGCTATGAAACTTAAATTACTCACACGCTCTGCTACTCCGCATTACAAAACCCTGTGTGTGTGCGCGTGTGTGTGTGTGTTGTGTCAGGATAGATGTTGGACTGGACTGGATCAGATTTATGTTGTTTTTTTTCCCTCTGACATCAGATCCAGCATTTCTGCCGACACCAACCTGATACTGATAATGCACCATCTCCACCTGCTCCTACCAGCAGTCTCTTCACTAACTCACTTTTTGTCTTTCTTTCTCTCCCCTGCTCTTATCTCTTTCTTTCTTTTTCTGTCTGACACACACTGCACCTCCTTCTCTCTGTTTCTCTTTCTCTCATTTTTCATTTCTCTCTATTTCTCTCCCTCTTACACCCTCCGCCTTTTACTCTCCTTCTCTGTCATTACTCTTCTGCCTCTTTCTCTCTCTCTCGCTCTCACCCCAGAGGTCTGTGGTGACTCTGCAGTTTGTGTTTTTTGATGGAGAAGAGGCGCTTGAGGAGTGGACAGAAACAGACTCACTCTACGGTTCGCGACACCTGGCTGAGCTGATGGCCCGAACACCTTATCCTCCGGGCTCCTCACACACCACACTGCTGCAGGCTGTGGTGAGGCCATTAACATGTTCACACACACACGCACGCAAACACGCACACGAAGTGAACATTTGTCATACATGAACACAGTGAGGGGTACGATGCTTGACTCTGGACCAAGAGGTCATGGGATTGAATCCTACCTTCAGGATCCCACTACTGGGTTTCTGAGCAAGACCCTTAACCCCAAGCTTCAGGAAGACGGTCCCCTGTAGTTAGGGAATGGAAGTCGCTTTGGAAGTCTGCAAAATGCCGTAAATGTAAACTGTGCAGAGTGTTAAATGTGTATTTAAACCGTTCACCAAGTGAAGGGGAGCAGAGTGTGGGGACAGTACTTTGCTCAAGGGTACCTCAGTGGTGCCACTGGCAGTCCTGGGATTCAAACCCACAAGCTTCAGATCACAGGCCCAACTGCCTTTGCATACACATGCATTTGCAAATGTTTTGCTTGTTTAAAGGATGATTCTAAAGTGAGTCTTCCCTACAGGACCTGTTTGTTTTGCTGGATTTACTTGGAGGTCCAGAGCCTCTGATCGTCAGCCACTTTGATAACACTGTCCGATGGTTTGACCGCCTTTCTTCTGCAGGTTAGGTCTCTTTATTTATTTTCAGTCCCTTCTGCTTTTGATCGTATCTAGTTGTCGAGATTCCCACCTATTATAATGATGAAGAACAGCAATTCTCTTACAAATAGACTAAATGAGAAACTAATAGAACATTGAACTAATGTGGGGATTAAAACCATGAAACAGGATTAAGGGAAAGAAGTCTGGTTTACTTGTCTTGCCTTGAAATAAGCCAGATTTTTTTTCTTAATCCTGTTTCATGTAACAGGACCCTGGGTATAAACCCATAACCGTGATTAAAAGATGGTAAAAACAGACCAAGAACCACGATGAACTGACAGACATAGTCTGAGATGTAGATTATATACTGACACAACAAATGAGAATTGAGAGTACCTCAGCAGGAACAAGACACAGGTGAGCAAGATAATGAGGGGGCGGAGCTAAGACCAAGACAATACAAGCTCACATGTAAGCACAGACACATGGGTGGGTAAACAAAGGCACATACAGGAAAGTATGTGGTGAATCTGCTGCTATGATAAGGGGGTGGGGTATGAAACTGTACATTAAACTGTACTTGCGGTGTATATATACTGTTACTGTGAGTTACATTGACTTGATGTATTTCTGATAACATTTTGAAAGAGCAGTGTGTCGTTTATTTATTTATTTATTTATTTAATTCTTTTTCATTTCTTCATAAATCTGGGCCCAGCTTTATGGCCTGCAGTGTTTACAGAAATGTTGGTCAGATTTGAATACCTGACAAAGCCAGCTAGTTATATTTATGGATAACTGGCTACAGGCAGAAAAGCTGTAAATTATTTATAATGTTGTGTGACTATACATTCAAGGTAAACATACAGTTCTATTTATTTCCACAACCAGAGCCTGAGAAGCCCATTATACTTCACTGATGTTCACTTTTTATGACATTTACCTATGTTTCAGAGATGAGGCTGCACCGACAGGGCCTGCTGTCGTCTCATCCCTCAGAGCAGAGCTACTTCAGGAAGGACTTTTACCTGGGCCCAGTGCAGGACGACCACATTCCCTTCTTGCACCGAGGTAATCCATAACACTCCGTCTCACTCTCTCTGTGTCGCTCTGTCTCGCTCTGGCTGTCTCACTCTCTGTGTCTCTCTCTGTCCCTTTCTCTGTCTCTCTCTCTTTCGCCCTCTCTCCCCCACTCTCTCTCATACTCACATCACATATAATTGCCTGAATATGTTTTCTGTTCTGTAACTCTTGGAAATCTTGAAAAGAGATAGCATAGCTTGTTTGTTTTTGTTCATTTCAACTGATTTAACATTTTAAAGAATTTTTCTCATTATAATGAGAATTTTCTTGATTCTAGAACTTCTTATCTTGTTTTGCAGTGCTGTTCCAAACACTTAAATGCATTACATACAAGTGCAGTTTTGATTGGTCACCTTTTTTTTTAGAGGGCGTTGGACTGGGTGGATGAGGTTAGGCCATCACTACAGAACCCCTCTTTCAAAAGCTGGTTCTTTGTAGATCGAAACCGTTGCGGTTTTCCTTAATAAGGACGCAATTTTCACCAGAATGATTACAATTGAGTGTATTTTTCAGTTGTTCAGTTCTTTGCTTTGATTTCCCACCTGGTTATACTTTATTACATGATGCACCTTCTCCAACTGAGGCAGAATCCATGCCAACCTGGCGTAGCCATCACCCATGCTGGAAAGCTCCCTTATAACCATCAGATAGAAAGGGAATAAATTGAGGATAAAAGCAAACACCACTATATCAGAGGAATAAAACAAAAGAGGACTCTAATCCTAGATCAGTGGGTCTTTATTAATCAGACTGAATGTGTCCCTGCAGGCGTTCCCGTGATCCACATGATCCCCACTCCATTCCCACCATTCTGGCATACGATGCAGGACACGGAGGAGAACATGCACCGGCCTACTGTGGAGAACCTGACCAAAATCCTGGCCATCTTCTTGGCTGAGTATCTGCACCTCTGAGGAAACCACCCTCCAGATACCTCTCAGAAACACTCTCAAACATGAGCCACGGACAGTTTACAGTATTTATTTGCTGAAAAAAGAGCCATAGGTCACGGCGGCCAACACACACCTGCTTTGGCAGCTTTTTGGACTGGAGAAGAACTTTTTCTTGACTGGAAAAGACTTGTTGCTCAGATCCGCAGCCAAAACCTGGAAATGCTGCCGTCCTGTGGATTTGAGTTATTTAACCTGCTGTCATTGCTTCTGAGCCAGTGATCACTGTGATTACTGTGGGCAGCGCTGGTTAGATTGTTATACAGTCAAATATATATATATATATCTCCTGATGCCACTGCTTTTCAGCTGTGTTGGGTTTAAAAGTACTAGCAGGGCCTGTGGGATTGTGAATTATTTCGCATTTTAATTCTGGTGGAATTTGATTATTTCGGGGCTGGTTCCAAATAAGGAACGAATTCTCAATTCCCAAACTTACTTAAGCAGAGCCGAGCAGAATATAGTTGTGGTTTTCTAAGAGAAAAAATGTTAACATCACTGGAACAAGCTCAAATATGAAATTAAATGAATTTATTGCACAATTATCACATTTGGTAAGATACTGGGATATTGTCCAAGATCACGACCTCTGTAGTGTCTTAACAGTTTCTGATTTAGGGTTTCTTTTCCACTTTTTCCCAGAACACTTCTAGATTAAGAACATTCACATGAAATCTTGCATCACAGATTTTTTTAAATGTTACATTTGCAGCATTCGTTAGATGATCTAATCCAGAACAATGTACGTCAGAGCTTTATAGTGCATAAAAAAACACACCCCTCATACTTGACAGGCTAGACTTAAAATTAAGAGCTAATACAAGACTAAGATTCTGCCTGTTAATCCACCAGGACCCTCAGCAATTAGCAGACGCTTTTATCCAAAGTGACTTCCATTCCCTAACTGCAGGGGACAGTCTCTCTGGAGTGACTTGGGGTTAAGGGTCTTGCTCAGGGACCCAGTGTTGGTGTTGAAGGTAGGATTCGAACCCATGATCTCTTGGTCCAGAGGCAAGTATATTACCCACAAGGCCTCCATCACCCCAATATCTCTCACACACATTTTTTGTAGTTATTTTAGTTATTTGTGAAGTTTGTGCTAAGTTAATTTAGGTTAAGGTCATGCAGATGGTTTTCTGGTGGTTGGGGAGTTGCTCCTACAATCAGTTGCTTGTGGGTTCAAATCCCTGGACTGCTAGTGGCGCCACTGAGGTACCCTTGAGTAAGGTACCATCCCCACACACTGCTACTCTGGCGCTGTGTTCCTGGCTGCCTTGGTGAATGGGTTAAGTGGGTTAAATGAGGTAAATGGGTTAAATACAGAGAAAGAATTCCACACTGAGGTGTTCACGTATGACAAAATAAACGCAGTACACTGATTTTAAGTGCTCAGTAAAGAGGAGGGTCTTCGGTCTCTGTTTGAACACAGTGAGGGTCTCTGTTAAAATTTGTTTCAACACTTCAGTGCCAAAACCAAGAAGAGTCTTCACGTCTAGGGACGTTAAAGACCAAGTCCTTCAGATCTTGTGTACACCTAATTCCCTAATTCCCTAATTCCCTAATTCTTAATTAAATTTCAGACGGTGGATATTAAAAGCAAGCTGTTCGTTTATCCGTTATATCTTCTCTTGCTTCGTAAGAGTCAGTTACGTTTCGTTTCAGATCCTCAGCTTCTTAGTCGAGCCTGTGGATGTTGAGTGGTGAGATGGTCTAAAAGATTACACACAATTTATTACATTCTAGATTGATCTACATGTGGTTAGACTTGAAGATCTGTAATCTTTCAAAAAATAACACTTGCAGTATAGAATACATGTTTTGTATGTAATATATTGCAGCAAAGAATGATAGTCATGCATTAAGATTTCTACTTAAATTAGTTTGATTAACCCCTTTTCACGTAGAAAATCAACAAAAGAAAGTCTGTCTGAAGGTAGACAGCTCTGCCTTAGGTTTTCTTTTTCTGCTTCTCGCGAGCAGCTGACATGCTTGAAATGTGTATTTTTTATATTGGTTTCCGATTGTTTGAGAGGGGTATAATAGAAATTATTAATAGTTATATTATTAATAATTAATATAGAAAACAAAAATAAAAATTGTTTTTAAAACTCTTACTTTGTCTCGATAATTGTCAACTATATCTTAACTGATGTATAAATTAAGGCTGTCTGTATAAGTGACCTGCAAATCAAATAATTAACTGACAAAAGCTACTGGAAATAAGAGTATTATATAAATTGTGTGTGTGTGTGTGTGTGTGTGTGTGTGTGTGTGTATATAGCAATTCATTCATGTTGTAGTGGTAGTTTGTGTTGGAGTCTGAGTGTTAGTTACAGACTGACAGCCGTTCAGTAATTATTAAGTTTGTACACAAAGGCCTCACAGTTAATTATCTCCTCTGGGATCTCTCTGTTACCCCCTCACTTTCAGAGGAGAATGAGTTCCTCTTAGTTTCACTTCAGGTTTCTTCTTCCAGCTTTATGGTGTCTCCTTGTTTTTGGATCTCAATTTGTCTCACAGTGAAATATGTCAAGCAGAACAAAGAGCATCAAACTGAATTCCTGAACCTGATTCCAGATGATCAGGTAGTGATCAGTATACTGGTGGTGCTGAATGCTGAGTGGGTGGAGCTCCTTTAGCTAGGCTCCTTGTATTTTTAGGCACTTTGCAGCCTGTCAGTAAAACATTTGATTCTTTTATTTTCTCAGTATGACAAAGATCAGGTCAGGTATAAAATATTGTATTTGCACCAACAAGGTGATACAAAGCACAATATAGGGTGTACTCACACTAAGCATGGGTGCCCTAAACCGGGCCCGAGTATGATTGTCCGCCCTCCCCACTCCCCCTCTCTCCCGCACTCACATTAGATTTCAGCGTTCGTCCCGGAGCATGCTTACGTCGTTATGGTGCTATGGTTTCAGGATAAACAGGAAGAGCGGTGCTCTCTCGCTGAACGCAGTGCAGTCCATCGCTCTGTTTACTTTGTTGATAGTGATTTTGAGTTGTTCGGGCCAGGGACGGCTAAACGAACCGCGCCCGGGCACGGTTCTGAACACTTACACTAGTCAAACGAACGGCGCTTTGGTGGTCAAACGCACTCGGGCACGGTTCTAACTGCCTAGTGTGAGTACACCGATAATGAAATGAGACGTGGCTCAAGACTTGTTGCACAGTACTGGATGTATTATACAGGCAAGATTAATTCTATCCAGTTCATGTATGGAAACAAACCTGTTTTCAATTCAGCTGTTTTTGTGATGTCACAACAACCAATTTGTTTACACCTGTTGACGTTACATCAGTTTAGGCCCACCTGGTTAACTTGAAGCTATAAGAAGTGTTTCAGCCCAGACAGTTTTTAAATTGGCTACAGTACAGGGCAGCCAAACAGAACAGAGGCATTTACGTACATTAGTCTACGAAGATTAGTACCAAAAACAGCCTGTTTATTTATAAGGAATAAAATGTAAACGTTTATGTGCCAAAGCTGATTGTCGCCCTGTTCACCCACATTCTGTAAAGCTGCTAGTTACCCTGACCTGATCATGACCCTGTAATCTGGGAGTGTATATGTGATTTGTTTCTAAGTTGAGGAAAATACAAGCAATAACAAAGACAATACAGAATGTAAAATTCATTATAGAAAAATAAGTGTTTAAAAGAAATCGTTTTATTAAAAGGTGTTATGGTTTCAATACAGTATCAAAAGAAAATCCGCATTTGAAACAGAATCAGTGATGATCCTTCTATTGTCGTCTAAGTGTTCACTATCATTACCTGTCGGTAATCAAAATAAGGCTCTGGGTTTCATTCTATCAGAGAAAAAGTTTGGGAGGAGTGGAGAACATGGAGATTTTTTTTTTTGAGGGAGCATTAAGTAGAATTTTTATTGGAATCAAACCAATCTGTGCAGTAAATCATGCTCCATAGAATCAAAACAGTTGCAAAATGTTGAGTCCTGTCCTCAGTTAGGAAAGTGGTGCTAAACATATGAGACTGTGGCCACAGTGTTATTGTAACAGAGTTAACATACTTCAGTATATCTTGGGCGTGTTTCATACATCTGGAACATCATGAAAAAAGAGAGATTTGAAACATTTTATTGGTCCAAACTTGTTCACAAGCCTCAGAAAAAAGGAAAACCTGAATATCGTGATGATGTTTGTGTCTCTAAGTATTGTGATGCTGTTTGACAGCGTTACTTACGCACTATTCATCCAACAGAATGCAAAATTCAGGATTAAATTCCTCTCTTCAACCACCTGGTGGCAGCAGATGTCCTGTGCTCACTTTACCTTTTAACACATTCAAGTGTAAACAGAGGGGTCAGGCCTGGATCAGGACCCGTCAGTATGGCGGGTAGTGTGCAGGCCCTAGGTGACTGAGGGGAGGGGGGTGAGAAGAGGAGAGCTGGGAGCAGGGGTAAAGCGATCTGGGACTCGCAGGAGGTGAAATCTCATCATCAGAGCTGTGAAATCCAACTCTGGATGCTCCACTGGAGCTCAGCAGATGCTGCGGCACTGAATCATCTATTTGTCTGTGATGGTGAAAGACAGAAAGAGCAAAATACAACAGTTTAAAACAAAGATCTGCGATAAAGGAGTTATTTTACCAATAAAAGAGACCTGACCTTTAAAAGTAAATATTAAAAGTTTCATAATCATATCATGGAGAAACTAATTTTCCTCACTTTTGGTTAGTGTTTGTGTACAGTATTGTGCAAAAGTTTTGAGCCACCCCTCATTTCTTCAGATTTCTGACCAAAGGTCCAGACTTTCTTGTATGTTAATGTGGTCTTGAGGAACAGTTCTCCATTTACATTTACATTTAC
>JBBPDH010004931.1:0-11503 GCA_037974565.1 Clupeocharax schoutedeni
CCCGGGGAGCAGTGTGTGGGGACGGTACCTTGCTCAGGGTACCTCAGTGGTGCCTAGAGGCCTTGGGGATCGAACCCAGACTTTCTGGTCGCAGGGCGGATGCCTTAACCACTAGGCCATCCAACTGCCCGTATGTTTGGTGTTTCATGATGTTCACAATTCACATAAGCTTGGATTTAGTAACATTTTTTTATCGCGCGATAAGAATCTCGCACATTAACGCCGTTAACGGCCCAGCATTAGTTTATTCTAATATGTTAAACTCAGCAAATAAACAGGAATTGTGCACTGACATTTGGAGCAAAATGCCAAAAATAAGTTTGTTCTCCAAAGAAGAAGATTCATTTTTTTGCACAAGACTGTATTAGCACCTATAGTTACCGAGTTCCTTTGCGGTCAAAAGAGAAACAACCAAATATCCATGCATTGCATAATAAATGTTCTCCTGGCCTTCTTCCAGAACCCTTTATATGTGCTAAGGCAGGTTCAGTTAAAAAGGAGGCAATAATGCTGAACGCTGCTTTTTATTTCTGCTCTGTTTTGGGCACATTGTGAAAGACTTTAGTATTCAGTCACGCCTTTTACGCCAAGAATTGTATGGACAAGTAAACATGAAGAAAACTAGTTATAGCCGGTACTAGCCATGAAAACTGCTTGATGTTGGTCTTTGGTGTCCTAGACTAAGTTTTAAAGTAAGAACAAATACATTGTTAAAAAAACACAAAGCCTCACAGACATGTTCTAAAATGTGGGCACAAAAGAGACTTTGACAGTAAAATTATAAAGGCTTTCTCACAAACCTCCCATTAAGATCAAACGACAAAAAAGCACAAACATGAGCCTGGAACAAAGCGAACTGGTGTGGCATAACGAAGAAACATGTCCATCAGTGTGGAGAATGGGAAACATTAAGGTGCGGAGAAACAAAACACACTTCAGACAATCCAAGACACCTTAAGAATAAAAAGTATCCCTTTGGTTGCCAGCATATGTGGCTAAATATATGCAATTACCAAGGCAGTATAAAGGGTTCAGCAGCTCACTCACCTTTTTGGTCTTGTCCATAGCCTTTAATATGGAAACGTTCAAGTCTTCTAAAGCAGCAAGAACATTTTCATATTCTCCAAGATGCTGAGAGAAGTATTCTAAGAATTACACGTAAAAAACATAAGAACCACATTTAACTGAGGGCAAACAAATATTAATATAAACCCTTAAACTATTTACAAATTGTCTGAAATGCCCAGTTGTCCTTATTAGATTAGATTCAACTTTATTGTCATTACACATGTACAAGTACAAGGCAACGAAATGCAGTTTAGGTCTAACCATAAGTGCTATAAGCAGCAATTGCAGGATAAAGGTATAAGTTATAAGTTATGGGTTATAAGTTATGAGTATACGAAAGGTGATATGTACAAGAAGAAACTGAATAGTATTTACAGATGGATGTACAGTAGTATGAACATAATATATAGTTTGTATTAACTATAATCAGGAGCTATCTTTGCTTCATGGCTAGTTTAAAGACCTATTGGCCTGAGATCACAGGCAAAATGTGAATAAAAAGTTTAACAGACTGAATCAAATTAGTTTAAAAATGTTTCATTATCATTAAGTTCACCATTAAGAAAAAACGTGGTCTTACCACACAGCTCATCTGTGTCCACGTTGCTGGAAATAAAAGAGCATGCAGTTATTTCAGCTATCACAGATCCATAAACACTATAATCATTTAGAATTTATGTATGATTTCTGTTATGCATAACACATTACTACTATATTCTTATTGGATACAGTTCAAAAGACCCACACTGATGTGAATACAAACCTTTATGCTTAGAAATACACTGTAGATAAAGTAATCAGACACATTTTTAACACGCTTTTAGTGCATGTATACTCCTTAAATTTATAATAATACATTTTTCCATGTTAGTTTCCCATTCCTTTGTTTATAAATCCTTGTATGTAATTGCATCTGTATCCACATGACATTTCAACCAAAGAAGACATCTTCATATACGCTCTGAAGCAGGAGAGTGGCCAGTAAGCAGTAGCTTTTCCTCCATGCTGGAGTTCTGACAAGCCAAACAATGTCTACTCCATCCAGTTTAACACTGAGGGTGACATGTTAGATTAGCTAATGTTAAAACTCACAGCACAACATGACTAATTAAATCACTTCTATCCATCCAAGTATTGAAAAAAAGCTTTCACATTTAAAAATCTTACAGCTCATTTAGAGCTGCAGTCTATAGAGCTGTATGGTTAATTTACACATTTTTAAAATTATATAACTTACTTTATCTTAAACTAACTCTAGCCACATTTAATCTGATTAATCTATTATTTGCTGATTAATAAATGGTAATAATTTAAATGTTCAATAATCTTTGTTTGCAGGCATACAATGATGTAAACTGAGAAACACAGAAGTCATTCCACTGAAAACGATGGAGTATAAACAAAAAAAACATTATACTAATGTCACATTTGCACAGGAATGCAGGACCAGACGCACCAGAACACAAATATGTTGCGTGGCGGAAGCGCCTCAACGCAGATGGCACGAGAGAGCGGGTGAACCACGCTCTATATTCTGAGAACGTTCCTTAGGGAGTAGAGACCCGCACCAAACGGGTCCTCGTTCTCACTCGCACACACATGTGAAGATGAGGGTAGCTCCTCAGAGCTCGGAGTACTCACAGTACTGGAGATAGGGACAACTAAGAACTGAAGCAAGTCACTTCAATGTCTGTGTGAGGACTAACACCTGTTTCCACCTTTTATACCTGATGTGCAGTCATTTCCGGTGCCCTTTGACTGCACGTGACCTGGTGTGCGTGACAACTATGCACCTCTTAGCAAGTTCAGCTACAACTGTCACGTTCTCCTAGTGTCACATGCCTGTTTCTTGCTTTTTGAGTTCCTTGTGTTTTCCGACCTGTTTTCTGGTCTATGTTGTTGTTCATATTCTCCATTGTTTACCTGCCCATGTGTTTGTGTATCCATGTGCGTCAGTTGATGTTTTGATCTTTAGCCACGTTCCTTATTGTTCCTGTCTCCTCCCCTGTCCAGGTGTTCTTTTTCCCTAGTAAGTATAAATACCCCTTTGTTGGTGGATTTTTTATTGATCAGCCTGTATGCTTCCTGTTGACTCTGGTCTTGTAGTATTCCTATTAAACACCCTGTTTTTGTGCTTGCCTTTAATGTCCTAGTCTCACATGTTTAAGGCAAATCCGTTGGATTGTTCTTTGTTAATCCTTAGTGTTTTGCTGTGCTCTTGTTTTTGTTTAACGCTGGCCCCCTTGTTATTTTTTTTGTTGTTTTTTTGTATTTGTTGATCTTGCACGTACATCATTTGCTGCAACCTTCACTCATTACAACAACTTCAAAACGGCAGCTTTAATTAAACCTTATCATGGAATAACTTAACCTGTCACCTGTCCAGACAGTGCAGCTTCAAGAGATGTTTTTATGCCTCATTATTCATTAATGTATGCCTTTGTCATCTTCTATTTCATCTCATTCGTGGATGCTTTAGAGCCATTTTAGTCCTCGGTTCTGGCCTGTGTACTGGCAGGTTTGTAATGTCTGACAGTGATCTAGTGGCACTGTCTACACTTGCTGACACCCCACAGGCAGCACAAGCTCCACAGTCAGGCAGGCTCAGTCCTCTGATGGACCAGACGGTTGGTTGTTGGCCTGGCTAGACCTATTAGCAGGAGGCACAGCCTTCAATTAACTTATTGATAGAGCCACAAAACCTCAGAAACCACCTGGGGGAGCTTGCCAATAAGCTTTATATCACGCCATTTACAAGTGAAATCAAAGAAGAAAAGTCTTCCCACAGCACAGTTGGTAAGCAATGCAATTCAGTTTCACAACTACCAGCTGGAAAATAACAGCTGGATACCTTTTTACAGCCAGGAGAACTGAAGGACAGAGTGGTCTTAGAACTATTTAAGAACAGGATGGGCATAATGTCGTTATAAAGTCTTCGCTGCCGTCATGCTGCGCTTCTAAAAAAAACTCGGTAGGCTGTGTCTTACGAAACACACTGACTCAGTCTCCTCAGACATATACAGGACAGAGGTCTCTTCAGACCTGGACATTTTCAACTGTGTGACAGAGAAAACGAATACACTTAAAGATTTATGTAGAAGAAGGTTTCTTTCTCATTGTCTGGGACATCCATAAGCAGAAAGAGTCTGCAATCTCTAAAGGGGAACATACAGCAAAGACTCAATTATAGATAACTCACATTTGCATTATCAGAAGATATGAATATTCGTGCTATTGAATCAAACAAAACACATCTAAGCAAGAAGGGTTAAGGTTTTGGTGTCCATCTTCAAAACCTTTAGCTAGGCAACATAACTGTACCTTATCAGCTAGATGTTTTTATCTTCATCTTTAATCTTTTTAGTATTTGCTTCTTAAAGAGCTAAAAACACAGCAGACCCTAAATTGACTATATACTAGCAGTGGTACTATCTATTGTAAGGGAAAGAAATGTATCAAACAGGTTAACTCTATTCTTCTATTTTATGCTAGGAGTATTCTTTTTTTATTTGTTTGATTCTCTTTTGTTTAATACTTTTTATGCTTATTTACTCCTATATAGCACACTGAATTTGTCACGAGGCTGGCCACAAGGCCAGCACTCTGAGCTATCTTGGGACAAATGAAGGGAGCAGACGCGACCAGGGCTCCATGATTCTCAGGCTTTTATTAACAAAAGAAAAGAGGCACGCGGGCCGAAAACAAAACCAGAAACAGATGCAGGTTGGGGAACACGGGGGAAGCTCAAAACAAATGGCAGATAAACGTGAACTGAAAGGACACAGGTATAAATACAAGGACACATTAGGGAAAAATAGGACACAGGTGTAACACGGGGAACACGTGACCAGGGAATGGGGACAACATACAGGTGACTAGGGCTAGACGGAGACAAGGGGGACCCCTAGAGGGTCTACCCGGGAACCACAGGGAGGAACAAGACCACACAGGAGGAAGGCAGGTATGACATGGGAACCAGGGGATGAGTCCGGGGCAGGAAGGGCAGACTGGAACAGGCTGAGCCGGATCACGGGCTGGGACCTGGGGGAAAGACAGAGGAGGAGGACAGGCAGGGACACAGAGCGGGTAAGGGTACATGGAGGGAGGACAGGAACACAGAACACACTGGGGAAACAGAACAGAGAACAGGCACGCAAGACAAGACAGACCAGAACAGAACACATGCATAACTACAACTTAGATTCCTCAGCATCAGGCTGGCATAAAGGCAAACAGAAAGCAACAGAAAACAGAACAGAAAAACAGGAAAACCAAACCTGGCACGGCTCTAGCGTGCCAGCCATGACAGAATTACCCCTGTGGACGATAATGTGCTGCATGAACAAACTTGCGCTGACTTGAGGACCTTAAGGATTGTGTACCTTTGAGGGTAAATTTGTAGTGTTTGATTTGGACTCAAATCTGATACTGTGGTTCTCAGTTTCATGTGTGCTATGCCAGGGTACAGAGACAGTAGATTATTTATGTTGCCATTTTCCAGTCCAGTAAAAAAAGAGCGATTCCATCATGATTAAGACTGAATTAATACATCAGCAGCTCTTAAATGTGCAAGTGCTGACTGAGGGAGTAACAGGACTTGCTCTTGTTACTTGAGGATGTTACACTACTTATTTTTTTCTCATTATTAATGTATTATTATTATTATTATTATTATTATTATTATTGTTGTTGTTGTTGTTGTTGTTGTTGTTGTTGTTATTATTGCTATTTTTGTTGTTGTTGTTATTCTTTATGTACTTATTGTTGCACTATTATTATATGATATTAGACGATCATTCTCATAAATATGCTGCAAGAAAAACTACACAGAATACTCATATAATGGCCTTTTTTCCTGTCCCACTGCCTCTATTATTATTTCTCAATGGTAGAGCTCCTTTTCTTTAATCTCAGCCTGCTATTATACCATCGAAAAAGATTTTCCACACCTCACAACTGATTCAAAAAGTAAACAGATGGTGTATTCCCATCAAACGCTACTACAAAGGGCCTGCAAATCAGCCAGTGGAGCTGCTGCTATGGAAACCAAGATGAATTAAGTGACGAGGAATTTACAGGATCAAAATATTCACCTTAATGCGCTGTGTGAACCCTATATGACTCACAAACAGAGAGGAAAAGCTGAATCGACCATTAGAAGAATCTGAGTACAGAGCAGGCAAACATTTAGAAACGATTAGTGCTGCTCAAAAAGATGATCAAAAACGTTTCTTGCACCTGACACTACCTGGAAAAGAATAAAATGCTGCCGATTATGCACTAATATTAAGTGAATTTAGGTGATCTATTCATACTCAGTCATTTGCATAACACAGTTCTTGTCTATTGTGCATTATTACAACTAATAATGCCATTATTAGTCATTTTTTATAACAGATCTGTTATAAAAAATGAATATAAGGCAATGCATAGGGTAAAAAAGAAACCTTTAGAAGCATCTAATAATGGCATTTAATAGAAAAGAACAAGGCTATAGTGAGCCTCCAATATATGCTACTCAAAATAAATAGTTAAAATTTATGTCCCACACCTATTAAAGTAAACTAATGATATTTCTCGGCCTACCAGCACTGACAGGTGTCATGGTGTGTGAGAGAAAAGCCTCCACGCAGTTCTAGGATACGGCTTCACAATAATGCCTGCGTTTATGTGCATATTTGCCATCAGAGGTCTGTTTGAGTGGGCGAGAGCTAGGAGCGCACAAGCTTCGGTGACTTCCATCAGCCAACATAAACACTGGCCACTGCAGAGAGCCAATTTTGTGTCAACAAAAGATCAAAGCATGGGAGCACTAAGAGAAATTCCTGCTATATAGTCTATACAGTCCAGGTATTGAATTTCTTTGCTGAGATGTTGTAGCAATATTAATAGAAGTTGATACTAAACCCTCTAAACAGATTTTAGTTTGTTTTCAAAAATCTCAGGAGTACTGAACTACAATCAGTCTTTTGTGGCAGC
This sequence comes from Clupeocharax schoutedeni, assembly GCA_037974565.1. Lineage (NCBI taxonomy): Eukaryota > Metazoa > Chordata > Actinopteri > Characiformes > Alestidae > Clupeocharax > Clupeocharax schoutedeni. Next base: position 7,048 of record JBBPDH010004931.1, read on the forward strand.
GGGAGTCCTTTATATGGAGTAGTCTGATCCAAACGTCTTGGTGTTGTTTCACTTTTACCTGAACTAGTAACTTTTTTTCATTTTCAGTAAGTAATAAACATAATCGAAACTGTGCAACTCTGAAAAGAGCTGGATGAGGTTTGAGCATGTTGAGAATGCATGAATGAAAAAGGCTCCAGTGACTGTTGGCTAACGTTATACTTTAGCAACTTTTGTAGCTCTAATGCTACAGAACACCTACATCCAGAATACAATATGCACTTCTATGAAGGCTTTATGTTGGAACATTGCTGTGAGTATTTGATTGCTTTCAAAAAGCATTATAGCACATGTGAGTTATGTGAATATGTGAGGTACCCACTTTGTATTGTGAGTATCGATCGTATGGAAGAGCTCTTTTAGTTCGTCTCCTGACAGGACTCCATCTGAGAAATAAGCCTTAAACTCCTCAAAGGACAACTTCCCATCATCTGGAAAAGAAAACACTACATTTAGGTATTCACAGTTCACAGGCCCAGCTATCCAGTCTCAGTGGACTGGAGCTCAGCACTGTGTAGTTTCACTCACGAGGTAAAGCTTGTAATACAACTGATAAGTTGAATCTGGTGTGTTTGAGCAATTAAATTCTGTTCAGAATTCCTCATCCTGCGCTGAACTAAATCCCTCTAGAAGTCAGATGGAAAAGAGACAAATATAGTATTGTGCAAAAGTCTTAGGTACCTGAGAAAAGTATACTTTACTACTGGGCAGTAGTGTTAACTAGTGTTAAAATGCAATTAACCTTAATGTAGTAAATAGCGATTCTATTTGTGGCAAAGTGTTCACTTAACCATTTCCAGTTTGGAACCCCAGTGTGACCTGCAGCTTCCATCAGATACCTGGGTTGGTTCATTTTATTGCATTAGATTAAATTAGGTGTGTTGCTTGTGGAATTTTAAGGCATAGATCAGAAATCTGGAACCAAACGTGTGCTCTTCTAACATCTGACTGTTTTCTTGTTTGTTTGTATTTATTTTAATGTTTTTGCCAGAAGAAAGAAACCAACTGCTAATATAAATGAACTTAGACAATTTGGATAGGTGCCTGAGACTTTTGCACAGTACTGTATGTCAGTGGTCCCCAAACCCCGGGCCGCGGACCGGTACCGGGCCGTGGGTCATGTGGTACTGGTCTGCGGGCTGCACAGGAAAAAAAACGTGGATGTTACCCGTGTTCTGTTGTTGTTGGCTCGTTATGAAAATGCTGTTAATAAAGCTGCGAGTACACACTGGATTTACGTTAATTATTATATTTTAAAGATACCCCATTATTATATTTTTAAAATATCCTTATTTTTATGCGTATCATTTATTTATATATACACGTATACGTATGTTTATCTGCCGCTCCTTAAAGGCCGGGCCGTAAAAATAGTTTCCGATATTTAACCGGTCCGTGACCAAATAAAGGTTGGAGACCACTGCTGTATGTGATACATTCTTATCTGCTATTGGGGGCTAGCACTGAGTCACTGAAGAAACAGAGATGCCCCACTATAGCATGTAAGGCCAGAGCGCTTGTGTTAGACTCTGCACTCATGCCCTCAGGTTGGTCTGAAAATGGTGGCATACGCAAGTCCTGAGGTGAGTCATGCCATCATGTGCTCAAAATAGTATGAACGCACGACAGTGCTGGCTTTACGCAATATAGCCACTAGTTCTCAATTTAAAAACATGAAGATGCACGAGAGAAGTGTTTTAGGCACTAATGAAAGAATGAAAACGGGAAGGGACACAGGGCATTGTGAAATTTAGTTCTCTTCCAAAGGCCTGTGTTATCATAGGCCATTCAATTGGTATGTAATAGAAATCAGTACAGTATGAGTTTATATGTACATGTTTGAAAAATGCAAATGTAGACATTCAAATACATCTAAACTGAACTGTTATGAATATGAGTCACCACTACGGCTGGACAATATGTGTCCATTATTGTGATATTATCAGTATTTAAAGAACACAAGCCAATTGCAGGTTTTATTACAAACAGTGCACAATACGGTTTTTGTTAGTTATGTTTACATTTATTTTTGTCAGAAAATAACTGTATCATGACATAACATGACAATTTTTTGAAGAATTGTGAAGTTATATTACCATACCACAGTAGATACGTTATAAATAATGATCTGAGGTAAATAATGATCTGAGCTATGGACATTTGACTGTGTATGTATGCATTTTAATAGATAATTTTATTGCACGGTTTACATTACAAAAATCTCTTACAAAGCACCATTAATATCTCAAACCCAATTCTAACAATTTTAACATACAGGAAAAATGCCAATAAATATAAAATTAAATTTTTGCACAGAAAACATTTTATCTCTCTTTCTCAATACCATTAAATTCAGTAAATAAACAGTAATTGTGCTTGAAAAGACAAGAAGGCAGTGTGTTTTCTGTAGATAATGTGAACATATTCTCTATTGGACCGCTGAACGTGTACAGTTTTTGAATGATGAATAATATTCTCATTTGTGTGACCAGAATATGTCAGATTTTCAACATTTGTCTTTCAATATAGTTAGAATTTCTAAATATATTTGAACCTTATAGGCAAAAGACAATGTTAATCTGAGATCTGCCCATGGGAGATAGAAAAGTAGAGAAGGAAGTTCCCGAAAACTCAACAATCAGTGCTAACAACCTTATTAAATGTGCCTTAAATATTACTACAGACTGATCAACATGACAAATGTGACGCCTGTCAAAGTTGACCCTAGCATGCAATCCCTGTGACATTTGTTTATGTCCAGTTCACTGTGTCAAAGTGCTAAAACAGTGACCAGATTAATAAGAGGTACAGTGTTTCCATGACAACAGAGCAATGGCATTGTGTGAGGGGACACTGGCAGGGGACTCTCTAACTGCAATGTATATATTATGCATGCACAGATTATATGAGCACTAAAAGTGAAAGGTCTTACCATTTTTGTCGGCTCTTCTCAATATCTGAAAAAGAAGAGAGTGTTATTGGAATATAAAAACACTGGAGCTGGGCTGTGTTAGTTAAAAGAAGACACTTCTGGACCCTGTTGTGCAATACATCATAGTGTTAAGATAATCTTTTCTCAAAAAATAGAGTTCTTACAATGCTATTTAGAGCTGGGAGAGAGATAATATACACTGGTCTGAGAGAGCAATCTATATTTTGCTTAACAACTTTTAAATTGTTTGCACCAAACCTGCCCATCTGGGCTACAAATGAAAACATGAACTTAATTGCCATCAAGTCTACAAACAAATTAGCCAAATGTGGAGTGACTGCTTACAAGCGGGGGGCCTATTAAAAAAATCAGGTAAATCTATGCAAAACACAATAAAACAATAGTACGTACGTTTGAACCAGGAGAGTTTTCCAGCCGAAATTACTAAGAATATGTTCATCAAAATGTGTGACTGTCAAAAAGAGTGTCAAATGCTGCAGATTTCTTTCTGACCACCAAACAGAGGAGATATTAGATACACAAAATAGATATTAGAAACACTAGGAGATCAGAACATTTTTTACTGCAGGAGACTTCTTCCACTACTTTAACACTAACCCCGCCATGGGGGGAAAGCCCTTTGGTGAACTTTGTGAGTTACTTATACTCAAGAATGATGCTTTATTGAAGCAACACATAAAAACTCAATAATGGTAAAAACACACAAGATCACCCACTTTCACTAGTTGTTCTCTGCTTTCTCCTACTTGGAAGCACACAATGCTGTTGGTTTTCAACTACAGTGATTAGAGAGTCGGCAAAAACAAGAACCTGTGTTGCGATTTAACAGGGAATTTTTTTTAATTATTATTTTTAATTATACCTTTATTTTACCAGTAACAATGGACACCTGACCAAGATAGCTGGCATAGCATATACAATACAAAAAAATACAAATTACAACCATAAATCAACAGTTTAAATCAACACCTATTTATGAGCACATTGACCTCTCAGGAAAAACAATTACAAGTCTCTTTCATCACATTCTTTAAAAGGTCCTTGAATTCATCAATACATTTGTCAAAGACAATGTTTCTTACTTTAAAACGGTTTGCAAATGATTCCATGCCAATTGTGCATAACAAGAAAAAGCACTTGCTCAAAACAACAGGGTACATTAAAAAAAACATCTGAAGTACCCAGCATGTAACACGCAGTTTCAGAGATGCATCAATCATGAATGTTTCTGAATTTGTTTTCATTTTATTTTCATTATGTGCAATATCGTATTATGTGCAATAGTCTTATCTTCGCTAAGTTAGCTGTCTCGTCTCCGCTAGCCAGCTAACTAGGCTTCTTAGTTAGCTAGTTTAGTTTAGCTTTTTCTGCTAATTTATGTTGTAACTTTATGTTGCATGTAGCACCTTGGTCCTGGAGGAACGTTGTTTCGTTTCACTGTGTACTAACCATATATGGTTGAGA
>JBBPDH010004949.1:0-11503 GCA_037974565.1 Clupeocharax schoutedeni
TGCGTGTGCGATGACGTCACTAAACGACTAGTCGACTCATCTTTGACTTTGCTGACCGACTTGTCAACTTCAAAAAATAATGCCCTACTATGTAATGAAACTGATTTAAGGTCGGACGTATCTGAAAAAAAAAATACACAAGAGTTTGCCCGATTTAAAAGATGTTCAGTTTGTCAATGTTTATTTAATATTGTTTCATCTTTAGTAACGCCCCCCTACCACCACAATGACTAAAAACCTTTGGCACCACATATTTTACACACAGTCAATATGTTGGAACAGAATTTAAAAGTACATATCATAATGCTATTAAGTATGCAGTTACATAAATTATATTTAAGTAAATTCTCCAAAAAGGACCTGCAAGGGTTAATATATTCAGGGTGATGAAGAGGACAGGCCTGGCTTTCTTGCAGGAGAGCACTGAGTGTCCCTTGCTGCGTTTTGTAAGTGTGTGGGTGACAGTCCTAATTTGAGGTGCTCTGATAGCGTGCAGCATTAGATCATCAGCCTAATGAGGATACGAAAAAGATATTTATGGGGCTTATGGCTAAGCCAGTACATGAAATGATATTACCCTCCACTGTGTTAAATGTTAAATGCTGTGTAATGTAAAGTGTGAAAAGAAACTGAACACTGAATTACTCTCTTATCTTTTTTCTTTCTCTCTGTCTGTCTGCCCCTCTTTCTCTCTCAGAGGTGGACCTGTTGGTGTGTAAGCATGATGGGCCATCCTGCTGTAATCGTAAGATGGAGGAGAGCTACAGACTGGCAGTGGTCAAAGAGACTTTGGAAAACATCATGACTTACAGCATAGAGCTTAAGTTTCTGCTCTCGGGACACGCTACTGCCTTTCATGGTAAAAATGGATGGATGCATGGATGGATGGATGGATGGGTGGGTGAAATGATGAATGGAATGACCAATCAAGTGATAAGTGGATGGATTTAGAAAAGAATGGAAGCGTATATGGATGGATGGATGGAATGTCTGAGTGAATAATCGATCGATGGATTCATGGGAAAATGGGAGGGTATATGGATGGATGGATAGATGATATGACCAAATAAATGATAAACACATGGATTTATAAAGGAATAGGTGGATTCATGAAAAAATAGATAAATGGAAGGATGAAATGACTGACTAAGTTTATTGAATTGATGGAATGTCTAAATGATAGATGAATGGGATTATATAGGAATTTATAGAGGGTGGATGGATTAATGGATGAAGGGGTGGCTGGATGGAGAAGTAAATGTATGGGCAGGGCAGAACAGAATTAATGATCCAATAGATAGATGGATGAAAGGTAGGGGCATAATGGTACACAGATGATATTTCCATGTATGTGTAAGGCAGCAGAAGTGTTACGCCAGTAGGTGGCACTATTGCATCACACTACGACCCAGGTTTATGATTTACTTGCGCTTTTTGGTCCCTCTGGGTGTACTCACACTAGGCACGGTTGCCCTGAACCGAGCCCGAGTATGATTGTGAAAAGTGCCAAATGCACTTTTTAAAACAAGATTGTTGAATGGAGCAAGGATGGAGCAAGGATGGATAAATTTGCCTGTCGGTTTGTTGGGTAGGTGGTTGTCATTATGTTTGTGCAGTAAAGTGGCTTCAAACAGCCTTGACTAACTGATGAATGTTGACAGACTTGTATGTTGTCTGTATCAAACTCCCTACCACAAAAACCTTCATATTCCAAACAAATGATCACAGACCACATGTTTCTTTACAGGCGGAGGTGCCTCTGTTCTGATCGATAACCAAACACAACAATGAAAACACAATACTTTCTCTGTTTCTTTGTTTTCGGAGAACTCAAGCTTGTCCCAGTGGGCCATTGCTTTTCCAGCCAAATGCCTCTTTTATAGGTCTGGCTGACTCCTGATTGGCTGAATGCATGGACGCTAACCTTGATGCTTGTGGTTTGGATCTTTACGATTGGTGGAGAAAGCATGATTTATTCTTTGAGGTTTTGGCTAATGATAATTAGTTGGCATTAGCAATGTGTGATTGGCTGAGACTATATGGATGATTTGCTAGGTGTGGTTTCTAGCTGTGCATGACTGGTGGAGAGTTTTTTTCCCTTATGGCTTTGACTGCATTTGCATTTGATTTGCACTCAGAAGAATAAAATGACGTGATGAGAGAGGTACACCCTGAATTTCAGGCTTAGTACCCCTTAGACTGCTGAAAATGGATAGTCATAACAGCTGGAAAAGCATGTGGATAACCAAAGTAATCCTGAGCATTGTTTTCTTTCCTTCTCTTTTTGAAAGTCTCGTCTTTCACTTGCTATCTTTCTTTTTCACATTCTTAAGATATGTAGACTTTGGATGTTTTCTCTGTCACATATCCCAAAAGGCTGTGGATGAGTAGAATATTAAGCTCAGACCAAAACCCTGCTTGCATGGCAACTAGCCCATCACTCAGAACTTCTAGGTAGTGGCCAAAATAAGGTTTACTGGAACAGCCGACAAAACCCATCCACACCCCTTTCAGCTGGAGTGGAATAGTAACTAAAATGTTGTTTATAATTCCTGGGACTCTCACACAATTACACAAACAGCTGCCGTGTAAACATGCACTCGTAACAACCTGACTTTGGAAATAAAAGCATATTTTAGCCCGAAGGCCGTTTTCTTTCATTTCCTCCAGTGTGGACTTTTCCACTGAAGCTCAGACAGAAATGAACTGATTTAAATAAAAAGAAATTAGATTATTGTAATAAGGACACTATGTTAAGAATGCAGTACATACCAACAAATGAAGGTTCTTGATGGTCTTAGGAAGATGGTTCTAGGGAACAATCTTCTTGACCTTCTGGATGGCTGTGAATGGGCTAGTTGTGATTACAATATTACATTCTAAAATGTGCCATACGCTGCATGTAAAAAGGAACTTCTTTATATCAGAGACTTAACATTCTACTTTTTCGAGTCTATAACACTTCATAGCTGCTTCAGCACTATGTATTTTTCATCAGACTGCTTGGCGTCTTGGATCTGGCAATGTGCATGTGCTTGCCAGTGGAAGTCTTCAGGTCAGGGGTCCCTAATCATGGTCTTTCAGATCTACCGTCCCTAACTTACCATCCCCATGCCTAATCTAACACACTTGATCCAGGTAATGAAGGCCTTCAGGCTCATCTGAAGATTCAAGATTCAAGATACTTTATTCGTCACATGCAGTCATACGAGTAGATGTAGCTCTCCAGGGTGTTAAATTTCCAGGATTGGTCACCCATGGTACAATGTAGGACTGGGCGATTAATCAAAAAGTAATCGAAATCGACATTCAGAACCTATAATCGATCAAATTTTTCCAGGTCGATTATTTCGATTACTTTCCCTTTAAAAACACTACCGCGTGGGGAGTCACGTGACCCCGCTCCGTTATGTTACGTTACTCCGCCGACATGTCGAGCACGGAGAGCTTAAACACTGAGACAACTGAGCGACTTGTCAGTGAACTATGAGGACAATAAATAAATAAATAAATAAATAAATAAAATAATCGCCCATTAATCGTAATCGAGTTAAAATGTTCAATTAATCGAGGTTTAGATTTTAGGCCAAATCGCCCAGCCCTAGTACAATGCACATATTTGTTGCATGTATGGTAAAACTTTTAATGTATTTTTTAGCAAACTGTCTCTCTTTTCTCGAGGCTTACTAGTGGTTTTCCTTTTCTGGTACACCCTCTGAGACTATGGTGATTATTCTTCTCTATAAAAGTCCTGGAGAGTGTTCCTGATATCTTCAACACTTGAAAAGAGTTTTTGTCCTCATGATTGAAAATATTCTTCAATTACCCAAGCTCTGCCAAGCTCACCAGTGCATTCTTGCTTCATAACAACATCCCAAACTCTTGATTTTGACACGTCTCATGTTTTGATTGTCTCAGATTGGCACTTTTTTTTGGCATTGGCACATCTTTGTTTCTCACAGTGAGAGACAGACATAATCCAGATGCAAATGCAAAAGTTAACTGCAGTGAGACAGCTGCTCAAGAAACAACTGGTCAGCTGCTCAGTTACTTTGCTTGCACAAAGATATGGAACTATGTATTAAAGCATTGTATTTCTTACATTGTCCATATTATATATACATATATATATATACACCACCCGATTTTTCTGTTTTTTTGTACTGAAATTCAACCGGTTCAGTGTTTCGCTGTTCATTCTGCAGAAAGTTCTTTCCAACTATGTGGCAGAAGTTCCCATAAGTGTGTAGCACTTACAGCTTGCTTTGGTTTCACTCTTCTGTCCAGTTCATCCAAAAGCAGCCTATCCCAGCTGCAATAGGCGAAGGCAGGGTACACCCTGGAGATTCACCTGCACATCACAGAGCCACATTACAATACGTACACGCAGTAACACATAGGGGCAATTTAATGTGCTCAATTGACCTATCCCCAATGCATGCATGTTTTGGTGGTGGGAGGAAACCAAAGCAAGTCACGGGGAGAACATACAAACTCCACACAGACCCGCGCCCAACCCGGGTGTCGAACACAAGACCTTGCTGTGGCGCAACAGCGCTAACCGCTGCACCACTGTGCAACCCTTCCATTTCATGCTATTCATTGGACTTGAACTGCTTGAATTTCAATAAACAAAAGTTTGAAACACTGGTATGTTCTAAAACGTTTGACCGGTCGTGTATATATGCATATACAGTAATCCCCCAGTTTGACGTGGATCAGGACTAGCGGATCCAGTCGCACACGGATTTTTTAAGAGAGCAGAAGTGATCGTTTTTTTCCGTGGCAATATGGGTGATTTATTTACTCATTTTAGTTGTAAATTATTAAAAATATATAAGTTACTATAAAGATAAACTGTAATCCATATATAAATTCTGCTGCACACTGTCTCTCTCTCGCTCACTCTCTCTCTCTCACCGGGCGAGCGTTGTGACATGCGTCTCCCTCTCTCTCTCTCTCTGTCGCGGCATCATTTTAGTTCTAAAATAATAAAAATATTGTAGTGGCCAGCCAGATAAACAGACACCGGATTGTGTGTGTGTGTGCGTGTGTGTGTGTGTGTGTGTGTGTGTGTGCCCTCAGGTTCTGAGGGTCAAATTGTGATGGCTAGCATTTCCAAACAGATCTTGTTTGCGGGGAGTTCCTTGTGTGAGTGTGTTGGGAGCAAAGTCTAGCCTTCAGAACAAAAAAGTCTCTGGACAACCTTCTGCCGAGAAACCTGTAAGAATACCCAAGGTGTGTGGAATATCTACTATGTACAATAACATGTACAACAACAGATTAGTTATAACTCAATTACTCCGGAATGGGCAGATTCCACCGATCTGGTTTCTTCTAAAGCCTCCAGTAGTCTGCAGTGTGTGAGCCTGTTCTGGTGAGTGCTGGAGGGAAGCTTCAGTTGAAAACAAATGCTCCCACAAGTCGCAGAGCTTTAACGAGCTGGTCAGCTTTCCGCCACCTCCTATTTGCTTTGGCAGCTGGAGCCGGCCACTGCTGACACTCATTCATGTGTGTCTGGCTCTGTGTGGGTGAGTGAATACTGAAACATAATTAGAGATAAGCACACACACACATATTCAATGACACACTCACACATATTCAATGACACACTCAGACACAAACTCAAAGATGGTCACACACGCAGAAAATTCAAAGACACACACACACACACACACACACACACACACACACACACATTCAGACACTAACTCACACTTGTTTTCATACATTGTCAGGGTATTGGATTGTACATATGTTCACAAAATACACATACATTCATATGTGTATTATATACAGTACTGTGCAAAATCCCATAAACACAAACAGTAAAATGCTAACTACCCTGTAATCTGATAAGGGAGTGTTTTACCCACTTCCAAAGCACTCTTCAAGGAAGCTCATATTTACAATGACTTTCATTATATTAAATCAGCTGATGGAACTACCCAGATCCATGTTATTGCATGTACAGAGAATCATGTCCTTCTGCACTCTTTTAATCGTATTATTAAAACCCGTTTGCTTATTGGCCATTTGCATAAAGTTATTTATGTTTTACTTGGAAAAAACAACTATTGCCAGCAATTTTCACCTTCGAGTAAATACTCTTCGAGTAACTTAACACGCATAAAAAAGATGGATTTATTGTCTTCTCCTATAAAACTAGGGCTGGGCGATTTGGCCTAAAATCAAAATCTCGATTAATTGAACGATTATTGTATTTATTTATTATTTATTTTGCCCTCATAGTTCACTGACAAGTCGCTCAGTTGTCTCAGTGTTTAAGCTCTCCATGCTCGACGTGTCGGTGGAATAACGTAACATAACGGAGCGGGGTCACGTGACTCCACACGCGGTAGTGTTTTTAAAGGGAAAGTAATCGAAATAATCCACCTGTAAACATTTGATCGATTATAGGTTCTGAATGTCGATTTCGATTACTTTTCGATTAATCGCCCAGCTCTATTTAAAACTATCATTTTGGAGATCAAAGGTTTTGACAGGACAGAGGTGTAACACCTCTGATCAAATGAGATTTCGTGGGGTTTGAAAGAGAAAATAAGTTCACATCTTCTAAAATAGGACTAAAATATGTAATTTTCTTTAATTATTAGTGCACATTTTCTACTAATTTTCTGAACGTAACATGCAGCTGGAAAAAGATTATACAATGAAACGTGCTGTAATTATATAGCTATATGTCTAATTCCACAGATGTATAATAATTGTGAATTAACAAAGCATGCCATTGGCCAGGGGTGGCAAATCGTTTGCAAGAGAGTGTATAATATTGTATGCATGCTCTGATTTACATTTAGACCTAAATGTAAATCAGATCTGTACATATGTACCTATTCTGTTAAACCTGAAACTGCACATCAGCCCCTGTTTATGTTTTGCCGTCCTATAAAGTTGAGTTTTGTCCAGGAAATGTCTGAAAACAAGTATACGCCCCCTCACACACACACACATGCCCAGATGAAACAGAAGAAAAGGGGAATGGATGAATGCTGAAACACTATAAAAGGCTTAGAGAATAGAGGCAGGTTTGAGGGACTGAAGCCATGGAGGATTTTGTCACTTGTTTTAACCGCGATCTGCTTTAGTGTTCCTTCACTTTAATTGAGGTATTTATAACATCGTCTGTTTTAGGTCTTTGTTATAAGGTACAGACAAAGACTGAAAAAGGAAACAAGCCCCTGCCAGGCTGTACATAGCTATTTTAGAATGAGTCGTCACCGTCCTGACTCTTAAGAAATGAAAGTAGATACACACACACACACACACACACACACACACACACACACACACACTAAAACGCCTATCCATTAAATGTTGAGCAAATTTCAAATACACAGAGTTATGTTATTCAAAGTTACTTTCCACAGATCCATTTTTGTTCATCCGGGTAAAACAATTATGTGAAAAGATCCCATGGTCCTGAAATCTGAGTCGCACCCCTTCTCGCACCCCTCGCACATTGTGTGTGTATATTTGGATGATCCTGTGATTTTGAACATTTTAACTTTATTGTTAAGAATTACAATTCATGTATTCATTTCAACACCGGAACTAAGCAAATAATTGCTCAAAAACTGGCTTAAGCCATCTCAGAAACAATTTAGGTTTCATAGATCTGAAAGTAAGAGGATTGAGAATAAGCAAATGTACAGAATGTTGCTGGTTTTCGTGCATGCTAAGAGCACAAGGACACACAAACGATTAATATTACATTGGGGTAATTGTGCTTATGTCACAGGGTTGAGTGAATGAACACTAATATTGTAATGTTTTCATTTATTCATGACCATTTAATGGGTGACTCATGACAAAACAATGGTAAAGATGCTGAGGTTCAATGATGTTTGGGGATGTTCTGCTGCCTCTGGCATTGAGTGCAATGACTGTGTGCACGGCATCATGAAATCTGAAGACTACCAAAATATTTTGGGCCGCAATAGAGTGACTGGGCAAAATTACCAGTTAAGAGGTATAAACGGCGATTGGTTTCAGTTATTTTTTCCAAAGGGTGTGCAACCATATATTAATTTGATGGTGCCAATAATTTTGTCCGGTCCCTTTTTTGAGTTTTGTGTAAAATTGTGACAAATGTGACTTTTTTCTCAATTATTTTGTGTTGATCCCATGCACATAAAGGAAATAAACATGTGTATTCCAAAACATTTGTAATTGCAATAGTCCTCTGGGGAAAATGGTGCATTTGCTGGGAAAATTCCAGGGGTGCCAATAATTTTGTCCATTACTGTATAAGGGGTTATTCGCCGAAAACTGTTCACCTTGCCGCCATGTCCCAATATTTTTGACCCATGACCTTCCGAGTTGCATATCTCGGCAGGGAATTTAAATTAAAAGAGGTGAATATGGATTACCTTTACATTTTCTTTAAGGCTAAAGCATTAAACTGAGTTTAAAATGAAATTAAAATAATCTGGGAGCATATTTTAGGGCATGAAAAACTGGGGGTTACTGTATTTGCAAGTAAAGTGTAATTGTAGTTGGCTGGAACGGGAAAACACGATGGACCAAGAGATCATGGGTTCGATTCCTACCTTATAGCACACCACCACTGGGTTCCTGAGCAAGACCCTTAACCCCTGTTGCTCCATGGAGACTGTTTGGAAAGTCTCTTTGGATAAAAGTGTCTGGTAAATGTTGGTTTCCAAGTTTTTCTTCATGTTTCATGTTATTTATCTGAAACATGCACTTAGGATTTGCACCCCAACCATGGAATCAAGCATTTTACTGCTTAGCTTAGCTCATCAGATTTTAGACCCATTCTTGTGTTATTTACATTTCTCTTTTTAACACTCCATGCACATTTTTAACTCTCTCTGTCCTTTCTTCACTTTAAGACCACCAAAGCGCGGTCTTTGTCAATTACACACTCAGGCACCATGTTCACTAAAACACACATATATAAACACATTTTCACTCTCACCCTTTTCTGTTTGTTCAAAGTGCAGTCTGAGAGCCTTGTCACATGAAGTTTGTGTTACGCCTTAAAAAGTATGCAGAGAATGCATGGAGACTGGTCATATGTCATCGGAGCCGGAAAAGAAATCAGGAATGTTAAAACAATAGAGATGATTACAGTGTTCTCACAGTGGACTTGCCTTTTATGGCTTGGATGAATGAGGGGGCTGGCAGCCGTCGTGTTGGAGGTGTTTAAAAGGCTAGTGAAATGACTGTGAGGTTATGGTTAATGGGCTATGGGAGCTCTGCTCATCAGATGCTGCAGAGGTCAAGGCTGTAGGAGAAGACTGGAGAGACACAGAGGCCGTATTTGCATTGTTCACAGATCAAATACACACGCACACACATGCATACCAGCCTCAGACTGTTCATCTAATTTTACACGTGTTTCATACTAGAAACCTAGTCATGCATTGATGTGTTGTGTGTCTAAAACAGTGGAAAAATACATTATCTTTCATTTGTTTTAAGAAGAAGTAGATAGAATGGAAGATAGATTAGAGAACAGGATATCTGCATCGTCTTTGCATTACACAGGAATGTACAGACCAATGAGATAAGATTTGTAGCTCTGCAGATGCATCTTTTGTAACTATAACTATAATATATATATATATAAAGCAAATAGCAACTAGTGTATAAAGAGATATAATAAATAAAAGACCTAGCAGCATGGATGGGATAAATAAATAGATAACTAGAACTAACAGTACAGGTATCAAAATAGCGGCAGCCGGTATCAAAAAAAGATTTTATTCCATTTCTATTTTGATCCATTTCTACATCCACATTCATCATGATATATTCACTCGAAGCAAAAACAGGGCATACAGCTGTCATTTGCAAAAGACATAATTCCTTGCTTTCTCCATTGAAGTAATGAGAAAGCATATAAAATGACTGCGACTGTGTAACGAGAATTGCAGTGGACTTAGAGCTGAGCCTTGGGGTACACCATTGGGGAACAGCAACATTCTATCCCTGTAAAGCCTTAAGAGTTAGCCACATTTTATTTCTTACCCTGAAACCTTCCCTTTATTGGTCTTGTCCAGCACATTAATTGCTTAATGGAGCTTAGTCTGTCTGATCTGTGCAGTAATGCTGGCTTTTTCTCCTTTAGTTCTTTAATTATTTGGGAATACTGTGTTTTGCATGGTGGCTGAAGGCCTAAAAGAGTCTTAGCCAGATTAGTGTTGAATAACACTGAAGTGAACAGTTAAAGGAAGCATTTGGCTAAAAACAATCATCCAAGACGTGTTTGGTGTCCAGCTAATGTTGGTAATATTTAAGTGCATCCTATGTAAATGTGATAACATTTTTTGAATCTATAGAAAACCATAGAAAATCGATCTGATCGAGGTTTTGGAACGGCTGTGGTCATGTGACTGTACATTGACTGGGTTGACACATCGCTCCTAAACACTTGTACAGATGTACAGATGTACCACTATTCTCATGTATTCTTACGTACACTTCCTATGTGTATTTTTGCATGAGCATAACGGACTAATATATACCACATGCTTTGTCCACACTTTAACATACTCATTTCAATGTAATCAAGGCTTTTGGGGGCTTTGAACATGATCTATGGAGCGGATATTGTGAAGAATTCAGAATGTGAATCTGTTTCGCTTTTTGTTCATCAGACTGGAAGAGAGACTTTTTCAGACAACTGGAAATAAGCCAATAACTTGAAAGAGCTGGGCCTGGCGGAGTCATAACATTTTGACCTTTCCATGTCTGCTTTGCTGCCTCCATCATAGTTTAATAATGTGGGTAATGTCTTAATAGGCAAAGTCTTCTCCTTTATGAGCCTGTGGCCAGCTCTGATTATAGCTTTCCACAATTAAACCTAACTAGATTCATTTACTGTTTTTTATGACTCACTTGTTTTTTTAGAGAAAGGAAGTTTGTTTGTGTTTCCACACTCATATACCACCCTTTTCCATTGTCTTTTAATTCACGCACGTGTGTGTGTGTGTGTGTATATGAATGCGTACAGTATGCAACCTAGTAGAGCCGTCTGTGCTCCAGTCACTGGATGCCTCTATTTGTTTACTTAAGCTAAGAGATCTGGACCCCCGCAGAAGCACATGAGGGATGGAGAGAAAGAAAAACACAAAACTGAAAAATAGCATCTCATCTCTAGCTGTGTTGTTTCAGGAGACTATAGAACTAAATAGATGGACAGACAGCCAACCACATGGTAGGTGGGGAGTTTTTGGTGATTTAGATAGAAATTTGTCTTGTTTTGCAGATATCCTAGATGTTACTGGAGAAATGCAGAGAAGTAGACATGCTAGAGAACAGACATCACTAAAAAGGAAAAGCAGTAAACAAGCAATGGAAAAATAAATTCCCAACAGGTTACATTCAAACCCTTGAAAACTGGCTACAAAGCACCCTAGTGAGATGTGATGATACTGTACTTTTAGTGGCTGAATTGACGAATAACAACCATACAGAAATAAGCATAGAAACGTGAACATTAACATTGTCACAT
>JBBPDH010004969.1:0-11503 GCA_037974565.1 Clupeocharax schoutedeni
TAGTCGTTTAGATTAATCGACTAATCGAAAAATTAGTCGAAAGATTAATCGTTAGAAAATTAGTCATTAGTGGCAGCACTAATTATAACCTGAGAGGTATGAAGCAAACTGATACAAGTGGAAGTTAAATGGTCAAACAAAATACTACGGGAGACATTATCAAAAATTGCAGTCAGATCTAGTAACACAATTAGTATTAATAAGATCTGTATTAACCTCTGAGAGTTTTGACAGGGTTTATTAAGGTGTGCAACTTAGCTGGCAGTAACTTGGTTAAAAGCACATCTTGATTTGAGTCAAGCTTCGTACATATGAAGAACAGGTGTTAACTACTTTAAGCATTGATGTATGTTGCTCTGGATAAGAGCCTCTGCCAAATGCTGTAAAGTGTAAGTGTATGCGTCAGCAGTCACTGATTATTGAGCAATGTCTTTTTGACTAACATGCACTCTAGATATAATGTATTTTTTATTTAAAACTATATTATTATTAGTTATTATTTGAAATGCTGGTGTCTGGTAGTAGCATTTCGTCTAATTTGACAATGTGCAGCTGTCGCAAGATCATTGTCACGGACAATGGGGGAACCCGCGTCCGTGATTTACCTCAGGGGAACCAGGGACAAGGCAAGCAGGCATCCATGAAGTCCATACATGCCACAATCAAGACACAAACACAAAACAGGTGAAAATGGGAAACAAGGAGCAAAACAGAACAGAACATCAAAATAAAAGTCCCAAAAACCATAACAAAACAGAACCAAAAAACGTGACCCCTAACGGCAACTGGCCGAGCCGTGACAGTCATCTTGGGCATAAACTGAAGCTCATGTATTTCTAAATGCAAAAGTTACTCATTAGAAAGTGCTACAAAATACTCTCTGTTGAAAAAATCTCAAACAAACAGCAATTTTAAAAATCTTTTTCGTAATAAATATATAAATATTTGTCCAGTGGACAGCAAATCCTTTGTGTTTTATTTGACCTTATATTCACCTTTTCTTGCCAAATTTCAGGCCTCTGTGACTAACGGTGCCGCTGCAGTAGCAGCTCTGTACTTCAATTTTACATCTTTTTCCAGGAGCGCGGCCAAAAAAAGCCTGTTTGTGCAGAAATGATGCAGTTTTACAACCCCAACATAAAGTCCTGTTGATTCATATTCAACAGGAATGCAGAAGGCTAGTTAGAGTTCGGACGTTCTGGACTTGTGCTTAAATGAATAGGAAGGGTAATGCTGACCCGTGGTTTCATCTAAAAGGTCTCTGTGGCTGTTTTGTCCAACAACAACACTTCATTTTTATATCGATCCAGTATTAGTATTTACATGATATTTATATCATTTAAAAATGTATTTAATAAACTTTTGTTATGGACTTTTAGATACACATTACTTTACATAAGGTGTCGCAAGACCAAATTTTTATCTTGTAGAATTTGGAAAGGAGGTCAAAGAGACTGAGACTTTTGTACATAATGCAAGGTCTGCTTTCAAGGGGAAGAATCGTAACATGGTATCGTGGAACAAATATCATGATAGTATTGTATTGTGGTCTCCGTGTTGACTCCCAGGTCTAATTTGACCTGAAGGGAGTTTTAAGCTGGACTGTTAGAGGGACTGAGGGAGTGCATCCCAAAACAGGACAGCTGTGAGTTCTTTTCCCAACACGACTTGTAAGACCATCCTGATGTATTCACCATGTACAATTAGAGCAAAAAAGCAAAATAAAACTGATGTCTCATATTACATACTGACATGAGAACAATAATAAAAATTAATATGACCAGCCATGAAATCTGGAAGCAGGAATCAGACCTCGCGGAGAGCTTTAGAGGCCACCGAACCAGGACTCAATCCTGACAACAGGAAGATTTACTTTACAGTCTGATCACATTACCATGTCATTTTGCACAACAACATTATTCACAGCGCTGTCCGATTGCACTACTGTGTAATTCCACTGCTGGACGCGGGACAGGATCCCCGCAGTCACACACAGTAGCAGCACACCATAGATTCTGTACCCTTTTCCCTCCCAAATATTCTGTTTGTTTACTAAAGTGTGGGAGCCATCTACGAAGCTAACTGTGATCTACTGGTGTCGACAGACACACGGCACCTTCAGTTTAGTACGCAATTGGGCTGCACCCTGCCCTGAACACAGAGTTCACCCTCTCCTTCTTAAAACGGGAAGAGGGAAAGCAGTTCTATTGGTCCATTTATACATGAAATTTGTATCAATTTTAAACAGACAGGCTGACTTTCAAAATAGACCAAATATAGAAACAAAGACATGTTGTGTGTGTGTGTGTGTGTGTGTGTGTGTGTGTGTGTGTGTGTGTGTGCGTGTCTATTTCTTCCTTCATGGAGACCAAATGTCCTCATAATGATAACAACAGTGGTTGTCCTCATAAGTCAACATGCTGCTTTTAACCACAAGCTCAACTTTTTAGGCAAAAAAAGTCAGTGAAATGTCCTCACAAAAATAGTAATACTAATTTGTGTGTGTCCTGTTTAATTATATCTGGCCGGCACACAGCCTGAGGAATGAGGAACCAAAGTGATCAGCTTTTCAATGTGTTCTAAGTTCAACTTTTTCTTAAGCTTCGAACTCACAGGATCGCTTCTGCTGGGGGTGAATGATACCCTGCACTATCATTTACAATCAGAGCCCAAACTGCAGCCGTAACTGAAACCTGCGGCTCATGGTAACCACGCCTCTGAGAAAGTCACGCTGGCAGCACCAGTTCATGCTCGATAGCGATACTGGCACGGTGGGCGCCCCAGGCATGATGTGGCATCAGCAGTTTGGTGATGGTGCTGCCACAGCTGTCCAATCTGATATGCTGAGCGTAAAGTCCCACCCAGTTTTTTGAAGAGACATACATGAGTGTACAGTTTGTAAACTGTTTACTCACCCAGAGAGGGTAATCACAATAAGAGCCCTTTTCAAGTGGTCACTTGAAGGAACACTTTGCATCCAAACTGAATAGAAATGAACTCTTGTGCAGCATTTATGACTAATTCTATCCATTCTCTCACAACTCATTTGCTGGCAAAGCAGTTCAATCAGCAAAAACTTGGTCTCGAAGCTCAACTAACTCTCTATGCTGTATGTGTGAATGTTTTGTGACACCACAAAATCTTTGAACTCCGAATGAGTTGTTTTCTGCAGCTTATTTTCCAAATGCAACATGCCTCCAACTCAAGTGAGAGCTGTGACTCCAAGTAATTGGACTCTGGGGCACGAGTCTGATGGTGGGGTCGAATTTTTGGGGTCGAATCTAAGTGGAATTTTGAGTTTCGGGGGGGCCATGTCCAACTTGAGATTTAAGTCTCTGGGGTGTCAGTACAAGTTTCTACAGTGGGAACCCGAGACAAGTCTCAAATAATGGGGTACTTGGCATCCAAACAACTCAAACATTTCAAGTTTGGCCTCTTTCCATTCACTGCCTGTCCTTAATGAAGGTTGTGTGTGGAGCTTCGTTATTTAAATCCGTATCAAAGGCGTGGGAGAACAGGACTGCGGTAACGACTCGGCACAACCAGCCAAACTAACAAGCCAACTCACGCACTTGAGGTTGGAAACAAAAGATTTGACCAAATTAAGGTTGGTGGTCTTGGCGTTATCCGTTTTTAAATCGGGCTGAAAGTTCTTAAACGTCAAGTCAGACTTACTGGCTCAAGTCTCCATCTGTTGGATGTTAGCACCAAGTGTAAACAGGATGTTTGCTTTTCAGCTGCGTACATATAGACACACACTCACAGCTCTAAAACGGCTCTATCCTTTAATACCAACCTGTAAAGAAAACCTCAGGAACTTAAAACAAACACAAACACACACACACACACACACACGCACACACAGTGATCAGGTAAACAATTAACAATAAACCACTGACAGGTGAAGTGAGTAACACTGATGATCTCGTTACGCTGGCACCTGTCAAGGGGCGGGATATATTTCGCAAACAAGTGAACAGTCAGTTCTTGAAGGTTGATGTTCTGCCGGGGAACCTGGGGTTCTGCATTCATGAGAATGCTACTTTGAAACGAAACTCCTACCTAAACCTTGTTTCAGACCAAGTTCACCCTTCATGGTGTTTCCTAATGACAGTTTCCTCTTTCAGCAGAATAGTGTGTCCCGCCTCACTGTAAACTCTGTTCAGGGAACAGTCTGAGGAACATCACAAAGAGTTCAAGGTGTCGACTCGACCTCCAAATGCCCCGGATCTCAGTCAAATGTCTGTGGGATGCGCTGGACAAAACTAGTTTAATCCACCTCACAAATGACAGGACTCTAAAGGATCTGTTGAAGCATCTTCGTGCAGACCACAGCACCCTCAGAGCTTTTGTGGAGTCTGTGCCTCGATTAGTCAGAGGGGTTTTGGTGGCGCAAGGTTACGTAATATTAGGCAGGTGGGAAACGACGTTCCTCCAGGACCGAGGTGCAGCACATGAACAAAACAGGACACCACGAGAGAGCAAGAGAGAGAGAAAAACACAAGGGCAACGAAACAAGAAGATATTTAGTCCACAAAAGCAGCACAGTTTGAATGAATACAGTATAATCACATATACTGTTTTAGTCATGAAGCGTGTGAAAATGAAAGCATAGAGGAAGACACCAGTGAATAACGGTTGTGCAAATATTGGCAGGAAAGAGAATGTGCAGTATATAACAAATAAAGGGGGATTTTATTGTGGCAACTGGGGTGTGAGTTAGTGTTGAAGGCAGAAGAATTCAGTGTTTATATGTGTTGTGTTAGGAGAAGGAACAAGTCAGAGGTGTGTGTGTGTGTGTGTGTGTGTGTGTGTGGCAGATACACTTTATGTTTCAGTTCTGGTTGAGGGCTTTGTGGGAAGAAAATGTTTCCCGTTCTAGCGGTGAAGGCGGTGAGGGTGTGTAAGGGCTGTGGGTGTGTGTGGGTTTATCCACTTGAAAAAGATCAAATCAAGTCATCCCAGCCATATACATTAAGTACGAAATGACAACTTTCATTCTGGATGTAATTGTATTAAAATTAGCGGTGGGCATAGATACATTTTTTTAATGCCATTAATCTCATTGGAATCTTGGCGTTAACAGACACCCCCCCCCATACCCCCATCCCCCCCCCCCCCGGACAGAGAGACCGACACAAGTTTAAAACATGCGTGAGCCGGACAAGTCATTGAAATATCAGGGTGAAATTCATCATAGCTTGCGTAGTGTAGACCCAGCTCACTCTGTCCGGGGGAGAGGCGATATTTTTTTTATCGCGCGATAAGAATCTCGCCGGTTAACGGCCCAGCACTAATTCAAATGACAGTACATTCCTTTTGAATATATTCGTTTGATTTGAAATGTATTTTTCATTTTCATAGCTTTTACTATTCTGTATATTCTCAACATTTCCTTTTCATCTAATTCATTGAATCATAGTGTTATATGTTAGAAGAACTGTTGTGTTTAGGAAACAATCTGTTTTGGGTTAGTAAACGATTCTCATGAATAAATTAATATCTAATGAAAAAAAGTGGTGCAGACGGCCGCGCATTTGCCTCAGAGCGAGCCGTCCTGGGTTGGACTCCTGACTGGGGCGACTGAGGGTCAGTTCTGTGGGTCATGTTCTCCCTGTCTCTGCCAGGAGGAAGCACCGGGTACTCCAGTTTCCTCCCACAGTCCAAACACGGCAAGTTTGGTGGAAATACTAAATTGTCCTGAGGTGTGTGTGTTTGTGTGTGTGTGTCTCTGCCCAGTGATGGACTGATGTCCAGTGCGTTTCTATGAGTGCTGGGATGGGCTCACCCAGACCCTGGTAAAGAATCAGTGGCCTAGATGATGGATGGATAGAAAATCATTTGAGTGTAGTCTGTCCTGGAGGTGCAGCAGCTACACAGAGCCGACAGAGAGATTTATCACGTTCTGAACAGAATAAAGGGATGAAGCAATGGAGGTTCATTAAAAGGTAACAGCACTGTAATGTTGAAGCTTGAAGAAAATTTAAGCTTGTTTTTGTCATTATGGTGTGTTCAGACGACACAAATATGCATGTGTGTGTGTGTGTGTGTGTGTGTGTAGGTGTCTAGAAACCAAAACTTCAAAAAAAGCACATAAAACAGTCTCCTGGCAATCGAAGGTTTTATGAGGGAATAACTCAAGCGCAGCAGCAGCTGGACAAAAGATATACAGTAGTCCCACAGCTTTACGCAGATCAGATGTAGCGGATTTAGTCACACGTGGATATTTTTATGCAGAAATCCCCACAATAACGTGGAAATATCCGCCGCCTTTTTGCTTTGTTGTGCCGATAAATACATTTTTTTCTAAATGTTTTCACACAAGAGGATACCGTTCCCCACAGTTCGCTAGATCTCCAAGAGACCTTTCCAACAAGCCCTGATTTGTATTTTTAGCACGAGTAGAAAAAACGTTCACCTCGCCGCTGTCCCAATACTTCAGTCCCGCATTCATCTCGACGGCGCATTTAAAGTAAAAGAGGGGGGGACACGGGTTTTCCTTTAAAAGGGGCGAAAACGGGTTTACCTTTACATTTTCTTTAGGGGTAATGCATTTAACTGAGTTTATAATCACATTAAAGTGTTCAGGGAGCAAATCTGGGGGCATATTTAGGGTTTACGCTGTAAAAAGAGGCATTGTAGGCATTTTACCAAAACACAATGCGTTTTTTCACTATACGAGGGTGCTCTTGGAACTTAACCCCTGTGAAAAGCAGTGGATTACTGCACACACACACAGATGAGTTAGTATTTGTCCTTAATGGTGGGAAATATGATAGTGTTTTAGCAAGTTGAGTTTACTGAGACATTGTTCGTCAGGCCAGTAAAATAAAATGTCCAGACATGCTAAAAAGTGAAGGAAAGGTTTAATTAACCCCAAATAACTCTCACAGTGACTCGGTGTGTTTACACCGCAGGTGACAACGCTTATCTCAGCATGTCCTGGAGGCAGTCAGTGCTTCACAAGCTTGTTTCAGCTCAGAGGGAGCGCCGTAACCAAACACATGTGAGTCCTGGCGTCAAATCAGACTCCCGAGTCACAAATTTGATGCTTTCTTTCGCCCACATAAATAACTTTACAGACACTTCCAGGCACTTGCAAAGTTAATACGCTAATATAAATAAAACTGTGATCATTAATATAGTTAAAAAGCTTACATGTGAAGTTAATAAATGTTACTTTTCAATAAAAAAAGTTAAACATGAACAGTAATAAAGTAAAGTTACAATGAATAAAGGGCTGATAAAGTAAAAATTGGGAAAGCTAGGGTATAGTAAAATGAATAAAATGGATTTATTAGACTAAATTAAGTTGATTTAATAAAGTTACTGCCTTGAATATAATAACATGAATACACTAGAATTGATATGACTAAACACTGGGTAACACCTTTTTATGAAAGGTCTGTTTCACTGCAGTGTTTGATGTTTCTCATTCAGTTTTTTCCTCCCTTCAATGGTTCTAGAGATGAACTAAATTTGATGTATATTTATCATTATAACATTATCGTAATACTAGTATGATTTTCCCACTAATTATTAGTGCCACTAATTAGTCTCACTAATGCATGTGTGTCCAGCTCAATGCGTGAGAGTTGGCAACCCTGTTATCTACATGTACAACAAACAAACAACAGATTCATAAGCAAAAAGTGTGTGTGAACGAAAGAAGCCAGGTTTAGCTTTTTCTGAAAATGACATTTGTAACTAAACCTGTGAAAATGAAGACAGAAATAATAAAAAAAATCAGAGTACCGAGATTGTAAGAAAAGCTACAAAATGTAATGAAACAAATGTGTGTTTCCTGGTGTAATTTGGCATTAATAACAGTAATAATTACTGAGACCTTTACATGGTATTTAGAAAATCCCTAATAAGATTATGTGTGAATGTGCTACTACAGTATTGAACCAACACACACACACACACACACACACACATAAACACGCACCCGCACACACATACCTTCCGACTTGTCTGGAGGCATTCTCAAAAAACTTGGTCTTGGAAGCAACACTGTGAGGGAAAAGTAAGAGAGAGAGAGAGAGAGAGAGAGAGAGGGAGAGAGAGAGAAAAGAAAGAGGGAGAAAGAAAAAAGAAAAGCTGTTTCTTCTCTTCAGATTCAGCAGTGGTACATGTTTGATGCATCTTCTTCGTAACACACAAACACACACAAACACACACACACACTTCACTCCACGCTCACCTGTGATTGCACTCAAATGTGTGACTAAAGTGGTTCTGAACTCTGATCTCAACATCAGTGAAACTCTTTCGTTCAATTTCCATCAAATCCCTAAAAGCATCCCGTCTCAGATTTGCTCAATACTTTTCAGTAAATGACCTCAGTTTTCAAACAGACTGTATTAAAGATACATTATATTAGATGTTATTATAAATTCAGTCTTTTGTCTTCCGTCGCTCCTGATATATAAAGGCTTTTAAACACGGGGACGGTCTTACGTTTACCTTAATAATGCAAATTCAGGCTGTGCTGCTCCGCGTCTTCGGACACTTTTTTAAAGCTGTTGTCTAGTCGTCAAGTTCAAGTTGGGGGGCAGGGTGAGCGCAGTGTATGAACACAAACCTGCTGGTTTATTGTTGTTGATATGGAAGTAAATTAGTTACAAATGTATTTGAATTTAAAAAAAAAACACTGAATTTTTGCAATCGAATGAAAACATGCTTGATTTATATCAAATGTAACAGTATATCAAGTTGGAAATCCAGTCTGGCATCCAGGACCTACAGGAAAAGGAAGTAGAGTGCAGAGCGCAGTCCTCACGGACTGAAATGACGTTTTAGGGAACTCACCGTCTCAGGCGCGGTTAATGCATTGGTGGCGCCAGCACACTCCTGCAGCATTTCCGACTGATTTTCGAACTGAATTACTTACTGAATTTCTCCAAGTGAAATAGCCCACTTGAAATCATTCAAGTATGTTTTAATTCAATTTCAACAATTCACTATGTTTTTTATATTTAAGTACTTTTGTCACTATGTTATTTCCATATATTAGTTCCCAAATGTGAATTCCCTAACACATAGATTGTAGATCGGGGTGGTGGTAGCTCAGTGGGTAGGGTACTTGCCTCCAGACCAAGAGGTCATGGGATCGAATCCTACCCAGCACACCACCACTGGGTCTCTGAGCAAGATCCTTAACCCCAAGTTGCTCCAGGGAGAGACTGCCCCCTGTAGTCAGGGAATGGAAGTCGCCGTAATGTAAAATGTAAATGTACATTTTAAGGACAGTTCTAAGGACAGTTTTGGCACAGGCAAGGCTATTTACACCTCCATTCTCATCCTGCTTGCATACAAACAAAGCCCCCCGAAGTTCTTACAACAGCCAATCAGATGAGTGAGGTTGCTAGACATCAGAACTGCTTCCATGATACACTGCGTCTATCACAAGATAAAAGTTAAAAATTCAACTTCAAATCATTCCCTAACCAGGAGTCTGGGATCACTGTCAAACAGGGATGCCAAACTTGACCCCCAAGTGCAGCTCTTGAGACCTGGAGCCCCAAACAAAATTCAGATCTCCCAGAAGTTCGTCAGACTTGCCCAGAGAAACTAGAGGGAATTTACTTTCAATGGCTCTAACCTCAGACACAAGCAAAGTGGCCCATTATAGATGGCAAAGGGCAGAAAAACTAAAAACTGACAGGGAGGAGCTTAACATCTAACACTTCCCTTGCTGTGCGCCATCTGTGGAACAAGACAGCTGCTCAACAGCCAATTCTGTGCTTGACGCAAACAGATCTTTGTAGGCAGTTAACCCGCACAAGGCTCTGGGATTGAATGGTATCGATGGCCATATTCCCAGAGCCTATACAGACCAGTTCCTAACAACCTTTGTGAGAGTACAGGAGGACAAATGTCCTCTTCTTATTTACTTTGCGAATGGTGAAGGCCACAATGCAAAATAAACCACGGCACCAGGGCCAAAAAGTTAAAGGGGGGTTGGGGGCTGCTGGCCGCAGGTGTTTGACTGAATAAGTAAATGAGAAGGCCACATTCCATTGGCACCCAAAATAAGAAAAGAAAAATCTAGTCTGATGATAAGGAGGTGCTAGACACGGTTAGTTTTGGCTAAAATGACAAGTATAAATCTGAGCTGTTTTGTCTACTGTTAAGTTAAACGTTCTGTAGAATAGTTACCTTTTTCGTTTTGAAATCATTCCCACCTATTGTAAACCACAACCTGACTGGATGATCCCTCTTCTGTTTTTACTACTGCCCCACAGCCAGTGATGTATCTAGACCAGTCTGGAACATGCTTATACTACAGCTCAGATAAGCAGTGATGGATCTAGAATCTCCAGAAGACCTTGAGTGATGAAACTGGCCCCACTCACTGTAGATCAGAACATGATTTGTTGATTCATCTTTCTAATGGTGCTGGGGGTTAGGACTTCAGTCCAACTCCTGAAGGCCTGACCAAGGGGATAGCTCACTTCTACCACAGAGAGAAACGTCCAACTGGATGATTTTTCATTTCAAGAAACAGTCTTAACAATGAAACGAGAGCTTTAGTGGACTGTTTTCACACAAACATGATCATTCTATTAGGTATCAAGGGCCAGTTAGGGGCCATTAGGTATCAACGGCCAGTACTGCTTGTTTACGGATGAGTTTTTTGCTCCTCTATAGCACATTTCGGAGCAGAATTGACTTCAAAACATTGTGTACAAGTCACTCAATGGTTTGGGCCTTACGTAAATCTCTAACTTGCTTGAATTATATATTCCTGGTAGGTCTCTCAGATCTGCAGGTGCTGGCCGGTTATTGGTAAGAAGACGCGGTGAAATGGCATTTAGTCATTATGCAGCTCACTGCTGGAACAAACAGGCCATTACTATCAGATCTGCACCGACTGTAGCTTTAAAAAGCTCTTAAAACAGCACTGTTCCCCTCTGCCTTCTTCACATATTTGCACTGTTACTGCATGTTTACTGTTCTTTTATGTATTCTTTCATAATAATTCCCCCTCATTATATTTATCTTTAAATGATAATGTGCTATATAAATAAACTTGAACTTGAACGTTAAATGAGACTTGGAAGATACTGTGGAGTGTTCAAAGCAGTGTGTGAGTGATCGTTTAACAACCACGGCTCCTTTTTCCTTTCGGGAAAAGAAAGATCTGGTCAATCTGGAGCCAGTACGCACAAGCACATGCACACGCACACACGCGCGCACACAGATGCACATAAACGTGTTTTTTACTTTTTGATTTGTTGTATGTGAGTGCGTGTGTGTGCGTATGTATGTGTACTCACTATGATGCTGGTGTGTCATCGGTGGATGTTTTCTGATTGCTTAGGTAGCTTTTAGGTGGATCCGGGGGCCTTGTAGGGGGCCGGCAAATGGAAGGCTTCTCTAGGAAAGGACGACCTTTCGGCTCGCTTTCGGCTACACAAACACACACACACACACACACACACACACACACACATTTTAGTCCTTATTAATCCTCCCACCAGTCCAGTAGCTGTAG
>JBBPDH010004989.1:0-11502 GCA_037974565.1 Clupeocharax schoutedeni
ACTTTCTGCCGAATGAACATTGAGACACTGAACCGCTTGAATTTCAATACAAACAAACAGAAAACATGGGGTGTTCTGAAACTTTTGACCGGTAGTGTATGTCCTGTGTTTGGGGAAAAAACAAGTAGCAACGTTCTGTTTCCTGAAAACAACAAGGGTGTCAAAGCCCTCATATTTATTGATGAAGGTGCTTTCTACTTGTCCCCATTTTTCAGGAAACTAAAAATAGACACAGTCTAACTGCAAGACTGATGATCACCCTCCCACCACCCTGTAAAACACATTTTTTAAATTAAATATTTTTATTAAATTGATTGTCAATTCAGTAATAGTGGGTGTAGCCGATGCATGATTCAAGTGACTGCTGTAAAAACATGGGCCCACTTAAGGATCACAACACATTAACTTACGAGTGCATTAACACATTTAGGCACCCTTTTGAAAGTAAAAAGTACACAATCACTACAGAGAATTCTTCTGCACAGCCGTGTGAACAATGCAAAATTCTTCTCTACATTTAACCCATTCGCAATGTGAGGCAACGTGGCCGCCACAGATAATGTGTGGGGACAGTTCCGTGCTCAAAAGTGCCTTAATGGTGGCACTGGCAGTCCTGGGATTCAAACTCATGTCCTTTTGACTGCAGGGGCAACACACAAACGTCTAGGCCATCAGGATAAAATATGGTCTGTAAAAAGTCTGCACATTTTACTTTGTCCAATATGTTAAACTTTTGAACAATGTCATATATGCATATATATATCAGTGACGCTTTCTATAACACTACAGGTGAAACAATGTTTCACCAAGAAAAACTGGTGAATTATCACTTCATCACATTATAACTTTTTTATTGGTGTGAAACAAAAAATGCTCATAAAATAAGGTTGGTCAAAAACGTGAAACAGCGCCACACCCAATCGCGGTGAAACAAAGAATTACAGTGAAATAGTTTCACAGCGTCTCCATTCATTTCAGCCCCGGCCGCTGACCCGGCCGCTCGGGGACTTTCCATCTTTCAATGGACTCTAATGGGAAATAAGTCCCACCCGTGAAACAGGGACTGCCTGCCTGCTGTGATTGGGTAGTTCTCCACTTCAAAATGACTGACATGACACTGTGGCCGAACACCACCTTTGTTTTCACTTCATTGTTTTGCGAGGCAACAGGATAACAGAGAAGCACCCAACGTTGATGGTGGTGGCCAGCCTAGGCTCTCCGCGAGAAATCGGAGGTGTGACGTTTGAGGGTGTGAAGACAGTCAGATGTGTGTGTCTCACGCTCATTGGAGCCCTGGAGTGCACAGAAGGAAGAGCATTAGCTTGTTAGCTTGACTGCTTGTTAGCTTGACTGCTTGCTACCACCACCCAGTCAAGCTGGAACTGGTGAAAAAATCCCTGCTGGAATGGCAGAGTACGACCGGGCTAGTTATAAGAGTCTGGTTTTGGTCCCAGTCCACCCCTGTGCTCAGGAAAGTAACCCATTATATTAGAAAGTGTAAGATGAGGGATGCAAATGGTGTATTCGTCATGAACTTAATAGCTGTTACTGCAATTTAGTAAGACATGAAATGTCAGGCTACAGTTTCACCAAGAAGGTTTAACCCTCTATGGCATATTGTTGCCTTCAGGCAACAAACCATTATTTTGGTCCATCCACTGCCCCATATTTAAAAAAAATCACATTAAAAGTCTGATTATTAGACTGGGACCAAGAAAATTTGAGGTGGGTGGGGGTATGACCTTTCATCTGGGGGTTGAGCAAAACTTTTTCAGCCAAGAGCTGGGTTGGACAGAAGGTAAAATAAAATTTTACTTCATATGTTTTAATTGAAATTTTTGCATTAAAAGTTGTGATGCACACGAATATGTGAAGAAGCATGACTGATTGAGTAAAGACACTTTTTGTCTTTATTTATATACTAAAATTGTAGTTTTTCATTTGTTGCCCCGGGGCAACATTGTCCAGTAAGACCACTTTTGGGCAACAATAAGGCTACAAGGGTACTAAATACATAAATATAATACTGTGCAAAAGTCTTAGGCACCTGAGAAAATGGGCAGTGGTGTTAAGTTAGAATTAAAACGCTTACATTACAACAAATACAAACAAAATTAATACAGTAAATGTTGGTTTTCTGTGGTAAAGTGTTGCTGAACCATTTCCAGACCTCTTTCCTCATGGAAGCCCAGTTTTACCTGCAATTTTATCAAATCCCTGGTTCAGCTCTTTTTACTGCAGGAGGTTAAATTAGGTGCTGATTATGTTGAAAAGAAATCTTGATACTTTTTACTGCTTTCTTGTTTATTTGCATTTATTGTAATATTCAGCTGTTTTTTTCTGGCAAAAACATTACTATATATATATATATAGTCATCTTGGAATTAATCTAGATTAAAAATGGCTCATTTGAATTCTGCCGAAGGTCTGAAACCCCCTCCAAAAATGATCCCAGTGCCTGTTTTTATAGTGTAAACCATAAATATGCCTCCAAATGTTCTCCCAGATACCTTTCATTTTATTCTGAACTCAGTTTAATACATTACCCTTAAAGAACATGTAAATATAAACCGCACGGATCTGGAAAAGTCACGAACGGGAGAGAGAGAGAGATAGACAGACAGACAGCGAGAGAGAGAGACAGAGACAGAGTAAATCCGCGCTAAAATATCAAGGTGCAAGTCATCACACACTGTGCAGCTAATCTATAACCAACAGATTGTAACTGATACTTGTTGCAATAAAACTTGTAACGTATTTAATGCTTGTTTGTTCTTCGTTCCATATAAAATAGCCTGGCATTGTAGTACCCTTGTAGGGTCTGGTCTGGAGTTCTACATCAGATCTTGCACATGAGTCTGAGACTGCACAGGGTCCCGTCACTCTGGAAGACATCATTCCTGGTCCCTGTCCCCAAAAAGATCAGGATTGTGCAATATTACTCATATGCTTTTATTTTTTATTGTATGTATTGAATGTTTGATCCCCTCATCACGTGCTGCTACCTCTTTTTATTCATGGCACACACACTACGTCACTTTTATTACCACTTGCACCAGAGATGTTCACAAGTCATTTTTACCGAGGACATGTCAAGTCTCAAGTCTTTGAGTGAACGTTTAGAAGATATGCTATTACAATTGGCTGCTGCTTAGCAGGGGGCGGGGCTGCGTGCTGTGATCTGACCTCACCAACATGGAGGATTTGCCTTAAAGTCAAGTCACAAGTCTTTCTTTGTGCGACGTAATTGCGACTCGAGTCCCAGTCTGACTTGCACTAATAATGTTATTTTATTATACCTGCCATAGATATTTGTTAGTTATTTTGATATTACATTTGCACTACTAGTAGTGTTCTGTTAAGTCGGTTATGTCAGGTTGACTTAGTTAACCTATAACCTTTACAAGTCTGCAGAAGCCTGATTATGTTTTATGATTGTTCAGTCACTTGATAAAAGCATTTGGTATTGTTTATTTTTGCATTCTTCATGGTGGAAATACAAAGATTTTAATGCACCGTTTTCATTATGGCAAGCAATATATACAATGTACAGCAGAGCTATCACTTCAGAATGCTGTGATTTATTTCCCCTTTCCTAAACCATACAAACATGGGTCAATTTTCCTGCTCTTCTGGACAACTCGGTTGTAAAGAAAGTAACATAATGGACAGGTGTCTCCAAACAGCCCCGCGCGAGAAGGTGTGACACACACTTGGGCGGCAGAATCGAGACAGAGAACCCAGATCTACTTAAAGGTAGGCCACACAAAAAAACGTTTTTAACTATGAGAAAATATAATTTTAGCCTCCTCTTCTCTCTCGTCTCTGCACAAGCCACACCTGCTGCGGTTCTTTGATCACAAAAGAAAAACTTCTTTCCGGCGTCCTCACCTGAACCTCCTCCAGTATCCCTCAGCCGACACAGGACCAAAAGACCAGCGGAGCTCAGAAACAAGCACTTAATTTGACTCTGATGTCTACATCGCACACCCACAAGAACACACATAACAGGACAAAGTGCGTCAGTGTGTTTTATTCGTGTGGAAATGACGAAAAGAGTCAAATCAATGCATTTTTCAGCAACAAAATTAATTAACTACGAGTTTGATTAATCCAGGTAGATGTGCCCTGTGCAGCAGATGTGCTAACACACACACACACACACACACACACACACACACACACACACACACAGTTTCCGTTCGTGGTTCAGTTCGCTTCTCGCCACGTTTCCTTCCATCAAAGAGTCGAAGGCTCCAAAAGATACATGCTATGCGTTTTGTTTGTTTCATTTTTTTGCAAGAACTTGGAGAAGGCGAGCTGAGGTCTGAGGTGCTGGGTCTCACTCCTCCTACTTGCCCACCTCGTCCAGGTACTTGCGGTTGAGTTCGGCCTGTTCCCTTTGATTCTCGATCCGAGCCATCTCGATCATGTTGCGCAGCAGGTGGAAGGTCAGGTCGATGGATATGGGCGGTTCCTCGTTTCTCTTGGAGAAGCCGGCGGGCTCCACCTGCGAGAAGCCCTCGTCCTCTCGCCAGCGTCCTCGCTTTGGAGCCTCGGAGACCAGCCCCTGTCCCATTCCCAGGCCAAGCCCCAGCTCTCCCTCAGGCGGGTTGATGAAGGCGCTCCTGTGCGCCTCGGGCTTCCTCTGCTGCAGGAACTGAAGGAGCTTTTCGCCCAGCAGGTAGGACACGGCTCTGTCCCGCAGCAACAGCGCATCGTCCAGCTGCTTCCTGTACCCGCGTCCGTCCACAGCGCTCAGGTCCGGGGGTCGACAGGCGCCGAGGGGGATGTGGGTGGTCAGGAGGACCGCGGCAAACAGGAGGGAGGCGGGCACGAGTGTCATGATGGACACGCGGACTCAGACAGGAGCTGAGAGCAAAAAACAGTTTAGAAAAGAGACGCGTGAGGACCGAGAGTTAGAAGAACAACTTAGAAAAAACTGACCCGGTCACGTGAGAATCAAACAACTTTTCAGCACTCCTAGCAATAAATAAAGTCCTTAAAAGCGCCCAAAAAGGTTGAAACTCTTCGAATAATAGACAAACCAGATACTCGAATGTGCTGTTCTCTACATTTACCACTGCTAATAATCAGAAGTGGGTAAACTACTTCAGAAGAAAGCATATTTGCTGTGAATGCATGTAAATATATTTAAAAGAAGAACTCGCTGAGCTTTAATAAAAGCCCCAAGACGGACCAGCAGCAAAGCTGTCCCTGTGTAAAATATCAAACCGCGTGGGATCAAAGAGCGCGACTTACTGCGGGGTCTCTGTGGCTTCAAAACTTGTGACGGTCAGGAAGTGCGAGTCGGGACTCGGAGCGGACGAGTCGTTTCAGAAACCTTTGAGAGTGGAGCGCCTGCAGCTGAACGGTTATATACATCCAAGATTGCTCCATTGACGTCAGTGCGAGTGCATAAACCAGCTTGTAAATTAGGCAGCTCCAAAGTGGATGGGACGGGTCCGGGTGGTGCCGCGGCTGTGTGCACACCACAGACTGGGGGTCTTATTTTTTCCTATGGTTTAAGGCAAGCTCACCAATGGCGTTTGTGGAAAAAAAGTCTCCTAGGCTGTTGTGTGTAAGAGTCGAGGAGGACCTGGAGGGCAGTATGGATGGTCGAAGCTGGCCGAGAGTTCTGGAGAGTGATCTGGCCGTGACTGTGTGAGGGGGCGAGTGTGTCTGTCGTGATGCGTTTCTGCATCAGTGGCCACCGTGTCCAGGAGCTAACCACGGTGCTGAAACCAGACTCCAAACTGGAACTGCGTCCACTAAAAACACCACACTAATCTCTTTACCTGAAGGCAACGTGCTCTGAAAGCTCATGAAAGCTCCTCATCTCTCCTTAAAATGGTATTTTAGTTTACTGAAGTAATCTGATATTTCCAATAATAAGCCACAATAATCAATCCTCTCCTCCACTTTAAATCTAAATAGTCTACATCCACAAATAGTGGATCTGTACGTCAGCAGGTTCAAACAGACCGCTCTGCCCACTCGCCAGCTTTATGATGACCTTTCCACATTACAATTGATTAATCTACTATCAAAGTTGAGCCCAAGTCTGATTAAAAGGTTAAAGCCATACATTTAGTTATCTTTATTTTTGGCATTACATCTTATCAAAACTCTAACACCAAGTTTCAGTATTAAAAAAAATCTCTTAAATGATTTATCCCAAAAATCCTAACAAACTAAATCTTAGATTGTCCATGCCGATGATGAAATACAGTTAGGAAGCACACTTGGTAGGTAAACCTGCGTAATCTCATTTAATAAGACATTATTCATTATTTAGCCTTCAATGGTAATCAAGATCAATAATCTCAGTTACCAAACAAAAACAAAACACATTCTATTCATGAGTGACAGAAGAAAGCGCACACATTCTCCACATTAGTATCTTTAGTACACAAAAATGTATAGTTCATAGATTACTTTTATTACAATACTATTTGTAATATTACAGCAATTATACAGGTAATATAAAAGATACATTATCTAGTCTAGGCTTGAGTGAGTGTTAATTGTATGCTGTTTTCCTATTAAATGTTCCACCCTAAAGTTAGTCCGTCCCAAAAAAGGTGTATGTTACGTATGACATACAAAAAAATAATCAAGGGAACTTCATTATAACTTATTGGCTTTCCAGGACAGGTAGGAGTTCCAGACCACAGCAACAATCTGGACAACAGCCAATCTGCAAATGAACAAAACATTAGAGATCTAGCCATTTGATTGAAATTCTTTTACATATAAAAAGGTGTGGAACTCAGTATTCAGAATTAAGATGGAGTCTAGAGGCAGTATCTCACCTGTGGTGAAGTGGGATAAAATAAAAATTGGCAATCTGAACAGCTGGCCACAACTGGAAAGAAGAGACCCCAAAATAAGTGAATTAGTTTCAAACACATCTG
This sequence comes from Clupeocharax schoutedeni, assembly GCA_037974565.1. Lineage (NCBI taxonomy): Eukaryota > Metazoa > Chordata > Actinopteri > Characiformes > Alestidae > Clupeocharax > Clupeocharax schoutedeni. Next base: position 6,918 of record JBBPDH010004989.1, read on the forward strand.
CTTTGAACGGTATCAAAATGCAAAAAATGTTTAGAAAATGTGGTGGAGAAACAATGGAAGCAGCTGACAATACATAGGTGCATCAAGGATAATTAGAGCCTTGTCTGATGTTTGTCTTGAGATACTATTTGAAACGTGTTTGAACAATTTCTGGAGGGAAATTGGACCATTCTTCAAGAAGAACTTACTCACAGAACAGTTGACAGCTGCAATAAGCTGGATGTGACCGATCCTACTGATATCTTCTTGGCCAACATCAACATCTCAATCATTGTATCTTTTCCGTGTTAGTCAACAGGGCTTAAAATAATATAATTCTATGAGAACCTAATCACTGACTAATTTTGTGATTTTTATATTGGCCCAAAACCTCAAACAAGATGTGTTTTTTTTAGGCCCAGGACACACTAAACTGCTACTGAACGATGAGCACAAACTAGCTCATTCCCTCAGCTTGCCTCCTGTAAATGTTTGCACATTAATACTACAGCTGACAGAAAACGCACATATACCGTAATTACTGTCTCTGTGTGAGGAGTAACAACTGTCTATTGCATAAATATGCAGTGTACAAAGTACAAAACATAGTCTCAATGTACTACAAAGAAAATGTTTATGCTAAACCTGGTGTGTGAAAGGGGTTCTGTTGGCTTGGTGCTGGGTGAGATAGCCGTTGTTTGTACGTTAAACAGTTTAATGCAGTTGGAGCATGTTCGTAATTACGTGATAAAAATTGGAGGGAAAAAGGCCATGGAATGACTGCTTTATGCTCTGTGTATCATACACTGGGGTGTGTGTGCTGATGGCCTAGTGGTAGGATATTTGCCTATGGACCAAAGGTTCAAATCCTACCCTCAGCACACCACCACTGTGTCCCTGAGCAAGACCCTTAACCCCAAGTTGCTCCAGGGAGAGACTGCCCCCTGTAGGTAGGGAATGGAAGTCGCTTTGGATTAAAGCGTCTGATAAATGCCATAAATGTAAATGTGTCCTTGATGGGAATACAATAATTAAATATTTGTTTAAACATTGAAATTCTTATATATAGAAATAAAATGTTATTTGTTCTGCCACTCTAAAATGATGCTACTATGTGTGCCCTCTTGAGAGCTTGTGTTGCTCTCTTGCCTATCCTTGTTTGCACTCTCTAATGGCTGAACAAAAATGCTAATTCAATATGCTCAAACAGGCAAAAAAGGGCTAGCGAAAGCCAACTGGAGCTCACACCATATTCACCAAGGGTCAGTGTGGTTTAAATGTGGCCCAGTCCTACAGATCCTTCTGAAGCTTCAGGCAGTGTTAGCATGTACACTCTATTGACAAAAGGATGTCTGACCATTACACCAACAGAGACTCTACTGTAGGGTTGCAAAATTCTGTTGGAAACTTTCCATGAGAATTGATGGGAATTTACAAGAATAAACTGGAAGTTTAGGAATATAAAATGTAGTTGTTAAAATTATATATATATATATATATATATATATATACATACACATATATACACTACCGGTCAAAAGTTTTAGAACACCCCATGTTTTCTGTTTGTTTGTATTGAAATTCAAGCACCTGCATGGATTCTGCATCACATGAACAATGATTTTTTAGAATTTATAGAATTCAAATTTGTGTTGTGGTACAAAAATGCCTAAAAATGCCTACTTTTATAGTGTAAACCCCAATATGCTCCCGAAACACTGATTTCAGTTTAAACTCAGCCTAATACATTACCCTTAAAAAAAAAAGTAAAGGTAAACCCGTATCCGTACTGTACAGTTTTATACATTTGTTCATCAAAAATGCAGAACATGCAGAATCTGGGCTTGAGAAGCTTCAGGACAAAATGGTTTAATTTGACATGCTGAATGTAACTTTTTGGAAAAGGAAGGCTTTACATTTTGAATGGGACTTTTTGGAGGGAAAGGGAGTTATTTTCATTTTTCATTTCCAAGGGGGAGCTGTAAGAATATATATGTTTAGTGAACTAATTTGTTCAGTTTTAAGCAATGATGAAAAGTTCTATTCACAAATAAATCTATGTGATGATGTCATGCCTGTCTGATGCTGCTAGAGGCCGCCAGAGTTTGAGTATATTTTGGGGATCTTTTATTCTGAAGTGTTGATAGGGTTTTCAGTATGAGTCACAGCTGGGTGGTATTCGAGTTTAGTGTTTGGGTTTGATGATTGGTTTATGTGTTTTGGGGGGTTTGTATTTAAGTTAATTAATGGTGAAACCCAGTGTCTGTCCACCATCATCCTGGCTTTATTTGGAAGTGTTTTTCTGTCCTACCTTTTGTTTTGCTAAAGTCTAGTTTCCTGGCCTGTGTTCCTGTGTTCAATTGTGTTTTTAAAAAGAAAAAGAAAAGATACGGAAACAAATGCCTGCATCCGTGTCTGGACTCATTTGGGATAAATGGGAAGACGTGACAGATGGACTGACCATTCTAAAGGAGCAGCAGACATGGTGAGAAGGGTGTGTAGGCCGAGGAGGAGGACTGCCTTCTGGCTGAGCAATCAGCGCTCTCCCAGGAGCTCATAGCACGAGACATGGCTGCCTACAAAGCCAACTGGCTAGCCCCTCAGCCAGCGAGGAGGAAGCGGGCAGGGAAGCCTGCCTTGAGCATGCTGGAAAAGCCGCCGGCCACGAGGGACCGTCACTAATGCTCTTCCAGTCTTCCTGCTGGCGTCCTGCCAAGACCCTTGACCAGCGAGGAGGAAGCAGGCAAGGAAGCCCGTCTTGAGCATGCTGGCAAAGACCACGAGGGATAGAGTCCCTGATGGTCTTCCTGTCCTCCCGCTGGCTCAGAGGGCTCTCTAGCAGTACGTTGAGGAGCACCAGGGCCAGTCGGACAAGGTCATGGGGCTGGTCGAGAATCTGGTCGTGGCCATCGGCCAAACAGCAGCTCTGCAAGGCCATGCAGCCCGTCTTGCTGCCCCTCCTGAGCCACAAAGTGCCCGTGGTTCAGCAACAAGCAGCCCCAGTGCCAGTGCGTAGTGCAGAAGCTGCAGCCCCAGTGCCAGTGTGTAGCGCAAAATCTGCAGCCCCAGTGCCAGTGTGTAGCGCAGAAACTGCAGGACAGGATGTAGTCAAAGGAGAGAGAGACGGCCGGGCAGGGCTTACAGGATGCTTTCCTTTATCTCTGCCTGTTTTTGATGCCTTGGGTGCCCTGGGGAGGGGGGCACCATAGGGAGGGTGTACTGTCATGCCTGTCAGTGGCCACTAGAGGCTGCCAGAGTTTGAGTATGTTTTGGGGATCTTTTATTATGAAGTGGTGATGGGCTTTTCTCTTCAGCCACAGCTGGGTGTTATTGGAATTTAGTGTTTGGGTTTGATGATTGGTTTATATGTTTTGCGTTTTTTGTATTTAAGTTTGTTAGCGGTGGACCTCATCATCCTGGCTTTGTTTGGAAGTGTGTTTCTGTTATCCCTTCCGTTTTGCTAAGGTCTAGTTTCCTGGTCTGTGTGCTTGTGTTCAGTTGTGTTGTTAACTATCCTTGCCTGTCCTCATTTGGGAGAAAGAGGAAGACGTGACAGATGTTTTAGAATTTTATCCTTTAGCATGCATCTGTTCATGACAAAACAAAATGTTTGTTTGGTTTGGTATAATCCAAAATGTCCAGTTAATTCTTATTAATTACCATCAATTCCAGTGGAAACTTTCCAATTTGTAATATTTCCAAAACACCCAAACAAAAATTTCTGGAAATTTACCAGGAATTATCTGCCCCTTTGCAACCCTACTTTTATGACATTTCATTCAAATACATAGACTGTAATATGGAGACTCTTTGCAGATATAACAGTTTCCACGCTTCTTGGAAAACTTTCCACAGGAATGCTCTGTGGAAAATTTTGCCCATTCGTTCTGTTGAGCAAATGTAAGATTATATTGGATGAGAAAACACAATCTTCGTTCCAATCCATTCCAAAGGTGTTGGATGGGGCTCTGAACAGGCCAGTCAAGTTCCACCACACCAAACTCATCTAACTATGCACTGGGGGGCAGGCCAGTGGAAAAAAAGGGCCTTTCCCAAACTGTGTCCACAAAGTTGGAGAATTGGGGTTGTCCAAAATGGTTTCTAGACTTTGTGTACCCTTGGCGGTAGGTAAGATTGCAAAAACATAATTCAGTAACTAAGAGGTGTGTCCCAAAACTTTTGTCCATATAGTGAATTTCTTTATTGTTCCAAAATATAATTATTTTTTAATTTTGCTCATTCACTGATGATGTTCACTGACATACTTACATAGTAATTGGAGATCAAGGCATCCATATAGTCCTAAATGGAAGAAAGAATGTGTTAATTAGTGCTGTTAAAAATATCGCGTTAACTATATGCGTTAATTTATTTTCTATAACGCTTTCAAATAAATTGATCACGCGATTAATTTGATAATGAAAATCCCCTCTGCACTGCAGTACCACACAATCAGTGGGGGCAGTATTGCGCTACGTCGGCAGCATGCCAGAAGGAGAAGCCACTTCATGTGGCCAATGCTGCGGCTCAGTCAAGCTAGCGATGGAAGATAAACACACGCTGTTAAATGAACAATTTTGCTTTAAGTTACTACCAGAGGGGGATT
>JBBPDH010005034.1:0-11499 GCA_037974565.1 Clupeocharax schoutedeni
GGGAACGGAGACAGGTGAGCTGAACACAAAGAGGGAACAGGTGCGATACTAATTAACCGGGGAGTGATACAAACGGAACTGGGGACCTTCGTAGGGGACAAGGGAGGAAGGGAAGGACAGACACAGGGAAAAGCTAAAATTCAGGAGAACGTGAGCGAGGTAAACGGGGAGCGGGCGGTGCGGCTGTGACACCTGGGTTGTTCTCCTGGGGAGTTACGGGGCAGTCTTGTAAACTGGGTCCTCCAGGTAGCCGTGGGGAGGGGCTGCCTACTGCAGTGCAACGTCTTAATTATGTTTGAGTGCAAAAATACAAAAGTACTTGCTTGAAGATGCACCTAATGTATAATAAAAACTTACTTTGATGAATAATTTATATTAGGGAGGCCTGTGTTGCTCCAGACAAGAAATTCAAATTCAAATTGTTGTGTTTTTAAATGTTGTGTTTTTAATTTGGTCTCATAAGTTGGTAATGATGCTTCTTAACAAATTATTTTAAGAGCCCATTTGTTAATTCAGTGTAATTTACTTCATAAAACATTTATTCATAAACAGCTTATTTACTGCCATAAGTTGTTCTTATGTATTGCTTTATAAATAATAAAAATCAGTAAACGTCTTATTTGATGAATATGCATGTACTGTCTTTGTCCAATTAGTCTTTGGGTAAAGTCTTACCAAACTGACTTTTTCATTCCTTTTCCAAACGTGCATCAACATTTTTTTTACTATTATTTGTAGTAGTAACAATAAAATTTGTATAGTAACTACATAATAACAAGGTTTTAAATTAATGAATTCATTGATTTATTCATCAACTTGAACTTTGATTCTTGATTTAATATTCATTCATTTGTTTTGCCTCTTCTGCAGAAAAGTATGGAGATTCAGGTGCCAGCCAATAACTCTCTGCTGATGTATGAGTTTGAAGGACAAGGATCGTGCGCTGGTTCACTTAGCAGCGCTAGTCTCATTGATGCAAATGATGATCTGGAGTTCCTTAACGACCTCGGGCCCAAGTTCACCACTCTCGCTGAGATATGTGGAGGCACAAAGATCACAACTAGCTCGACGAGCTTTTCAGCCCCTCCTCCTTCTCTCCCGAAACCCATTGTGGAACACGCAGGAGCCCTTAAAACCAACATCGCCAGCACTGTCAACGTTCCCACCTGGCCTGCACACATGGAGGAGAACGTAATGGTTACAAACAGCCGTGTCTCTGTGGCTGACAGGAAGCCCGCCCAGACTTTGATTGACCTGAAGCCCGCCCAGACACTGATTGACGTGAAGCCCGCCCAGACTCTGATTGACATCCAGCCAGCCCAGACTCTTATGGTGCAGCAGCAGCCTCTGTACTACGTGGTGGAGCCGCAGGTGTCTAACACCATGTTGGTGACCGAGAGGCCCACTGTTGGATTGGGACAGGGCATGTATGTGCTGAATGGAGCTCCAGTTGCTGAGAGAGTTCTAGTGCAAGGTGCTGTTCCAGCGCAGGGCACATTAGGCAGGGGTGAAAGAGTGATGCTGCTGGAGACAGGTGGAGGATCCACACAGGCTCTGAACACAGGCTTGCTGCAGTCGGCGAATCTGTCTGGGTCACAGCTACTGCTGATGGAGAGGGGTACCCAAGGTAGGCAGGTCCTGCAGGGGACGCTGCAGAGAGGCGGCATTGCTGGCTCTCAAGGCCTAATGGTAGTGGAAGGTCACTCAGGTCCAGTGCTGCATGGATCCTTCCACAAAGGTGTTACCACAAGCGGTTCTCAGAATATGTTATATCTGGAGACGCAAGGCGGGTCCCCAGGAGGCATTCATGGGTTGCAGAAGGGTATGACCTTCAGCACAGGGTCACAGAGTGGAACTGTGGGATTGAATGGAAGCTCCGTCCAAATAAGCGGAGTACCAGCCTCACGGAAAGTCGTCATCCAAGAGAAGAAGGTTGTATCAACTCAGCAAAGTTCTCTGTAAAGGTGTATGGATAATCTCTTCTTAAATTGAGCGTAGTAACTCTAGTAGTCTGGTAGCACCCCTCAGTGCTCATTACATACACTTGTCTGTTATTGCAAATAACGTCTTAATATCCTTTTTTTTTCAGATGCTATTTGAAAGTACACTTTCTTTTTCTTGAAATTTGTTGAACAAGTTTTTATTAGGGTTTAATGCTTTTCGTATGAACATGTGTGGAGTTTGCAGACCCTTTTGAGCCTTAAAACATTTGTCATTAGCCTTTACTTTTAATATATTAGGTATGTTATTATTACATGCATTAGTACACACCTCTTTCAGATTCAGTGGCCTATTAAACGTTTTTTTCATTAAACGATTTCTCAGTTAGAGGTGTGTTCGCAGGATACATACCAGCGAATAAACCTGGAGGCAGAAAAATCTATGCAAACTATGTATTTGAATTCAGTCAAAGTGCCTTTACTTTGTAGTTTTAAAACACATCTAGCATTAGGGGTGGGGTAGCACAGTGGGTAGGATACTTGCCTCTAGACCAAGAGATCATGGGTTCGAATCCTACCCGCAGCACACCACCAATGGGTTCCTGAGCAAGACCCTTAACCCCAAGTTGCTCCAGGGAGACTGTCGCTTTGGATAAAAGCGTCTGATAAATGCCGTAAATGTAAATGCATTAAAGTCTAAATCTTGCATGTCTTCAGAATGAGTTACGGGAAAATCTTCTCGTTATCTTTGTCCTCACTTGTTTGAAAGGCTTTGATTTTTGTGTTCTGTTAAAGCCTTTCTGTGTATATTGATTATATTAACTCAACATTAAATGCTAGGTACCATAAAAGTGGCTCAGTTGAGAGTGTAAACCTGGACCCTTAAATAAAGTAGTGGACACAAAATATTATATGGATATTTCAGTGTGTATATAGCAGCATCGTTTTATAGCGGCATGATTGTGACCTGAAGGCACTGGAGAGTTTCTTCTTCATATTGTGGAGATTATAGAAATATTTAAGAAGTATAGATAGTAGATGCCTTTAACACAAGGGTATCCAGTCATATTCACAGCTGGATAGTGTGTAGTGCTCTATGCAAGATTCTGGCATCTACACTCAAATGTGTAGTGCAGTGCAGTGTTGGCCTAGTGTGGAATTGTGCACGCATAGCCGAATAGCAAAGAGTTGGACATCTGAACTGCCTGGATGCAGAAGGCAGTATTTGAATTCTTATTCGTAGGGAGCATTTTCAGATTAAGCCCTAGATGTCAAACATTTGTTGGGTTGAAAACCTGCAGGCAACAGTTAAGACCAGTACAATAATTGGTTTGTTTTGCCTTAAAAAGAGCTAAATTATTGAACCACATTGTCTTCATCTACTCACACACACACACAGCCATGTTTTTAAATTATATTTGGTCTTGGAAGCTGATGACAAATGTTTGAGATTCCTCTGGTCTTAAATGAACAAAATCTAAAAGTTTTGAAGTCAAGTCAGCTATTATTCAATGTTTCTCTCATGACTCTAGTGACTAAGTCTATAGTTAACCTTATGTCTGTTTCTATCAGCTGAATTTGTATCTACTGGTTTCATAGTGTTGTTTCAAACTGTACCTTTGCTGTCGGGTGCTTAGCAACCTAGTGTTCTACACAATGTATTAGTTTCTACTTTTCACTGTGAGCTCAAAGTAATTGTCCTTGGCTTTTGATTTAAAATCACAGCTCTTTGTTCATCTGCTGCGTCAATCTTTTGAGCGCCGTTGTACTTTGTTCTCTTTGCACTTCACACGTCGTTAACATTGGACCTGGATGTCTGGATCTCAACTGCTCAAAAGCTTGAAAGACTGGGATGCTGTTACAGGGTTTTAGGGAATTCCTTGAGCTTTAAATCAAAGAAAATTACTTTTGTTTTGCTCTATGCTACAAAAGAGCATATACTGATGTATAGTTGTAATGTTGGCAGACCTTTTTAAGGGCTTTTATTAACTTAACCTTTGGATATGCCTTTTTGTTGGTTGTCTTTTTTTAAAAAATTTTTTTTAAAGAATATCACAAGAATGTTAAATACATTTTGTCTTCTAAGAGGTTGAATGTACTCTGCCATTAACTGCCATTTTTCTACTAGAAGGCCAAAAGTTAATATCTTTGTATGTGGTTTTTTTTTTTGGTGTGGTTGTACAACTGGAATGGATTATTTTGTCTTGTTTACTGCACACTGGATTATTGTAAAAACATTAAAGTGGATGAGAAACGTTACGAAACAATGAAGTTACAAAAGCGCTTCTCTTAATAGACATGTTTAATTGAAATAATTTAATCGAAACCACAAGAATTGTTTGTACCTGAGAATTAGTCATCAGCAGGGTAAATGTCAGTTGTAGAAACCATTTTAGAGGGTGACTCATATCAGGCCTGAACAAAGTAAAAGTAATTAGATGTGCCAGCAAAGATTAATATTCCCAGAACTTTTTACATATAATGTGCTTCAAAGGTTTTGGCCATGTACCTTTAATTGCATGTACTGACTGGTTGCATAAAATTACTGCATGTTAATAAAGCTTTTGGAATAAAGCTTCTTCCTACTGAAATGTTGATGTTAAAGTTGATATTAATTTTATTTAAGAAGGGACTGTAGTTCGTGTTAGTCATTAGCATGCTTTGCATTGCCGTGCTTTTTGGCACTCTGTAATTATGTTACATACCAGGCAATAACCTCTTGCTTTTGAAAGAGTCATGACATTTAGCTAGTTCCAGATAACCCCACCCGTAGGTTAATTTTGAAAATGGCACAAAAATGCAAGGAACATTTTAATCCGTTTGGGAGTGGATGCTGGTTGTAGGACTCTGGTCACTTTAAATTCACTGTGACCTGAAGTAACTCATAAATACCTTTAAAACAATACAGATAAATTGCTGGCATGCCTTAGCTCTTTGCTATAGTCCTAACACACACAAATAGAAACTTACAAGCATGAGAGCAGACAGGAATGGATGGAATGGGTGTAAGCATACACATATCTAATAAAGCATCTTGTGTTTAAGAAGGGTGAAGTGAATATTCGCCAGGATCACAGCTAATATAACACTGAAATCCCATAAAAATCAATGAAAATGAACAAAATCTAAATGAACTTAATCTTAAGCTACTATTCCATGTATCTATCATCACTATAGAGGCTTTCTATCATTATCATATTACTTATTCCTATATAACAGACTCCTACGGTGGGGATCATTTCAGGTATAAACCATGTTTCCAGTCCATTTGTATAATTTCTAGTGAACGTTTCTTGCCCAGATAGTAACAAACATGCCTAACTGTGTTCTCTCTACTTTTCATATTTCATGTTCATACATGTTCAACAAAGAGCGATGTGGGTGTTGCCACCAGGGGCCAGTCACGTTGGACTAATTTGCCTGTTGTGTGATTGCTCCGCAATACTGAGCCATGTCAGGCATACCTAAAGGGGAAATTGTCCAGAGGGGACCTATCAGATGCTGAACCGACCATAACTTTTATTTTGACCATTAGAACATTTGAGTTGAAATTTTAAATAAGACTGATGTCGTTTACCATTACAGAGAAATATAATTTTTATGCGAAGGTGGCTTTAAGGTTTAAATACTCTTTTAAAAAATGTAGGCAGTAGGTCTTTTTTAAAGGCTAATAGGTTCGGGTTAAGTGCTTCTGAGTAGTTGATCCCATAGTCTTAGCTGTAAGTTCCTTTTTGAAACAAAATACATTCATGAAAAGCCTGTGAAACACAGGGCTGGAACAAGTGAAACTCACTTAATACTGTGGTATTTGCCTCTAGTCAGTTTGCTCTGTGGTCAGAAACGGCTACACACCAACCCCTCAGGCACTGTGACGAGTTTGCCAGTAGCATTACTACCTTCCTCAGATCTGCCTCACATCAACACAAGCTCACAAACATCAGATAATTGATTTTATCTTTCAGTTTTCAAGCCAAAGTTCCAGCTATCGATATGGCGCGTTCTTCTTTTAGTTCAGTAATAGGCTTGTGGGTGAAACCCTTGTGAAACCCTTGTCTGTGAACCTGACGACCACAAAGTCACAGGTTCAAACCCCCACTTTCTAACTTCGTGTCCTTGAGCAACACACTTAACCCTCCGCTGCCCTGATTATTAATAATAATAATCTTTACTAATATAGCACTTTTCAAAAACAACGTTACAAAGCGCTGTAAAAAATCTAAGTAAACAAACAAAAGTAAAGGTCATTAGTATACCAGATTATACAAAGTAATTGAGAAAATAATAATATACCAATCAAAAAATTGATATACGCTTATTTAAAAAAATTATAACCTGAAATAAAATCTAACTCTGAAATAAAACTTAGCAAAGAAACAACCTATAACTTAAAGAACACTAGGAAAAGCATTCTTATAAAGATGAGTTTTAAAGAGGGACTTAAAAGAGGATAGAGACTTGTCTGACCTGATTTCATTACTTTAGAATTTTAAAATGACTTTAATTAATACCTCAAAACTTGATTACAACACTGAATAAGATTACATGTTAAATGTTTCCTGTAAATGTACCATTTTAGACAAACCTGTTTGGTTGTTTGTGTTCTTTTTCTTTTTTTCTTTTACTTCCCTTTATTTAGATATGGAACTACTTGCTGGATGTGATGGTATATGTGATGCTAACCAGAGGCCATAACTTTCCAATACATGTTAGCTGCGTTAGTCTTGTGGCAAAATTAAAAAAGCACATTTTAGAGACCAAATGTGTTGATTGACTAAATGTGTGAAAAACTGTGTAAATACAAACCATTTTTAGTCCATGGTCAAATCAACTAGATACATAGAAGTGGGACTTGGAAGTAAAACCCTCAAGTTGTCTGTTTGAGTGTGAAGTCTACTCATTAGTTCTGCTTGCACTTAATGCACCTAAAACAGGTTTATCTAGATCCTCAAAGCTTCAGGTGTTTATGCTCACACACAGGTCTATGCAGGGTGAACCAAACAGGCCCCCAAGGACATTAGGGTGGGTCTTAGCACTCAGTGATACGTGGAGGTGGTGGTTTGGAAAGGAAAAATCATTACTTAAACAACAATAAAATCAAAAATTTTAGAGTCATTTTGTTGATGGAAGACACTTTTGTATTTAAGGTGGATTTTTGTATTTTCATAGATAGGGCCCCCAACGTCTTCTCTCTTTTTATTTATGGACATGCACACAAAAATGCTGAATCATTAGCTGAATCATTATTTCTTCTAAAATAAACTGCAAGTAATATAATGTGCTACATTTGAGGCATTGACAAAACCGATGTTATGGGTTTCAAAATGACTATCAGAAAAAGAACCGAAATGTGCTTCAGTCATTGTGCCTTAATATGCTGAATGATTCGTTTAGTCTAAAGGCTGACTTCTAAAATTTTAGCTTGCATTTCCTTTGTATTAGAAACAACAGAAAGATGTAACATGAACACAAGAAGTTATGTTTTCAAAGCTGATTTGTATGTTATTAAATAAAATGTAAAAAATGGATGTCCCTATCCTAAAGATATTTGTTTTAATTGCATGCAAGATGAAGAGTGAATGTATGATCAACACATTTTATAAAGACACAGGAGTAAGTAATAGATATATGTGAAATATTGAGCATTCAAATATAGTGTAAAGTTGTTTAAAAAAAAAGTGTTATGAAACGCATGTTTAAAAGTTTGATTTATGCAGAGAGTAGGGATCTGAGAATGAGTAAGGAGTAGGAAATAACATGCGGCGTAGCTAATCATGATCATCCTGACATGCAAATGTGAAAAATGACCATGAATGCGTTTCTTAAATAAAAGTATGAAAATGCTATAAACCTAAAATCATTTATTTTTATATATATAAATGCTGGAAAACCACCAACTTTGAGGGTACTTTTAATCTCATTCTGTGTGTGTGCGTGCAGAATGAAAAAGGATGGCATGCAATTGAAGTAAAGTGAACCGTGTTACACATAAAGCCTTCAGTTTTGCAGAAGAAAACAAAAACACAGAGGATTAGAGTGTAGCAAAGCAGAAAATGGCAAAAAAAAAGATATTGTGATATGGCAACACCAAGCATTCATTTACCCCACACACATCAGGAGAAGTTCCAGAGAAATCAACAAAACCTTACAAGGAAAAGGTAAACGGCACATGCACAAAAGCCACACACACACACACACGCGATGAGATAACCACTCCTTTAGTGGGTACGGCCAAATCCCATAGTTTAAATGACACGCTTATATAATCCGAGGGCTTCAAATGTGTTTGTCTTTTGTATTCTTTGTGCGTAACCTGATGCAGGATGATGTCCTCTTCGCTGTGCCGGGCTCTGCTGCTTTTCCTTGCTGTGAAGGTGAGTGTGAAGAAAACTCAATAATTCTTTATTAGAGTCTGAGGTCCTCAGGAAATGCATGGAGCATAGTTTTATACTCTGCTGTATTATTTCCTGTTTTGTATCATCAGTTAAAAACAGCACATGTTGAAGTTACTATTCAGTGCCAGACATCTTATTTAAAGGTGCTGACTGATGCAGAACGCCTGACGTGTGTTTGGAAAATTCCTTGGCATGGATTAAGCTCTGGTGGCATGATGCCTGCTTTCTCGGGTTTGTTCATTTCTTTCGAAAATTGATGGTTCAAGGAAAACTCAGCCACGTCTTTAGAGATCATATGATCTTTCATTAGAGATTAGAAAACCTGACTCAAAACACATTATTCATTGTCTTCCATATTAGTCAATGTGCCTCCTGTTCTAATTAATACAGAGCAAATCATTATTATAATATCCAATATACAAAATATAAAGAGTATTATCTCTACAAATGTATCTTTACTGAAGACCGGAATAACATTCCAGAAAATCAGTGTGTTATTTTAAGTTGTTTTAATAGTATTATAGTAAAATACAATCAAAGCCAAAGTGCTAATACTACTACTAATAACAATAATGATGATAATAATAATAATAATAATAATAATAATAATAATAAGAAGAAGAAGAAGAAGAAGAAGAAGAAGAAGAAGAATGATTATAATTATATTGACGTTTTGTACTTATATATAATTTTTTATAAACTTTTTGTTTATTTGCTCAATCTCATACATTATTTTTATTAAATTCATTTGGCAGATGCTTTTATCTGAAGCTATTTACATTTTGCGTAAGTTTTTGGACAATGTGAGAACCAGAGCAGAGTTCTAAAATCTTTATGTAAAAGTGGCGCAGGAAGATAGACAGTGCATCAGGAGAGGAGATACTCTATGAGCAGATAGGTCTTCAGGAGGTTTTTTTTAAGATAGAGAGGTATTCTGCTGCTAAGGTTGCATTAGGCAGCTCATTCCAACAGCAGGGAACCACAAAAGAGTCTGGACTGGGTTTACCTTGTGTGCAGGGATGGCAGAGCCAGGCGATGTTCTTTGGACAAGCAGAGGGAGCGAAGTAGGAACATAAGACTGAATGATGAGATTAACGTGTGATCATGATGACATGTCACTCCGTAGGCGAGTAAATGACTTAATTTAGGCAGCCATGTGTAGTCAGTGTAAGTCAATCAGCAGTGAGGTTTTGGTTTGGTTAAAAACCAGCCTAGCTGCAGCGTTCTGAACCAGCCGTGAGGGTCTTTACCATGCGACTGGAAGACCCACTAGGAGGGCATTACAGTAATAGAGGCAAGGGATAACCATGGCTTGCACCAGGAAATGGGTGGTATTCTGAGTCAGGTACAGTCTGATTTCCCTGATGTTGTATAAGGCGAAGTCACATGACAGAGAGTCAGATGTGATGTGGTCAAAGAAGGATAGCTGGTCATCAGTCATGACACCCAGGTTTCTCACCACCTTTGAAAAGGTAAGAAGCAAAGAGGCCATTTTTAGTTTGATATTTTGACGGATACAAGTTTTGGCCGGGATGTCTAATAGTTCTGTCTTTGCAAGAAAAAGATCAGTTGAAACAATATAAAATATAAAAGTGTAGAATGTTTCTCTTATTACTATTATTATTATTATTACTGTATTGATCATAAATGTTAGTCACATTATTAGGCATCTTGGGACAACAATATGTATAAATGTATAATGAATGTCCTGCATATCACAGCGCTGTACAACAGAAGTCCAATGTAAGATCAGAACCATGTTTATTCCTTTTAAAGGATCAAAGCTCTTTTTCAAGGTACAGTTCAAGTTTAAAATTCAATTTCAGTAGCAACTGTCCTGATATGGATGTGGATATGATCAAATTTGAGTCCAAATAATTCAGTGCAGTACTTTTATTTCTTGTTGGTTCATTAAAACACTGATCAAATTGTAGGAGATGATGGCAGGAGGCTCATATAGTCAAATGGTGACCTTGTTAATCAGAATCAGAAAACTTTGCTGATCCCGGAGGAAACTGCTTTTGCTGCCACTGCACACAGACACACAGAGACACAAAGACAAGATCATAAATCTGTATATATAAAACCTGTAAAACTTACTGATAACACAAGTACACAACTGCTTATAGTAGAGTACAGTATACAGCTCTGGGGAAAAAAATTACAACTGCAAAAATGTTCCATTTATTAGGTTTGGAACAGCTTTGCTTTAATTTTTAGAACTGCTGACAATATTTCTCCTCAGTTCCAACA
Source organism: Clupeocharax schoutedeni (assembly GCA_037974565.1). NCBI lineage: Eukaryota > Metazoa > Chordata > Actinopteri > Characiformes > Alestidae > Clupeocharax > Clupeocharax schoutedeni. The sequence continues at coordinate 10,586 of JBBPDH010005034.1, forward strand.
AAACATTGTAAATTAAAGCGTCATTTTAAAGGAAATTGACAATACATCAAAATGAAAAATTAACTTGAATAATTTAAAGAGAACAAATCTCTTGTTCACTTTTAAACAAAATTATAATAATTACCTTTGACCAACTTCTAGTAGTGTTTAAACATCCAGTGGGTTTAATACTTTTCCTCATTAAATAAGTTTTGATTCAGGTGATCACTAATCAGTAACCCATGAAGCAGAATGAAGTGCTTGTGTAGGAGTTTAACACACACCAGCATGGAATGTTTGTCATACTCACAGAAATGCTGATTTAAAAATAAATTGCAGCGGTCTCTTATTTTTCCCCCCAGAGCTGTATAATAGTAAGGCAATCATGCACAGTGTCACACATATTGATAATAATTTAAACTCAATCAAACAAAGTAGCATCAGCCGATTTTTGTGTGGATTTTTAATGGACCATTGCATTAACACTGCATTATTAATTTGGTACACAAAATGACCAGCAAGACGCATGTAGGAGAATTGTCGATTCAGAGGTCACAAGTTAATCCTCACCTTCTGAAGCATTTTATGATTGAGTGACATGTAATTTTGTGGGTAACAACTGCCTAAGTCTGCTGCGTTGCAAGAAAATTCGTGTTTAATTACAAAGAACAGTTGGCTACATGCCATTCTCTCATACTTTTTGCAGCATTCCTAGAGTCTTGTATGCAAGAAACCAGAGAGGGGGAAAGTCCTACAGTCTTAAGTTTAATTAACTTTAGAGCTGGGATACTCGGATCCTTTTTTGGATTCGACTCCCTCTGAGTCATTCAGTAAAGTGATCCGGATCAGCGGCCGGTCAAATTACCATGGCAACCTGACCTAGTAGACCAATATCCACTCTCAAGTGAAAGAGATAATGGCCAAGACAAAGCTCA
>JBBPDH010005043.1:0-24397 GCA_037974565.1 Clupeocharax schoutedeni
TTTTTGGGTTCATTGAGAACATGGTTGTTGTTAAATAATAAAATTATTCCTCAAAAATACAACTTGCCTAATAATTCTGCACTCCCTGTATTTAAAATTGATTCTGGCACCCCAGCCCCTGGAGCAACTGAGGGTTTTGTCTTGGTTAAGGACACAATGGCATAAAGTGTGGGGTTTGAATCTGCAACTTTGTGGTCTTGGGGTCCAATAGGGTACTACTACTACTACTACACAAACTAGGCTAGTACACTACTATACACTAGGCTACTACTATGATACTTATATTACTAAATTCCAGCAGTGGTCAGTGACAGGTGAGCTCTTACCTGTGCAGCCAGTGGTCTTCTCGAACAGTAAGGGGCTACACACCGCCAGGCACTTGAAGAACAGCTGACACCCGCGGGGTCCTTTGCGGAGGACGGTGAGCAGCAGCTGGGACGTTTTCTGGGTGTCGGTGGGCTGAGCCTGGATCCCTTGGAGCTCATACTCTGTCAGGGTGCGGGACCGGCACAGGCACCTTGAGATTTTCCGAGCTGAGCAGGCGGGCAGGAGCTTGGAGAGGGTGCTGAGCTGGCGCCGCAGAGTTTTCTCTTCTGAGAACGACAAGGCAAAACTGTGAGCAAGTGTCTAAAAGCATGGTTCGAATCACAGGGGTACCGTCAGTTTGGGGGGAGGGGGTGTAAGGAAGGTAGTAATGCACACTCTGTCTAAAAGTTGTATACGCTTTCGGGATACTATCGTTTCGCACACTATTTCTGCAGACTGCTTTCACTTTTGTGAGGTGACTTCGCCAGAAGCCCCCTTCCTTCTTCATCAAATGCTTTCTTTCTTTAGAGCTCCTTCGCGAAAACAAGAGTGGAGAGAAGAAGAACTGAGCACTTACCGTGTGATGTGACAGCCATGCGGCGGACAGACACGTCGGTGTCCATCAAACGCTCGGTGGGACGCGAACTCACACTGACCAGACAGCCGGGGACACCGAGACTAAAACGAAAGTCTGATCGCCTGGGTCTTTCTGCGCATGCGAGAGAGCGAGAGATTTCCTGGGGAGAATCCCCCTACATGAGATCATGCGTGTTTACAGGCCGAAACTGCGAAACTGTAAATACTGTATCGATTTAGAGGCCGAATATATGTGTTATGCTCTCTCTCGGTCTCGCATGTTCGCTCTCTCTCTCTCTCTCTCTCTCTCTCTCTCTCTATATATATATATATATATATGTGTGTGTGTGTGTGTGTGTGTGTGACCAGATATGGCAATTACTTTTAGTTGGTGAGTTATGCAGGTCAGAAGAGTTTACTGTGTTGCTCTTTCATACCGAGCCAAGATAACGTGTTCTAAATTCTGAGATTCCACAGTCATACCACCGCCACAGCCAACAAGCCAGCTTTATACGTGTTGTGCAAGAATGGAACCTTTTACAACATTCTTCTTTATCAGAAAGTGCTGCTGTGTTTATTGCAGCCCAACCTAAGACTCAGTATGCTCTGGGTGATCAGAGGCAATTAATTGAGAGTTCTTCAATTGTCTTTTTTCACTGGTGGACTTTTGGCCCTGATTAGACAAACTTGGTTGGTCCTTGTATTTCTAGCAATGTTTGATGAAGTCCCTGCTCAAACACACCAATTGCCAGGATTAGTGAGTGTGTCTGAGATTGAGACAAAACCATGCTGGAAACCTGACCCAGGACCCAGGAGTCAGCACCCATGCATTACCTGAGTAGTGCAGTTATCATTGTAGCTCAAAGGTACAGAAGCAAACTTCAGGCACTAAAATGTTTTGGCTCAACTGTTAATATGGTGCACAGGAATATGACCCATGACTGTCAATGCCTACCACAGTGCATAGATGCGAAGAAAAATAAGGCTGGATAACTCTACTCCTCTCAGAAATTAACTGTAGCCTGAGAGCTAGCATAAGGTACCTAATCATCGTCACTGCTGCTGGAGGAGGATGAGGAGCCATGGTCTTTCTTTTTATGTCCTTTGGACTTCTTGTGTTCTTTGTGCTTCTTATGCTCTTTGTCTTTGGGCTTCTTATGCTCTTTGTCTTTGGACTTCTTATGCTCCTTGTCTTTGTCCTTGCTCTTCTCCATCTCCTTACTCTTGTCCTTGTGTTTGCTCTATTAAAGAGACAGATGGAAGAACAAACAGATCTAATAAATGTGACATCAGAACTCATAAAGGTATATAATGTCGCGCCAACTCTTTTGCCAAGATGTCTAATTTAAAGTGGTTATTCCAGTTTTTCTTTTTCCACACACCATTTGAGATATGGGGTGTACATCAACAGTTCACGATGAACATAACAATAGAAATGGTGCAAAACACCAGTTTCAGAGATATGAGGGTTTATTACACTAGTGACCATAAGGATGACAACTCAACACAAAATAAATCTGCATTCATCTCATATTAATGGATTTCACAATATATCAGGTCTTGGGTCAGTGAGCACCTCATAGGATGTTACAACACAATATCATTGACTAATGCAGTATTCATTTAGTGCAGTGTTTTACTGAGAAACTGAAGAAATTCTCACCGAATCCTTTTCCTTATCCTTCTTTCCAAATCCAAAAATGCCTTCCACCTGCTGACCCTCTGCCTTCTTTGCCCCTTCCTCCTTGTCCAGAGCTGAAAGAGAAGAGGGGAGCGAGATAAGAGTATGAAGAGGTGTAATGTTTTATACGTTATTTGAATAGCTCTTTCTTACCTGAAGATAAATCGAAGTCCATGTCTGAGGTGTAAACTGAAACTCAGGGTGTCTCTAGTAGAGCACTTCCTGGACAGACTCCTTAATCACACCTCCTGCTCTGGTACTGGTCTGTCAGGAGGGTACTGCTAGCCAATCAGAGCAGAGGGGGTTGGGTGTGGCTACAGGTGAACAAAATGCAGCCCAAATGTTTTGATTACTAACATTCAAAGCATTTTACTTACATATACAATGCTGTGACAAAGTATTTGCCTGAATTGTGTTTGGATCATTGTCCTGCTGCAAAACCCAAGTGCGCTTCAGCTTGAGGTCACAAATTGAGCGCAGAATTCATGGTTCCATCAATCACAGCAAGTAGTCCAGGTCTTGAAGAAGAAGCAGCCCTGTTTCTTTCTTATGGTTCAGTCAAGAACACTGACCTAAACTGTGACAAATGAGGCTTGTAGTTCTTTTGTGACTTTTGACGACTTTGTGAATTGTCGGTGCACTCTTCCAAAGCTTTAGAAACCTTTTGGCTTTGAAACCTTTTTCAAACCGATAGATGTGAATTATTTTGTTTCTCATCTGTTCCTGAATTTCTTCATATTGTGGCATGATGTCTTTCTTTTTGGTCTCTTTTAGCCTACTTTTTAAGTGATCTCTTGATTCAACAGGCAATAATCAGGCCTGGGTGTGGCTGGTGGAATTGCACTCAGCTTTCCAAAGAATGTGATTAATCAGTTACTTCATGATTTTATAAGTGGGGGAATTACTTTTTCACATAGGGCCATGTATGTTTGGATTTTATTTCCTTAATAAATAAAATCACGTAATCACTTAAAAATTGCATTTTGTTTATACTTTTGTGTTTTGTGTTATTTTTGTCTAATATTTACATTTGTTTGATAATCTAAAACATTTAGGTGAAACATGGAAAAGAATTAAAAAATCTGAAAGGGGTAAATGTTTCATTCAAAAATATATTATATCCTTACACTAAGGGCTATATATGTCTGCACCCAGGCAGGTGAAATCATGCAAAGCATATTTTTCCAGTTGTTCAGCTACTACTCAGAAAAATAGCCCCAGGCAGTGTACAGCCTCCTCTGTTTACGTTTACGAAAAAAGTCAGAGTTAATACACAAGTTAGGACAAACAGTTAAGAGAGTATGGGCTTGAGGGTGTTTAGACGACCCTTGAAGACAGCGAGCGGGGGTGGGGGGAATGCAAGACTGAGAAGAATCTTGACGCATGTCTTCCTCTTCTTTTGAGGTATATTAGGGGTTTGAACTTAATGCGAGTGACCACAGGGAGCCAGTGAAGTTTCTGTAGTAGAGGCATAATATGTGAAAATTTAGGAATATTGACAAATAAACTTGCAGCTGAATCAGCTGAAGTAGTGTTGTTACATTCAGTGAAAGTCCAGGTGGTAGAGTTGCAGTAGTTCAATTTAGAGATCACCAGAAACTGGACAAGTGACTACGTAGCTTAAGTGGTGAGAAAACGTTTTTCTGATGTTTTAAAGAAGGTTTCTGCATTACTGGAGGAGGAAAGAGAGAATAGGTTGAGTCTCATCTGCACAAAAGTGGTAGGAAAAGCAATGTGAGGTGATTACATCCCCAAAAGAACCAGTATATAGAGAAAAGAGAAGCAGTCTAAGGACCCTTGCAAAACACCAGTGGACAATCTTTGAGGGGTAGACTGGGAGCCATGCCATACTAGCTGGTACCTCCAGTCATCAAGGTAGGAAGCAAACAATTGCCAGGCTGTGCCAAATATCCCAAGGTTGCAGAAGACAGTTGGCTGATCTAGCTGCATTAACTTCTTCTGAGACAGCTAGTAATGTAGTTTCAGAATGTGCAGCCTTGAACTCGTACTGGTCCTGAAGATATTGAGTTCATTTGGAAAGGAAGGAGAGACAAGAAGTGAGAACTGAGAAAAGGGAATTCCATACTGAATTTCGAGTGAATCTTTACAAAACATACAGCACAGACACTTCTCATATGTGTACAGATGATTGGTTATTTCATTGGAAAACCAGAATGTATCAAATCTTTTAAGATACATCTTGAGAGTTTTTCACTATAGGTTTTTGGGAATACCACATATTTATTTATGTTCATTTTTGGATATTTTATGTGACTGACATTGTTTTATTACAATGTCACAGTCAGTGTTCTATTATTAAAATATCTACATTTTCAAAACGTTCACATGGCTCAAATTAAATACAAGTCACTAACACTTGACCACAGAGTGACGTCCTGGCACCGGGCTACCTTAATCCTATCATTCAGGTTTAGGTGCCTACTCGCTCCCTTTGCTACAAGGAACATTGTCTGGCTCTGCCATCCCTACACGCAAGGCAAACCCAGCCCAGACTCTTCTGATTTATAGCAGAATGCTTCTCTATATTCAAGAACCTCGGGAAGTCTCATCTATACAGAGAACACCTCCTCTCCTGAGGATCTGTCTTAAATCACACTTATTCTTTTATCTGAATAAGCTTACATCTTATTTCACTACACCCTATTTAAAGATTTAGCTTTTATTACTATCCCCTGATTTTCCCACTGTCATGAAGCTTAAGCGATTCCTCAAATTGTAAGTCATTTGGATAAAAGCATCTACTAAATGAATGTAGTGTAATGTAGTGTGGATACTTATTTTTATTTCAAGTTCATGAAAATCCTTTGTGAAAGTCTTTTAAACAACTTAAAAAATAGTCTTTAAAAATTTGAATAAATTATTTTAATTTTACCACTAGGTGGTGCCATAGCCTTGAGCCATTGTACTTATTTTTTGTAATGAAGTGATGATGGCATAATTAATATATATATATATATGTATAAATGTATCCTTTCTGTATTTGTTTTTATTAAGGTCAGAGGCCTTGGCAGAAATCTGAAAAACCTTTTGATTGGAATACTGACAGCATCTGTATAAACACCAAGAATCATGCAGATGACTCGTTTCATCAAGGCTCTTTTTATTCAAAAGCTCTGATAAGTCTAATCTGTGGGAGAGTGAAAGGAAGGCTCATGTACAGTCAAGCAAATCAGCAGAGAGCAGGCCGAATGCATTTAAACTGACACATACCTACAAACATAAAAATTCAACCCCTGCACCAGCCTAGACAAAAACTGCACTGGTAAAGGTCTGATGCTAGATTTCCTGCAATTTTATCTAATCAGTGTTTCTATGCTAATTTAATTTATATCAATTCATTGCATTTCTTCTAAATCACACAGAATTTCTGATTAGAAAAGTTTACCCCAATTCTTTGCACCATGTCATCCTAGGTCAAAAATCTCTGTAATCACTGAAACAGCATTCAAATGCCAAACATGTGGAGGAAGCAGAAGCCTGAGGGGCAAAATCATCCTGATTTTCAAGTCCTCAGTGTGTTCTAATCAACTTCACCTCATGATTAAACTCTTTGTAACACAATCTGACACACACAGGACAAGGGGGGCAAGGTTTTTTTTAATAGGAATTTTCCACTCATATTCCAAACATACCATGTGAGAATGATTCACAGTGGCGGTGAATGGAACCAATGGCTTATCATATCTAATTCAAAGAGCAGTCCAAGCTCAAACATACTTCATAGTTCAAAGCAGTGGACATATTTTAAAGCAGTGTTTTTGTGACATCACAAAACCAATGAATTTAATCTTTGCAGCTTAGCATCTGTATAGAGTGATTCATCCATTTTTTTAAACTTTGTGATTATGTGTTATATGCAACTTCCATGTGGGCCCTTTAAAACAATTTCCCATTTTTTTGTCTCTTGGGAAGGCCACATTAATGTGTATCAATGTCCTTTCAAACGGTTGATCTAACAAACTATAATAGAGCCAGTGCAGTAATAGAATAACCCACAAGCCCAAAAACTAGTATCAGCAAAGTAGAAATTAGGAGGGAGTAGATTACGTTAAAAGCACAGGTGAAACAGAGTATAAGCTTCTCCAGGTGTTGATTAAGAAGCTACATTCGTCGTGAAACTGGTGGATTATAGTTTGTGCTTGTTCAATATTTAGAATGGTGGCTTGTCACTAGAGCCAAGTGTAGACTCCACATCTAGGCTTGTGGCTTGGTTGGTGGCCCTCCAGGTAAAACTGCCATTGCTCTGTGGCTCGGACCATCTTGTCCCATCCATCAGATTGTCCTTCCCTGGGTCACCTGAGAAGGGCTCATTTCTTTCCTTCCCAATTTCTGGTGCCTGACTCTCTTCGTCTCCAGCTGTCTCCTTAAGAGATTAAGGTTAGGGTTAGTGAACACAGCACAATATAACAATATACTGTTATGTTCACCTGAATTAGCAGCAAACTAGCTAGATGTAGTCACATTGCAGTGAACAGTTTGCTTTTTCCTGGCCACCTCATATTCCATGTAACCACTACATAACTGCTGACTGCCCTGCAAATATCAGTTACTTTGGGTCATTTGAAGACTTCAAATGCTTCCATACTTTGGAAAAGCCCAGAAATTCATTTTGAAAGTAAATGACAGGGAAATTTGCATTGGATTATTGAAACTGAGATTATTGCCAAACATTGTTGCCAACTTTGCGGGATGGTGGTGGCGCAGTGGGTAGGATACTCGCCTCTTGACCAAGAGGTCATGGGTTCGAATCCTACCCCCAGCACACCACCAATGGGTTCCTGAGCAAGACCCTTAACCCCAAGTTGCTCCAGGGAGACTGTCCCCTGTAGTTAGAGAATGGAAGTCGCTTTGGATGAAAGCGTCTGATAAATGCCGTAAATGTAAACTTTACCTTGTCCTCTTCTTTTTTCTCATTCTCGTGACCTCTGCAATGCGAAGGGGAGCCGGACTTTCGTAAACAGAAAAGGACATGTATTTAATAAGCAGACTGTCACACTTTCTTTTTCTCAGCATATTAAAATGTTAAAACACTATCTAGGCAAATTGAAAGGCCTGTTCCTTACTATTTTCTAGATGTGCCTTTAAGATGGATATCTATAAATGCCCTTTGTTCCAATTGGCTGTTGTGTCCAACAGTCCAGACTGAAACAATCCAAAAATGTGAGAGGCTGAACTGAAAAGCCACTAACCTTTAAAAAATGTTTTATACGATAAGAGCCCTTGATGTTAAAAAAGCTCTATTTAACAAAAAATGGAGGACTGTAAAACATGACTAAAATAAAAATATTTTTTTCACAGAACTGATGACTAGAACTAGAAATGTGGGAGCTGCACCTGCAGAGCGGTAAATGACAGATAAGGTGTAACAAAGGCAAAGAAACAGATGGAGCAGGCTGAAGAACAGAGAAGGGAGAAAGCAGGACCTACATACAAACTGAGGCTTAAAATATGGAACAAGGAGCCACACAGGACAGGTGCAGGACACTGGGCTGGGGAGGGGACTGAGGAAACAGCAAAGACAGTCCTTGGAAAGGAAACTAAAAAGGAAATGCCGACAAGGGACCTGGGGCTGAACTAAGGACAGAACATGCGGATGGACAGAGGATGAGAGACTGACTGGAAACCACAGAGAAATGCACAGAGCCCTGACCGGAAACTTAGTAGAAGGTTGAACATGGGATTAAATAGGGTTGTGACAGGGTGGAAGACTCTACAGGAAGGCAGGGTACAAGATGAACCTGTGGGTCAATGACCGGGACAGGGACAGAGGCAGGAACACAGGTACTTAAACAGGGACTGGGACTAACAGAAAGGGTGACACAGGGACAGAAACAATGACTTGGACAAAGACAGGAATGTGGATGGTACGAATGAAAGGTATGGATACATTGACTGGGGCATATTAACATTTGAGTGGGTTTAGTGCAGATGAGGATCTATATACAGAATGGGCCATAGCAACATCAGGGCCTCTGTCTGAGGACAAACTAGAGACTGGGAGGCTGGTAATGGGGGACCAGGAGAGTGAGAGCTTGTGATTGGGAACCAGGAATCTAGATGCCGACAGCCAGACAGAGCCAGGCGGTGGGGCATCCTGCAAGGCTCATTTTCTGCAGCTTGGGCACTGGCTGCCAGGAATGGCATGGGGCCCTCTGGAACGACTGGGAGTTTCTGCAACATCTCGGGGTCCTCCAGATCATTGGAGACTCAACCAGCAATGAGCAAGACTCCAATTTATAAGGGGACACCAGAGACATGGTGTCAGTACCAAAGGACACCGGTGAAGATATTTCCTCTAGAGCCTTAGAAGGAACCAGTCATGCCATGCGCTCTGGAGCACTAGAGGACATTGGTGAAGTTTTCTTTTTCTTGCGTGGCTTTTTTCCTGACGATGTCTTCTGCAGAGATGGAGATGGCGACCATTTCCACCAATCAAACTTGTTAAATCACCAGATTTTATGAATGCAAGAAAGTCTGCCATAATGTCAAAAGTGTGACAAAAATAAACATGAAATATTCACAGAAGTGATAACTGGAACTAGAAAGCAAAAGGAACAAATGCAACCAGAGGAAACACAGCTTAGGTTAAACACATGGGAAAAGCCACAGTTGACCGGCAAACAAAGAGCCAAAGACAAAGGCATATAAATATGAAGGTAGTCAAAACAGCTAACATACAAGCAGGTGTGGGCTTTGAACAGCAGGGCAGAATGGGGCAGAGCTACACGCATGAACAAAAACAGAAGCCATGTGAGGGCAGAGCATGACAGAACAGAATCATATGTGCAAAGAAGATGGAGTGACAGAAAGGTGTAAGACTGTAACATTACTATAAGTCATTTTAATAGACATTCATTTTAAGGGGCAATTGGAAAAAAGCTTCTGCAACTTCAGTGATGGAGGTTTCAAAATGAGAAGTACATTCTACAATGACTTTTCCATTTCTTCATGTGGCACAAAATGATAAACACTGGAAACGGTCTGCTGTGAATGCTAGAAATTCATGAAGAGGGAACAATTATGCCAAAATGATGTTCATGAATCACCTTCTGCTTCTTGTTTCTGCTCTTTTTCTCTTTGTCCTTTTCCTTCCCCCTCCTCCTTTTCTCTTCCTCCTCACTGCCTGATGAAGACGAAGAGTCGGAGTCCTGTCAAACCAAGAAGACAATGTTCTACTTTGAGCCGAAACTTTTATTTGAAAGAGAGAAAACCCCCTTTTAAATGCTTTACATCATGCCTTGAGGTTCACTTCTATACATCTTTGAAATCTACATGACCATTTCCCAACTTGTTTTGCACCTTAGGCTGCTCTTTGGCTCAAAGACAAATAACCACATTTGGTTTCCTAAAGATGTGCTCTCCAATCCAGTACACAAATATTTGGGGATGGATCATAACTAGTCCTGAGTCCTGACTGCTTTGAAATCTGGTACCCTCAGGAACCTTTAATGGATGGTTCTTTGAAGAAACAATAAAATATGTGTGGAGAACCTTTGTGTCACCAATTAAAGACAAGTCAAGAACCACTTAGGAAAAACATGTCTTTTCCTTTTACCTGTGAAGTGGTGACAACAGTACACTGCATAAGTGTTCTATATAATCTGATTCAGCACAACATATAAGATTCTTGTTAAAGATGTTTCCATCTTGTAGAAAATCTTGTTTTTTGAAAGCCTGAAATCCTCCTCTGAAGTCTATCAGAATTCAGCCTGGACCTGCTAGCATGCCATAACAGGGTAAAGCATGACATAGGCAATGTGATATTTAAATATTGATTTACAAACGGTTACCTTTTTCTTGGCCTTCTTCTTCTTCTTCTTCTTTTTCTTCTTCCTCTTCTTCTTCTTCTTGATATCATCATCACTGTCAGATGAGGATGATGAGCTTTCGAAGGAATCCTGAACACAAAAGATAAAAATGGCTTGGTGTTTTTAGTTGCATCAGCATTAAAGCTCCAGTGCAAAACTGAAGAAGCAAACTGTAGGTGTCAGATGTGGACAATGATTTCACTCAGAAGTGTTTCAGCTCCCACATTGAAGAAAATCTTTAACTTAGGTCAATGTTTCAGAAGCCTTGCACAAAACATGCAATTTTTTTTTTACTGAGATATTAGTGTTGTTGCTATTTTTCAAAAATTGTGGTACCAAAAAAAATTGGTACCACTATCCCTAGGTAAACACTTTGTCAACAGTCTTTTGGAAATATCTGAAATGTCTCAGTTGTAAGGTAAAGGCTTCTTTGAGGGATGTAATGGAAGGCACAATCATTGTTGTAAATGAGAGATGTTATTGGGAAGGACCTTAGAAGGGATAATGAATCTTGTCAATGTTCTTCACCAATTTAGGGATTCCGAGACCCTTTATACAGAGGGTCTTTAATCCTCCTCACCAACATCTGAGGGCAGCAAAAATTATTCTCCAATGGCAGGTAACATTTTACAATGAGAATTTTAAAGAAACTCTCCGGGAGGTGGAACGGAATGGATAGCACTCCAAAACAAATAATTTTACAAAAATGGAAGAAAATATATGTCACTGAGGAGCCATCGCCCTTTGGATGAAAAACATAGTTATATGACAAAGAACTCTTTGGGAATTTTTAAGAGTGTATCATCTGGTACCCTTAACATAAAATAGCCATCTTTTATGGGCAAAGCTTTAAGCTAATTGTTTGCGTTAGTTCTCGTCACCTTTAACTTCCTTTTCTTCTTTTTATCCTTCTTCTTTTTCTTCTTATTCTTCTTGTACTTCTTCTCCTTCTTCTTTTTCTTCTTCTTCTTCTTGTCATCCTCACTATCTGAGGACCAACTGTCCAAACTGGATGATGATGAAGAAACATAAACCTTAAAAAAAATAAAGACATAGGTGTGCTATTGAAGGGTTGTTCAAATATTATATGGACAAGAGTATTGGGACGCATTACCATTACACCACTACAGATTCTAATGACACTGCATTCAGATACATAGACTTTTATATGGAGTTTTTCCCCCTTTGCAGCCGCTATAATGATCAGTCCCCATGCTCTGGACACTGAAGGGAATGTGTTTTCTGTAATAAACTAGATAAAATGTACTGTAGAGTTTATACTGAACTCTAGAATGTAAAATACCGATATTACCCCTACATAGACCGTACTGTAATTCATGCATGCACATTTTCTTTGGTATAAGCAGGTAAATACAGTAATACATTTATGTAATTTACAATAATAAAAATACAGGGCTTTAAGAAGAATAAAACAAAAAACACTCGAACACTTGAGACGCTCCATTAGGAAATTCTGGACTGCAGCTGTGACCAAGGGCAACAGCCAATCAGCAGCAAGTAGAAATAAATACTGTCCTTGGATTGGCTACTTTCAAACCTCCCACCTTTGAATACAGCGCTATTTCTCCATCCCATCACACGATTTCTTTTAAATCTCATTTTCTTGGGTAAATTATATTTTTCTTAATATTTTAGCACTTAAATGCATGAAAAATTATATATTGACATGATAAAAGCTGTGACGTCTGGGCATCGTCTCTCATGCCAGTGGACAAAAAAAAAAGTGTATATATATATATATGACTGCTGGGGAATATATATATTTAATTATATTCAAATATGAATCCAAACCTTTTTGTTTTTCTTTAACTTCCCTTTCTTTTCTTCCTCCCATATTTCTTTGTCCCTCCTTCTCATATAGTCCTGCTCAGCCTTCGCCTCTGCAGGCTGGGAAGCTGGGAAATATACGAATGAGTGATTTTCTGTGCACTAATAGAAAACATCACTTTTGAATAATCCATCCAATATGAGCAGGTTTCTGGGGAGACAGTCAGTAATTGAAATGACAGACTTGTTTTAAGAGTTTTAAAGTGGAAGATTTGGGAAGGGCTCACCAGATGCCAAACATCCTTCACCCATTTTCTCTTCTTCCAGCACAGTCTGCATTTCTTGTGACCATATCACCTACAGATAGAAAAATACATCAAGCTAAAATTCACAGAGGTGTCCTTTAATTTGAACAATTTCTCACTTGAAATGAATGTCGAAATGAACTCGTACAGCAAAATAGGGGCTGCAACAGTTGCTATGGATCAAAGTGAAAGCAGCCGAGTGTTCGTAACTAAAAGAGAATATTTTAGCATTTTGAGGGGATCATTTCACCAAAGGTAGGGAATGCAGAAAGCAGCATCCCACCCTCTGGACAACCGCATTACCCAAGACACTTGGCTCCTTGACCCCAATTTCATCCCAGTTATTAAATATTCTAAGATTAAGGTGGACGGTCAGGACGGTACGATCTTGGCAGGAAAAAACTGATTAAAAAGAAACTTTGAAACCTTCTTGATAATGAAATAACACCGTTAAGAGATCAAATGAATTTAATGAAGAAATGGGAGCAGGCTGGGCACTAAAGTGACTCTGCGCTGCAGGCTAATTGCAGACCAATTAGTGGACAGCGGACAGAAATATCTGACAGCAGAGGGGAGGACGCGAAAACTGGTGGATATCCACAATGTTGGTGTTCTCGCAATCAATAAATTATTGCTATTTGAAGTCAGTACTTTTTCGTTCAGTATCAACAAAATGAGAGTTCTCCAGATTCCTGCCGAAACGGACATATACATGTTACTGATTTGACTGATCACAAAAATGACCGTAGTAATGTAATACTAATTCTGTTTTTGTATGTGTGTTTAGGAAATTCAGCTGTATTACTGAGTGGTAATGTAGTTGCAAATTATGAATGGCAGTTACTAATAATTTGGTAGTAATTAAGTAATAAATAGTGATTCAGTAATTCAGTATTAAAGTATCCATGTAGTGATATTAACTAATGTAGTAATAAGTGGTAATAATTCAGAACTAGTACTAATTATCAATGCACTATTAATACAATAGAATTAAGTATCAATGTAGCAGGGATTCCATTGTATTAAGCAGAAATTCAGTAACAGTGACAGTTTAATTATTGAGGAGCAGTGCAGTGACAGCAAGCAGTAATGCAGAAACACAGTAGTAGTAATTGGTAAGCCAGTAGTATGCATTAATGTGGTAATTATTCAACAATAGCATCTAAAACTGTAATGATGATTTAATAGATGTAGTAGTAATGTAGTATTTCAGTAATGTTAAATATTAATGTGATTCGGTATTGGGCTATAATTATAAGTTTCTTAGTTGCTGTAATATGTAGAATTGTAACTCAGCAGCAATATGTGGTAATTTAGTGAATATTTAGTAATTATATTATGTAATGTAGCAGTAATTCTGTAGTATGAATTATTAATGCAAAAGAATTTGCAATAGTCTTACTTTCTTGTCTGGTTGCTCCTCCTCACTGTCAGATGTGGATGGACTGGAATTAGAGCTGGAGCTGAAGTACTGAGACAGACAAAGAAAACTGAAATTCTGCATGAATTCAATCCACTTGGACAGACCTTTGTTGAATTGAACTCTACAAAATAAACATATTTTTGCTTTACCTTCTTTTTCAGCTTCTTATTCTTTTTCTTCTTCTTTTTGTCCTTCTTCTTCTTCTTCTTCTTCTTCTTCTTCTTCTTGTCATCTTCACTTGAACTGTCAGATGATGAATCCTGACCGGTTTCACACAATAATACATGCTTTTAAAAAGATGATATTTACGTAATATTGAACATTTTATATGACGTATTACCCTGTTTTTCTTCTTGAGCTTCTTTTTCCTCTTTTTCTTCTTTTTCTCATCATCACTCTCAGAGGAGGAACTATCAGATGAGGAGGATAAGCTAGAGTTCTGTGAGAGAGTGAGGGAGATAAATGTGTGAATAAGAAAGCTAAAAATTCACTTAAATATTAAAAACTGGAATCAAGAAGAGAAGTTATTACTGTTTTACCTCTCTTGCCTTCTTTTTCTTCTTTTTCTTCTTTTTGTTCTTCTTCTTTTGCTTTTTCTTGTCTTTCTTCTTCTTCATTTTCTTCTTCTGGGCAAGAGATGAAGATCCAAAGTTATTGGCATCCTTGATGAAAATGAGCAAAATAGGCTGTAGAAGATAACAACAACAATCCTGAGACACCATTGCTTTTCAGCATGTGGGAAAGTCGTAATATCAGTATACCTATATGTCAGAGTTCCAATAGAAGATCAGACTTTGATCTAAGTACTAAATTTTAATTCTATTCAATTCGATTCGATTTCATTTATATAGCGCTTTTAACAATGGCCATTGTCACAAAGCAGCTTTACAAAATGAAATAAATGAGAAATTAATGTGGGTGTATGAGTGTGTGTGAATGAAATGCCTCTGATGAGCAAGCCAAGAGTGACGGCGACAGTGGCAAGGAAACTCCCTAAGATGGCGATAGGAAGAAACCTTGAGAGGAACCAGACCCAATCAGGGAACCCATCCTCATTTGGGTGATAAACAGATACAGATTATATATAATATTATGTGTAGTATAATATGGTATACTACACCATATTAGATTAGACTAGGTTGGATAAAGAACCTCTCAAAGACTTAAGCCTCAGGCTCTCGCAGTTCCGAGTAAATTGAGAACATAAGAAACTGTCCGGAATGTTCAGTGGGTGACTAGGAATGTATGATGACCTACTTGGGAGGGTCTTATACTAGAAAGTCCATTTGATTAGCCGCATGAATAATCAGTGCAGCTGGTGGGAGTATATAGGCCCTTGTGGGGCACGGGGCTCGTTGTGTTCGACACTGTTTTCCTACCGAGCATGTAGTTCCTTTCTAGTGGGACTTTGAGCATTACAGCTCCCTCGGTTGACCGGTTGTAAGCTTCTCCTGCGCTACAGGTAAGGGAAAGTTTGGATACAGGGTGGCTCGATTTCCTCGCATGTGTTTAATCCGGCTTGGTCCATGATTGCAGCTTGGAAGGGTGTTGTGAAAGGCTGTTACTGTCAGGTGGTTTCGTCATCCATAATTCTCCAGCAAGACCAGGTATGCTCCTTCGTTTTTGTTTGTTTATGTGTAAGATTTAATTTATGTGCATTTGTAGTGGCCGTGACCCAGGGTGGATCACTGCTGACTCGCTCCGCGGAGGTCATTGGCTGGGCGGTGTAATCCTACAAATGTTGCTGTTTGGGGAGGGCCGATTCTTCCCTGACTGTTTTGTGAACGGGATTTCATCCTTGCTTTTTTATGTAGGCTGATTCAGCTCTGTTGTGTCGTGCAGGCTGTATATCTGGCTGGTTCCTTTGTGTTTATTCTTTTGGTTATTTTCTGTGTTTCTTTTCTTTTCTTGGATGTTTTATGTGGATGTATGAGGTGACATATGTTTATTTACTTTTGTGGTGTCTTTTGTGTGTTGTGTGCAGGCATTGGAGTCCGTTCCATAGAGCAAGCACGGGGTAGGTGACGTTCACTGGCTCTCTATTGAGTGTGGTTTGGTGGTGGGTATCACTGTGTGTGTGTGTGTGTGTGTGTGTGTGTGTGTACGCGTGTATACTCATGAGAGTGCGTGGGCCGTGAATGTCACTTGTAGACTGCCTGTCAGAGAGGTAGCTGTGTTGTAACAGAGATTAGTTTGGAATTCCATATTGATGATTTATTTTATGGGATTATTTTAGCATCTTTTTATTTCTTTTATTCTGATTCTGTGAAAAGAAGCAATAAAAGAAGTGTTCTTGGGAATCACATCTCCGGCTAGTGATTTACGAATCTGTGTGTTCTTACATCTAACCAAGGAGTTTTACTTCTCAATTCTCTGGGTGGAATTCCCAGAGTGGCGTTGTCGCAGCAAATATAACCCTAAGTTCTCCAGCCCACCTCCCTAAGTAGTTATGCCACAAATGCAATCTTTGTTGTAGATCATCTAGGCTCTGTAAATAATTTCTTATGGTACTTAATTTTGTTGAAAAACTGGACACTAGGATATCAATGAAATATTTCATATTTTATAGAATGAAAGATCTTTATTGTGCTTTACTGGCCAAATGAATACAATGTAACAAAAACATTAACCATTTTTTAAAAGTATATTATTCATTTATGTATCTTTTTCCATTTGAATGTTTCGGGACATGTAGACAGCTCTAATTCCTTCTAATCCCACATCCATCCCCAGTAAGTCGGTACCTGCGTCTACAGAATTCATGCACAGCGACTTTCATCAGTTTAGCAGACGATGTGTACACGTACGCACACCCACGCGCACACATAGTGAGTTGGTAACTTTGAAAATACTTACTCTGGAATTTTCCTTTCTTGCTTTCTTCTTTTCTTGTCCATTGTCCTCTTTCTTTAGTGGTGTTAATACTATTTCCAACACCAGGCCTGAGGGACACATGGAAGTCACACTGCTGAGTCATTGGTAAAGCCTGTTCCAGGCAAACAAATACACACATTTTCAATAAGCCCTACAAATATCAATAATTCTAAATAAAGTCAAAAAGATTTTGCTCCCCCGCCCAGTTTTCTCTATATTTGCACATTTGTTTGACTAAATGGTTTCAGAAAGTTGTACAAAATGTAATGGAAGATGAGGAGAACATAGGGAACACATTTTAAACAATCATTTCATTAAAAAAAAAATGTTTTGTCGTATTGGAAGATGTTCAACCACATACGTGAATGAAGTCCATATTTAAGATCTGACCACTTTTTCTCAGTGGATTTCAAGTAAGGACGCAAAATGCAACGCAAAAACTTTTTAAAGCCATTTAGAAGACTTCCCTTTGTGCTTCAGGTCACTGTCTTCCAGTATAGCTATGTTCAGATCAAAGACCCATAGCTGGACATTCTCCTCCAGGAAATTTTGGTAGAGAGCAGAATTTATGGTTCCATCAACTGTTACAAGTGGTCCAGGCCCTGAAGCACGAAGCACGTTCATGCTACGGCACTACTACCACAATGTTTCCCTCCTGGAATGCTGTATTAGCTTCTAAAAAACTTTCTACAGAATAAAGGGAAAGGCTTTATGTTCCTCATGGTTAGCTGTGCTTACAACTCCCTGTCAACTTTTTTTTTCTTTAACTGGTCTCTTTCTAAGAGTGGAATCATGTATGCTGACCTTATTATTGATTACTGAAGCTTAATGAATTTTTTTTCTATGTTTGAGTTTCTTTGTGACTTTCAGAATAAGTTTCCACTCTGTGCTTGGAGGTACTTTAGTAGTTGAATAACTTCTAGGAAGATTCTCCACTGTTCTAAATATTGTCCAGTTCTCCAAAAGATAATGACTCTCACTATGGTCCTCTGGAGTCCCAGACCCTTTGTTACATTTTCCAGTATAAGAAATGTCAGCAATCTTTCTCAGCTTATCCAGACTGATAAGCTGGGGCATTTAAGTCCACTTTGATTTACTGAAAAGGTTCTATTAAAGTTAGGTTTAGATTCAGCAGGCCTTGGTGTGTCTGATCACAATGGTTTCCAGTATAAACTAAATTTGCCAAATGGAATGAACAAAATTAAAATATTGGATAAGTGAGCAGCTGAACATATTGCATATGATTTTTCATTTAGTGTACCCGCAATGTGTCAATCAATTAGAAACTGCCATCTCGTTAAACATTACTGTACCTTGAGATGGAAAATTAAGTTTGTCCCAGTAGTACTTTAGGCACACATTTCAAGCATTTTAAGCTTTAGATCAGAATGTCTAAAATGTTCTGTCAGGTGTATTCAAATAAGCTATATATATTGTGAACCTGTGGAGCTGTTCTAAGCCTAAGCCACAGATTTCTCCATAGCCTTGGTTTTATAGTCTGACAATGAATAAACATGTGAAAGTTGAGGGGGAGATGTGTTGCCTTGGCCACTGAAGGTGCTGAAAACCTTGGCCAGGAAAGAATATTCAGAAAACAGTGTTAAGAGGAAGGTGAGCTTTAGGACTATAGACATTACATGTGAAGGTACAATTTGATTAAATCAGGAATAGAAACACTGGGAGGACCAGTAGAGAATAATTCCAGTCTATAATCAAACTGTTTCACCATAACCAAGGTAGACCTAATAGGATTTATTGTTGTGAAGGATCAGAAACTTGTTCTACGTGATGTGGTGAGCATCTGAAGAGGAAAGGTGACTTGGGCAATGGGAGCATCACTGAATGATCTACCATCCATGGCATTTACTGTGACTGGATGGCCTAGAGCAACCAGGGGTATTGACAGAGACAAGACAAAAAATGTTGACACAAAGGTGCAAGACAATCAGATTCAAGAAAATAAGACAATGAGAACAATCGAACACAGGAAGGTATTGCATACTGGTTCAAAGGAAATAATTATTTCAGTACCCCTATCCTTGGTTGGTCCCTCCCCCATCTAACCCAAAGGTAGCATAGATTTAGGGGTATGGTAATGAATCCCAAAACTGTGGAACTGCACATGTGCTGCACATGCACATAAATGATTGGTATCTCAGTAGGTAATGATTGGTATCTCAATTGGTAGCATGTATCAACACAGCTCAGTCTGTAGTTCAGGAGTGTACACAACTAAAAATGCCACGTCATTTCAAGCACTCTCTGCTGCAAGAATCCTGAAAGTAAGTGAAAAGTCAGTGACAGACTAGCCCCGATGTCACAAGCAGAGGAGCCTCTCACTATTCAAGTGTCCCATGGATGGATGGTCAAAGACCATCTAGAAGCAGTGGATAAAATCTACAAAACTAAACCGCCATCCCTCCAGTTGACCAAGGCCCAATCCTGAGCCCACCCAGTGAGCCTCACAATGAAGACAGATAATTTTTTGGTAACTGCAAAATAAAGTTCAGGAAGAAATTCTAGCATCCTGCTGGATCTCTGATGTACCCCTCTGGTGAGGAGGCTAGGATGTGGTCACTCCTGGATGCATTGGATGCCACAGGTGTGGGACTGTCTGTATACAGTAGAAGGTGGCACAGTGGGCCATGAACAAACAATGGAAACAACAGCAAAGTGTGTGTGTGGAACATGTTTAATCCTGCATACTGACAATGTTTGTGTGTGTGTGTGTGTGTGTGTGTTGCAGCACATTCCTATCCATCTATAGCTCCTGTAATTGAAAAAATGTGGCTACTGAAAGTCTCACTCATCATTTCCTGGCACATGCGAGTTTCATTTGAGCCACCCTGCCCAGTGCGCGCGCGCGTGTGTGTGTATACGCACATTTGATCGAGTTATCTATTATACTGACTGCAATGCAATGACATATTGCTGAATATGAAGGCAATGCAATATGTGACTCAGACATAATGCAATAATGTCAGACTTATTGCCGACTGCATTGTATAACACAGTGCAACTATAATGTGGGCCCAAATCTCACATCCATAACTTCAGCTATGAAAAGATTCTGCAATTCCTGGCTTTTCCAGGAATGCGTTCTCCGTAGCAGCTGTTGTGTGGCTGAGCAAGGTTTTGGCTATAATGCCATTTGCCATTGTTGTTTAATCAAGCTTATATTAGCATGGCAAATTTGTTGTTGTTAGTACATGTCACCATCAAAGTCAGCCATCAGATGGTCACCTTCTATTCTTGAAAAATAAATGTAACTGATTTTACATTATACTCATTTGGCAGATGCTTTTATCCGAAGCAACTTACAATACAAGGAAACGTTTCAGTTTCAGGACAGTGTAAGAACCAGAGGAGGGTTCTAAGTGCTAAAATCTTTATGTAGGAGGAGTGCAAAAAGATGGACAGTGGATCAGGAGAGGAGATGCTGTCTGAACAGATGAGTTTTCAAGAGGTTTTTGAAGCAAGAGAGAGATTCTGCTGCTCTAGTCGGCTTAGGCAGCTCATTCCACCAGCGGGGAACCACGAATGTTTTGGTGTTTTTTTATTACTGACGATGTAAACAGCTCGCGGTGAGAATTAGCTTGATAAAATTGTAGCCTCCCTATAGGGAGGTTCATTTTAAAAAACTGCCCCAACTAAAGGTGCATTCAAACATACTGGTCTGGACCCTGGTCTAAACCAAAGGACCAACATTTGGTTCAATCAAAAGAGGTTGTCTGGAATTAAACTGACCTATTAAAAGTCTCAATTGGCTAAACTGCTCACTTATGGTACATTTACCTTTGTTGTAGTGAAAATAGATAGGTTGCTTATGTAAACATCAAGGCATTATTGTTTCAATGCTTACAAATTTCATCAGCAAAAAAACAAACAAAAACACAACACTGACGCTCACTGACGCTACTCTCCACTTTGAAATGTTTCAGATGTACTTTCAAAGAAGTTCTATCAAAGTTAAAGTTAATGCATAAACTTGCAGGGTGTGTTTCAAATGGTGTGTACACACAGCAGCTCTTTTCTACCAGAAGATAAGAATAGCCTCTATTGAATCGTAGCTGGCTGTAGACTGAGAGCAAAACTGTAAAGAGTTGTTGTTAGAGATACATTCCAATTGACCCCTGATGTAGCCAACAAGTCAAGCATGTTTGGCGTCTTCTCTTGACTCCAAGTATCCAGTTTAGATCCGCAGCCTTGAGGCTAATGTTGCTAACACTGAAAACGAATAGTCACTTAAATCTTTTCCTGTAAATACACCATTTGGACTTCTCTCTCCATGCTAAAATCCATGCCTAGATTTTTATTAAGTTGGCACAGACTTGTGAATGTGGTTTGAGCTGTAAACATCGATAAAACTTCACTGAACATGGGAGCTGTTTGAACACCAGCACTAATACTGGGTCAGATGCCTTCATGATTATGATGGTTGTCAAAAAACATGATTCAGCGCTCTTGTTCCATGTGCGAAAACAGACCTTTTTTCTCCAATGGCTGCAGATTTGAGTGACTATTGACATTTAGTGTTCCAGTTCTCAGTTAAAGAAACAAGATTTGGTCTCTACACACATCTCCACTGATCAAAGACACCAAGGGTAACAATTACAGACATTATAGACATTTCATGTGCCGAACTATACCTACCCCCCAAAGACCAGATAACCAAAGAGCCAAACTAACCAAAAATATATTATTTACTTCCCTATGCCTATACACTAACACTATTACTGGTGAATGGATTTTTTTTGTAGTGGACACTCTCTTTGCCCCAGTCAAAGTGTATGTTTTCTGTGCTGTACCTGACTCAGGTATAATGGTAGCCACACCCCGCTCTTTCCTCTTCTTTTTCTTCCTTTCATCCTATTGAGAAAAGTGAGCTCAACATTTCACAAGTTTGTGCTTTCACTTCTGACTCATTTAGAACCTAAAATAGCAGGTGTGACTCTAATGTGATCCAAAAGAATAACAAAGCTAGCTCAGAAGACTTGATCTCTGGTTCATTTGCTCACCTCACTTCTGTCACTGTCTGAGGAGCTACTCGAAGAAGAAGATGCCCAGGTATTCTGTGGAAGGAGTGTTTGAGGGAGAGAAAAGCAGTGTTATTGCTTTTGATCAGCTACAAACCTGCCCAAAATAAGGGTTTGCTCACATGGCTCCTTAAGCAGTCGGCAGGGGTGCTTTTCATACACATCCCCTCAGACTTCAGCTAATCACAATTACTTAAAAAAAGAACGAAAATCGTGACATGACAGATGTGCTGCAGATACAGCCTGTTCAGCATCACTGCTGTTTTCAGACACAGGGGTTATTGCTGCAATAGGCACTTATTTATACATACTGATACAATCTGCTATTGACAGGCCAATATTTTACATACACAATCCCTCCAGAAGCCCAGATGCTTGTGCTCACTGATATTAAAAAAAGGAAATGGGCAGGAAAGGAATAAAACATGGTCAGCAAGTTTCATGACCTTGCTCTTCCTCTTTTTCAGCTTTTTCTTCTTTTTCTTCTTCCTTCGTTTGCAGTCCTCATCCTCACTGTCAGAGGAGGAAGCAGAGCTGTCACATGACCACTGGTTATCCTGAAGATCAGAGGAAAATTGACCGATTTACATACACTGTACTGACTGGAGCCTGGAGCTATTAAGTTAATGTAGCTTACATGTAACAGAGACAAGTGGCATAGTGGGGCGAATACTGTGCCCTAAAAAGGACCCCCACCTTGCATGTGGATTCATCTACACACTGTGAAAACACATTATTTTCTCCATATATAACTAAAACTAAATGACCTGAATCTGGACCTTAAAATTGTATAATTGTGTAAAAAAAAGGGTGCAAATTTAAAACAATATAATGTTTTTAAATCCATTTCCAATAAATAGTTTAATTCTTTTTTGTTTTGCAGATCCAGCGCAGATACCTTCAATTTATGTTTTTTTTATTTTAATTTTTTTAAAAAAAGGTCTTCCTATGTATATATACATGTAAATAAAATAATATTGCCTCTCCTTCAGTGTTCCATTCTGTGTGTGATAAATGAAGATATGGATTTGAATCAGGTTTTTATCCGCTCCAAATTTGGATTTGTCCACCTTTTCTTGTTTGATGACGGAGATTGGAGGACCGCCTATGAGTTCTTCTCCCACTGCACCAGGGGAGGGAGAGAGGCTGTGAATGCCCATGACCTCTTCCTCCTCTGCTCCATTACTGTGCCCCAGCCATGCAGCTGTGAACAAAACCATCATTAATATCCTAAGAACTGGTACTCTCGTATTACTGCAAAGCAGCAAGCGCATCTCACTGGATATCTGCAGGGGCATGGATTCAAAGCCTGGACCTGCTGCTTTGAGCCCTGACCAGAGCAGACCCAAGTTATACTGTTCGATTTGAAACCAGAACCAAATCTGTACCACCAGCAGATATGGCTAGTTGGAAACATGATTTTCGAGAGTGATACTGACAGAAGCTGTAGATAATACTAGAAGGAGCATCAGGGGAATATGGACATTACCAACCTTAGCCTAAATAAATTGCATGTGAAAAAATGTTAGCCCAAATGTTTCCCAACAAGCCTCAGTCCATTTTTTTTAAAGCTGAGCAACAAATGCAGGCATGACAACATCCAATGTACTTATTCCATTCACATTTCCTATATGTAAGCTCTTACAACATGAGCTAAAATCAGTCCCAGGGGAGCATGGAGACAACTATTCTCCATTTGGCTCTCCTGAAGCTGTAATTACATGGTGAGCTACAGATTACAGGTTTGTTTGCAGGTCATTTTCTGGCTGATAACGTTCAGGCTAAGCATTACGGACTCAAAACAGGTCAGTAGTGCAGACATGTCTACCGATTGCAAACAATTTTAGAAACAGGATGTACTATAATACAGTATAAAGTGGCAGGTTCATTATTACACAACATTGAGCATTTGTTGATGGATATCTTTGAATCAAGGCCAATCCAACAACTGTCCAATCTGTAGCACCACGGCAGGAAACACATTCAGTGTAAAGAATGTGCTGGAGTTTCCCAATCTCAAAGAGTAACTAAGTACAATAGAAAGGTCATCAAGTCTGGATTTATGTTGCCCAGTGTTGCTGTTCTTTAAAAACACTTGAACAGTGGTTAAAAAAGAACACCCATACCCATGCTAATGGCTAATCTGCTCAACAATCCAGTATAATTATACATCATGTCCGCTTCACAGTGTTAACATTTGCAGAAGGTGTTGGCTGGTGATTGGAAGGGTGTGGATTTTGATAAGGCACCTGTGGAGATTACGTCTGATAATGATCTTAAAACCTTATTGTTCTTAAAATAGTTTGAGTGCATATTATATTCCATTTGAAAAGAACAAAGGTTAGTATGCACTTCACCTTACTGACATTATTGAAGAAAATACATGTAATAAAATGAAAAAAAAAATGTTAATAACTCTGTGAATGTTTTGATACTCACTCTATCTATCTATCTATCTATCGATCTATCTATCTATCTAACTCTCTCTCTTTCTCTCTCTCTCTCTCTCTCTCTCTATATATATATATATATATATATATGTGTGTGTGTGTGTGTGTGTGTGGGTGTGTGTGTGTGTG